>OU898283.1:100089183-100119182 GCA_918026665.1 Diabrotica balteata | reverse complement strand
TTTGTTTCAATTTCGTTTTTCTCGGATTTTTATTATTACCACAGATCTTTTTTGCAGTTGATGTAATGTCATTCGTTAATTTTTGTGCCCTGTACATAGCGGTCAATAATTTATTTTTGGTAATTTTTCTCAAATAATTTCCGTGGGCCCTGTAAATGAAGGACAAACTACATTCGCGTGGGGAAACAAATATTTATTTATGGATTTATCTGAATATACCCAAATTAGAACAAATAACCGTAACGGTAATAATGTAATAAACAATGGAATATGTCATATCTCATCAGAGTTAAAAGAGAAATACAATAAGACGACAGCTTTATTTGAAATTCCCTTTATTATATCTCCCGGAAGTGTGACATTCTCGCTATCACAATATACATAAAATATCTCAAAGGACAACGCTATGTGAGCCATAATTGCATCTATACTACACATTCAACAATAATAAACGCGTAAAAAACCTTTTATAAATTACTCCATTGAAATGTCGCTCGCTTGGCGAGTTGTTGAAGTTACCAACATTTGCCGGTTGATAACCATAAAATCCAAATGATCGTCATCATTATCTGTTTGCGAATAGATGCCATTTAAATTGTCATTTATTTGTACTTGTATTAGCTTTTATAAAATTGATTTTGGTAGACTTGTAAATTTTTATAACGCAGATTTTCATGTTTTTATGGTGACTTTAAAAAATATAATTGAACATAACTTAACTAATTACAATTGAAGACGTTGGCGTGAAAATATTGTATGCCACATACAATTACTTTAGAGAAAATTAATGTTTGAAAATCATTTTAAATTCAAAAATCCAATTTAATGCAATTTATTTGATTTGAGGTACAAAAGATAAAACTGGTCATTGAGTATCTTACCCTTCTTCTTCTTCTTCAGCCTTTCATTTATCCAATGTTGGACATAGGCCTCCTCCAATTGCTTCCACGCTTCCCTATCTTTTGCAATTCTCATCCACTGCTTTCCAGCTACAGCAGTTATATCGTCTATCCATCTCTTTTTAGGTCTTCCCACGCTTCTTTTTGTTTCTCGAGGTCTCCAGAATGTCACTTTATGAGACCATCTGTTGGTGTCTTGTCTTGCTACATGTGCTACCCATTGCCATCTCAATGTCGCTATTTTTCCCATGATGTCGGTTACTTTAGTTCTTCGACGTATTTCGGTGTTAGGAATTTTGTCTCTGAGGCTTATATTTAACATGGCCTCTCCATGGCCCGTTGAGTTACTCTTAATTGTTCTGCCATTTTTCTTGTTATTGCCATAGTTTCCAATCCATAAGTTGCAACTGGTAGTATACAAGTGTCATAGGTTTTTCGTTTTAAGTGTATTGGGATTTTTCTGTCTTTTAAAATGAAGCTTAACTTACCAAAAGCAGCCCATGACAATAATTGTGTCCTTCTTTTAATTTCTAGGGTCTGATTTTCCTTTTCGTTTTTAATTGCATGTCCTAGATATATATATTGTTCTACCTTTTCTATATTGATGTTATCTATCGTGATGTTTTCTAGGCTGTTGCTTAATATCTTTGTTTTGTCGAGATTCATTTTTAATCCTATTTGATTCGATTTGTGATTTAAATCTTGTAGCATTGATTTTAGTTCATGTATATCTGTGCTTATTAGTACTATGTCGTCTGCAAAACGCAAATGGTTAAGATATACTCCATCTATTTTTAATCCATTTTCGGCCCAATTTAGTTTGTTTGAAAACATTTTCTAATGCCAAAGTAAATAACTTGGGTGAGATGGTGTCGCCCTGTCTCACACCTTTGCCAAGGTCTATTTTCATAGTTTCCAGATCATCATCTATTTTTACGTGAAAAGTAGCATCATCGTATATATTCTTAAGGAGGGCAGCATATCTTGAATCTACTCTGGCGTCGTCCAATGCTGTTAAGAAAGCCCATTTCTCGATACTGTCGAATGCTTTGTGATAATCGACAAATGCCAGATGTAGTGGTATGTTGTACTCTATTGTTTTTTCAATAACTGTCCGAATTGTTTGCAAGTGATCGATAGTGCTAAAACCCTTACGAAAGCCTGCTTGCTCCACTGGTTGGTATGCATCTAGTTTAGCTGTCAATCTATTTGTTATTATTCGGGTTAGTAGTTTGTAAAGGTGTGACAATAAGCTTATTGGTCGGTAGTTTTCTATATTTGCGGCGTCTCCTTTTTTATGGAGTAGAATGACTTCCGCATTTTTCCATGTCTTCGGTATTTGTCCTTCCAATAGGCATTTATTCAGTAATGCTCTTATTGCCTTTTATGCGTGCTCCATTTTTATCTCTGTATTTTATTTCATGTGCGTCTATTTCTGTATTAGTTCCTCTGAGCCCACATTTAAGATATGTTTTGTTGGTATACCGGGTTCGGAATAGTAGAAGTATACAGCTTCTCATAAAATTTTCGGATTTCTCTAACGATCTCTTCCTTATGCGAGCACAATGTTCCACGGTCGTCTTTTATCTTTATGATTTTATTCCTGCCAGTGGATTTACATGTTTTTAGTACTTTCATGTTCTTATTGTTTTCTATAGTTTCAAGAATCTTGTTTGTTCTATAAGCTCTGAGGTCTTTTCTTACCCATCTTACCCATGAATATCTTACCCATCAAAAGAAATTAAAAAAAAGCATCAATTTTGTTTTTTAATGATTTAATTGTTGAGAAAATTGTGGCTTGTATCCTTTTACATAAAAAAATCTGAACTTAGCTTTCACTTGACAGGTATTCTTCATCTATATCTTCTACTACCATTGTTTGTTGCTCAGCCTCTTGAATAACTTATTTTTTTGCACCAATTTCCAAATAAAATTGGTAGTAAACTTCGGATATGTATGGTAGCAAAAGCGATAAGTTTTGAAGTTTTTGAGAGTTTAGTTTTATTGGTTCTGCATCTTCGGCAGACTATCTTCTTGCTGAAGATAGTCTGCCAAACATTAATTTCTGATATCCCTTTTTCCAACATTTACATTCTTAAAAATTTCAGTTAGGAAGTGTTTTATTTTCATTATATTTGGGCGTTCTAGTAGTTCAGAATATTGTTTTGGTAAGTAGCATCTCATTTTATGATATAGTCCGTCATGCCACCTTGTCAAAAGCCTGCGCTACATCGAGGAAAATTGCGGAACAAACTTTTCCTTCTTCTAGAGCTTTTTCTATGATATCTGTTATTCTATGCACCTGATCTATCGTTGAGTGGCTTGCTCTAAACCCAAACTGATAATTAGGAATTAGATTTTTTTCCTCTATAATCGGTTTTAGTCTCTTCAAGAGTAATTTTTCGTATAATTTAGACATGACAGGTAACAGTGAAATAGGCCTATATGAAGAAGCTTCTTGTGGAGGTTTTCCTGGTTTTAGTGTCATTATAATTTCTGCCACCTTCCATATCTTTGGTACGTACCTCAACCTAAAGGAAGCGTTTATAAGATGTGTTAATTTTATATAGCTTCTTGGAGTTGCTTTAACACTTCCCAGTAATTAGATCAAATCCAGGAGCTTTCTTTGGATTTATATTTTCTTTTATTTCCAAATATACTTCTTTTGGAGTTACAAGGCTAATCTCCATTTCGTCTTGATCAGGGAGCTCCCAGTTAATTATTTCTTGTTCTTCATTTGGTTGAAAAGTATTTTCTAGGTGGTCAGCAAACCTGTTGGCCTTTTGTATATTGCTTCTTGCCCAGCTACCATTAGTATTTCTAATTGGTGGATACTGTAAGATTGGCCTTTTTAATCGTTTAGTAGCCTTCCACAAAGAGTAATCAGTAGCGCTATCATTTGATAGTTCACTTAGGTAAATGTTAACCGATTCGTTTTTAATTTTTTGTATTTCTCTTTTTAATTTTTGTGTGGCATTATTTAATCTAGTTTTATCAACTGGTGCTCTAGACTGATGCCACTTGCGTCTTAGTTTTCTTTTTTCGGTTATCATTTCTCTGATTTCTTTCGGGTAGTTATTTCCTTTTATTCTTTCGACACTGTTCGTGCTGTTGTTCCAAGCAGCTTGTTGTATATTTTTATTGAGTAATTCTACTTCTGCTTCTAGTTGATCAATGGTTCTTAATGGCAACTGAGAGGTTAATCTTCTCTTCAAGGTCTATCTGGAAACTTTTCCAATCAGTATTTTTGTTAACAAGTCTAGGGGGCTTTCTTTTTTGATAACAGTGTCACTGAGTGTGAGAATAATTGGAGAATGGCTCGAGGTCATATCCAATGCCTCTTCTATCTCTATGTAATTTGTAGAAATATTTCTAACTACAAAGAAGTCGATAAGGTCTGGAATTTTATTTGTGTCAGTAGGCCAGTATGTTGGCTTTCCCGTTGATACTGCGTCGCATTTTATGTATTTCATTGCTTCTAAAAGTTCTTTCCCTTTGGTTGTAGTCAGTCGTGACCCCCAATGCGTATGTTTTGCATTGAAGTCTCCTCCAAGGATAAATCTATGTCCTTGACTGGTCAGGAAATCTACGTATTGAGTTTTCTTGATGGCATGTCTTGGCGGACTGTAAACTGCTGTGACGATTACCTCATAATGTTTACATTTAATTTTTACTGATGTGGCCTGACTTCTGTATCAATTTCATAGCTATTTTCCTTGATTATTACTGCACTACCTCCTTTGGCTGCATTATCAGGGTGAGTAAATAAATCTAATATATGACTCATTCGTAAAATGGGTTTCAGAAATGAGGCATATGTCTATTTTTTCTATATCTAGTATCGCTTGTAGTTCTTGCTGATGTTTCAAGATCCCATTTGCATTCCATTCTAGTATTCGTAAATTACCCGCCATTACCAAGTCTTTTAGGTATAGCTCTTTTGGTGCTATATTCTATTCTGGTTATACGCTCGTCTAGGTTAGTTAATCTCTCTAATATTTTTTGTAGTGTTTGTTTTATTTTCAGATCTTTTTGAAAATATTCTCAGGAAAATATTGAAATGAAATATAGGAGAATACAAACAAAGGGAAAAGAAGTTATTATCAATAAAAATCAAATAGTATGAGCAGAAAATAATGGAAAGTACTTTGAAATTAATAAGAACAAAAATGTAACGTTTTAAACGTTACAGATTATGGATTCGTTTTCTAGATATGTAAAAGTTTATGAAATGCGTAAAAATTATATATGTATTATAAAAAGAAAGAGTTAAAGTGAAAGACGCTCTTACTTTTTATTGACTGGTAAAGACTCAAATACACAGCGCATTTTCGGATCTTTACCATCTCCATTATCCTTAGTAATGGAGAAGAGAGCACATAGCTCGAGGGCAGGAGGATCACGGCCCCACTAAAAAGAGGGTGCCCCAAAATTCCTTCATTCACTGTCAACTATATATTCTTTTGAAAGTCGCCTTGGGCTATACTTACAACAGTCATCACGACGACACGAACGACCGAAGACGGTAGAACGCAGTGTAGTACAGTTTAATTTTTAAAAGGTCGTATTCTTGCTACATCTTATACATTATCTCTTAGGTTCCTACTATAATCGAAGTGATCATATACATGGTGGTGTACTTGCATTTGTAAAGGTTAATTTTAAATTTAATATTCCAAGTTTTCTCACGAACATCTGTCAAGATTTTAACTTTAGTGTGTTGTATTAGTTTTAGATGTGACTCAAAAAAATTTTGTTTACTCAATGTGTATCGCTCCCCTAATGGGGATATTGATATTTTTATACATAAATTATATCATGTATTTAATATTTGTTACGTTAAATATGATTGTATTATTCTTTGTGGTGATCTTAACATCGATTATCTTAAAGAGTCAAGGGAAAAATCTATATTGATGGATTTCATGATTAGTTTTGGACTTAACTGTAAAAATACTGAACCAACTAGAATATTTACAAACAAAAACGGTGTAATTTCACGATCGAAACTAGATTATTTTCTTACCAATATTCCTCAATTATACAATGAGGCTGTCGTGAACTACAATTTAGGTGATCATCTAGGACTTCATTTTAGTTTAAACATATCTGAGAGTAACAATACTGCTACATCCCAGATAGCTACTTATAGAAACTTATCAAAGAATTGTTTGTCTAATCTTTTGTTGAGTCTTGATTCTGAGAATTTCGAAAATGTTTATACATATTCAAATGATGTAGATGATGCATATAGAACTTTTTTGAACTCTGTCTCCTATCATATTGATACAACATGTCCTTTAATATCAAAACGCATAACTACTAATACCAACAGAAAATGGATCAATACTGAAATTCTTCAGCTTAGTAAAAAGCTGAAAGATTTATTTTGGCTAGCAAATGTTAGTGGTAATCCAGATTTAATGTATAACTATAAAATACAAAAGGCCAACTTTATCCGTAAGGTAAAGGATATAAAAAAAGCCTCATATCAAAGTTATTTACATAATCAAAATAATAATAAAAGAAGGAAGGAGATATGGAAAACTGTGAATCGTCAAACTGGTAAAAATAAAAACAATTTTGAGTGGAGTATTACTGATAATAATAAGTTATTGATACATCCAGAACACATAGCAAACAAATTTGGTGAGTATTTTTGTACATCAGTCAAACACACATTATTAAAACATTTCAATAACTATACCTTTAACGATTTCACAACTATGACAATTAACAACACATTCTTTTTTCTGAGGTCTCACCATTTGATATTGATAATGCTATATCTTCCTTAAACTATACCAGCTCAGTAGGTATTGATCAAATCCCACTAAAATAATTAAATACATTTCTTCATATATATCTCCTGTTCTGTCTCACATCATCAACCTATCTGTCAAGGATGGCAAGTTTCCAAGTGACCTTAAAACGGGAGTAGTTAGTCCAATTTTCAAAAAGGGAGATCCATGTTTGGTTGATAATTACAGGCCAATCACCGTAACAAGTGTACTCTCTAGATTATCGAAAAGTGTATTTACAGTAAAATGTTAAATTTTCTGAATAAATATGATATCTTAAATAAATGCCAGCATGGGTTTCTTCCTAATAAATCTACAGAGAGTGCTTCTATTTCATTATTTAATTATATCCACGCTGCTTTGGATCGAAAAAGGTATGTGGGTGCACTCTTTTTTGACTTAACTAAGGCTTTTGACTCTATTGACATTGAAATTATACTGCATAAATTAGAAGCCCTTGGTTTTCGGGTCATTTCTTGAACTGGTTAATGTCATACTTACAACATCGTAAATTCCTAGTAAAAGTCGATAATAAGAAGTCATCTGTTTTTAATCTTGATCAAGGTGTACCGCAAGGCTTCGTATTGGGACCCTTAATATTTCTTTTATATGTCAATGATTTGATAAATTTTTTAACTGCAGACCATACAGTTCTTTATGCAGATGATTCAACAATTGTAGTTGACGAGTCAACTGAAGTCGAACTCATATCAAAAATGAACTTAGTAGCACAGGAATTTACAACCTGGTGTAAAAGGAACTCTTTAATGGTAAATGCAAAGAAAATTATTTGTATGTAGTTCTACTCACGCTGTAAGCATGGTTATAAAATCACAGTTAGCTCTGAGGAAATACCTTTTAGTGATACAACTTATTTATTGGTAGCATTCTAGAAAGTATATGACATGGATGAAAATGTCACTAACTGAAGGCCTTCTTGTTCTTGTGCAATCACTACTTGATCGTCTGCAAAGCTTAAAGAATATAGGTATTCGTTTCGTACCGGTACTCTCATGCCTTCGCATTTTCTTTTCCATGTAGTCAAGGCTTTCTCTAAGTATTTTGAATTGAGTTGGAGATGTGGAACAACCCTGCAGGAGCCCTTTTGTTGTGGTGAAGTTCCATGACTTTGAAGTTCTTGTACGTCCTATGTATGTTTCAATATTTAAGCAGGTTCTGTCCCATTCTTCATTCTTTTGTTGTGTTATTTGTTTTTTGACTTCTCTACCTTTTTCTCTATATTCTTTGTAAACTTCATCGTTGTTTCTAGTCAGCCATTTTCTGTATAGTTGCTTTTTTTCTTTAATATTTTTTTTGTTGGTTCATTTATTTCGTAATTGTGCTGTTTATTTGTTATATATGTTCTTTCTCTCCAAAGGCTTCGAATGCTCGTTTTATACTCGCCTTTATATGTTCGTATATTTCTTCGGATCTTTGATTACTTATTAAAATGACTGGAATTACACCGATTATACCTTTTACTTAACTTTCTACACAAACCTACATATTACTTTTTTCAAATTCTGAAGTATTTTATTAAAATTGTCCTTTTATTCGACCCCCTTGATTCGCTAGTGACATAGTCACAAGGTTCATATTTAAATCTTTGTATATTTTCCTTTTATCGACATTCACTTTCCTTTAATGTACACTCTGTCCCTTTTCAAAGTTTTATTTGAGTTTTATTCACAAACGGCATATTTGTAAAATCGACTTTTTTGCGAAAAAAGTGTTACGATAAAAGGTCTTTATTGACAATACTGAGGATATGAAAGAACTTTGAGAAATAATTTAAATATTTTTCGACAAACACAGACTCAATGGGGACTCTACAAAGCATATCAATTTTGAGAATACATTTTAAAAACAAGAATAATAATTTTCTCTCACTACTGCTTTCAAGAAACTATGGCACTTATGGCAAAAGTTTAATCGAAAAAATTAATAAATCATTACTAAAAAATAATTTATATTTTTAGAAAATATAGTACATTTTATTTTATAGCAAAGGTCTAAATACAGGGTTATAGTTTATTTTTATGAACGAGAGAGTAATTAGCATAATTTTAACTGGTACCTTCGACCACTCCATGGGCGTGCTCAAGATTAATTGAAAAATTACTTTGAATAATTGTAAAAAATAAATGAATTATTTCAGTGTTAGAAAGTGTTATGTGTATGTAAACAAAAGTGACCTCTTTTATCACACACTATATTAGAACTGACTGGCCTACATTAAAAAGGGTTTTAAAAAATTCACATTTTTTTTTAATTTTTAAAAATTACAAAAGAGAAAAAGAGTTTTTAAAACCGTCTAAGGTATGTTAAATAGATGAATAAAAATATTAATATAAAACTTACAGCTACTTGTTACAAATCCAAATCAGATTCAGAAGATGAACTTTCAGAACCAAGATTTATAATAACTGGCTCGATCATTTTATCAGTAATATTGTCCAGCTTCCACATTTTTTCCTCTTCTTTAATAGTGTGATTTACTGCCTTTTCCCAGTTTTCAGGTTTTACATTATTTACGGCCTCCAAAAACAACTGTTTAACATCATGAATTTTAAAAGTGGTATTTTTTCTTGAAACTTCACTCTTTATCTGTGCCCATACCAGTTCAATCGGGTTTAATTCACAATGATATGGTGGGGATCTAAGTACTGTCATTCCACGATTTTTGGCAATTTCATCAATTTCGTATTTTTTAAATTTTTCTTTATGAAGGGCACACAACGAATAAAGTTCCTTTCTTATAGATCCGGGATGGTACGTAATATTTTTTGAACTCAGCCAATTCTGCAAGTCTTTTTTTAACCACTTGGTTGTGGGCAGTCCTTCTATAAGTCTGGAGTGATAACTTGCATTATCCATTACTATTACACAGTTCTTAGGAAGAAGATCTATCATTTGTTCGAACCATTCTTGAAAGACATCAGCGTTCATGTCTTCATGGTAGTCACCGGTACGAGTTGATTCAAAAGTTAATAAACCACCTTCAACAAAACCGTCTGAACTGCCAATGTGTACTATTATCAGCCTGCGTCCCTTTCCTGATGGTGGGTTTAAACCAGTAGATAAGTTATTTACAAAAGCGTGCCTTTGACTTGTAACAGTTTCATCCTGCCAAAATTTATTTGGTGTATGACCCTCGTTGATCCATGTTTCATCAAGATAAAATATTTTTCTTTTTTGGTTTCTCATTTCCTTTATGGTTCTTAGAAAATGTCTTCTCCATATGACAATATCGCTTCTTTCTAATAAAATAGACTTTCTGGGATTCTTTTTCCAGCGGAAGCCTATTTCTTTTAAAAGTTTCCATAACGTACTTCGACTCATTTCTGGGTAATCCTTATCATCTCGAACTGAGACAAGAACTTTATCCAATGTTGGAAATTCTTGTCTAAAGAAGAATTCATGCACTTTCCGTCGAAGTCCTTCTTTAAAATGATATTCTATTTGAAATTTTGGTTTCCCTGGAGCATTACGTGGCATTTGAAAACTACCACATTTCTCTTCTTTAATAACTCTGTAAATCGTAGATTTCCCAACACCAAGTGTACTGCTAACTAACTCAACGGTCTCATCAACACTTTCACATAAACGTTTGTCTGTAAATGATTTAAAACAATTAAATATTAATGTTTTTTCATTAACTGTTAAAGGACCAATTTTTCGGCGTTTACACGGCACTTCCAAATTTTCCATAACACTAGTATACACAATAAACTGCACCTTGCAACTGAAGTACCTACTTTTAGTGAACTGTTAAGAATTTTGAATACGCCACTTGGACCTTCCTACAAAATGGAAAAACCCACTATCACATTTTCTGTGGAATAAGTTTAGAAGGTAATTATCTAGTCAATTACTGTCGTAGATTCCTGGAATTAAAGAATTAAATGTTTGATTGTTGAAACCCTTACTTCGTGGAATGCACTCATTTCAGATAAAATAAAACGTTTTATTTTATCTAAAGAATTAAACTTTATTTTGCAAATAGGTAGGTACTTATTAAACTTTTATTGGTTATATATAACCAATAAAATAAACATCTTACATTTCTTGCAAATTCATTAGTACCTGTTAACCTCCATCACTCCGACACTGGCAACCTTATTTAGGGATTAGTAACCCTCACAACTATTGTATTCTATTCTGCTCCAACCTTTATACCTGGTGGTCATACTCAATTTAAAATTGTTTTCCTATATACTTCTGTAAACTTGTTGACAAATATCTGTTTTTCATTGAGTCACCCGTATCAACAGTTTAGGGATTTGCATACATAATTTATTGTTTTATTACTCTCTCATACATAAAAATACACTATAGGATCATAATTTTTTCTCTTGCGAAATCTATCAGGAATTGTCTATTCTCATTGCATCGCCTAAAATAATTTTCATATCATATCTAGGTATATTTTTTATTGTTCTGTTTAATTCACTGTAGAAACATTCTTTGACATCATTATCTTTTTCTTCTGAAGGCGCGTGAATATTATTGAGGGTATGGTGGTTATAGTAATACTTAAACTCCATGCTATTTTGCTATTTCATGTATAAAGACGTTTTCATCGTTCTTGGCGTGTGCGTGTAAAAACACTTGCAATAAGTTGTTTCATCTGTCTTTCCTTGTCTAAGCTCGATTCGTTTACCTCCTCCAGTGGCAGCTATCTGTATTCGTAAAGAGGCCGAACTTATCACCGACACCGTATCGGCCAAACGCATCGGTGTTATTGCTACAATACTGGAGACGTGAGTGGTCTCTTCATTCCCTTCTCATCGTACTTTACCATGACGAACGTGACTCGCACAATTGAATTACGCATCTGTGTATCAGAGAGAGACGAATATTAAAAATTCCGTAGTAGCTTATTTCAGGCACACGCCAAGAACGATGAAACCGAGTTTACTATACTTTTTAAATTATGCAGAATATTGTTTGCATAGCTTTAATAACTCTTTTAAAGTTAAGTAAGTAAATCTTCTGTTGGTACTACTATTTCTTTGGTTATTAGAAATTTCAAGAGTTCTTGCTTTCTCCATTTATGATTAGGTAGGGGTTCCTTTAATCTTGAATGGTAACTGGCATTGTCCATGACTATTGGGATTGGAACAATTTTTTTAAACAAATTCCAAAAATATTCTTTTTAATCTGGAAAACGTTTTTTTTTGGGTCATTCTAAACAAAAAAGGTCTCTTGTCATTTTTCTTTAAAGTTTATTATTATATATAAAGGTTATTTAGAATGACCCAAAAAACCTAAAAAAAACGTTTTCCAGATTAAAAAAAAATATTTTTGGAATTTGTTTAAAAAATTGTTCTGCCCAAAAATTTCGCCCGGCACCCTTCAGATTTGTTTAAAGGGGACATTTTTGAACCGGAATCCGCGAAGAAACCGAATCAGAAACATTTTCCCAACGGGAACGGCCTCACAGCCTGGACTAATGCAAGAAGTTAATTATTTTGAAAATTTTGTGTGGGGGACACAGGTAGGGTTTCACCTTTTTCACGCTTTTCCATCTGTTCCGTCCAACAGCTATTAAAGGACGTTCTGCGTGCATTCCTAGACACAGGTCGTTTTAAGTAGTTTAATGAATACTTCGTAAAAGCCACACTTTAGACAGATATTTTTCCATCGCAGCATAAAACTCAAAGTGGATCTGTAACTTTGACTTACGCAGTGAGAGTGACCGGTTGACGAGTGAGTAGTATGATAAAAAATTGCTGCCCCTTGACATTTACCAGAAGGTGAAAAACTTGAGAGAATGGTACAATTGTACCAATTACCAACTGTTTAGATCTGCAGCATCAAAAATACGCATAGCTTTGATGATAGCCAAACTTCGGAACGAAGACGGCACTTGAAGAAGAAGAAGAATATCCTAGAAAAATGGAAAATATATACATACTTAATTGCTGGTTAAAAAGAAGCAAGACATAAGTTGAAATCTAGAAATGATATAATGGATATATATGTATGTATCTATATTTATAGAATACAATATAAAGCTTATTTTACTTTCTTTCTGTAATAAAGAAATGTCTAAGCAATCATTTTACAATAAAAGCGTATTCAATTTACTTTAACTACTCAGCTTAAAATATGTGCTGGTGGGTTCGAAGCATTTGAAATGTTTTTGTACATACATAACTCAATAAAAAGCTTTCAAATAAAATACATATGCTACAATTTCGATATTCACCCCCGACATAATATAATGAAACTCTGAATGCAAACAAATTTTGAAATCTTCCCTTGAAGGCAGAACGCCTCGTCCTCTTATTGTGTATGCCAAAAGGACTCTGAAAGAAATTATATAAACATAAAACAGCAATGTATTGAACAGTCAATCGATTCCAATATACCTTCCAGTACGGCGAGTTGGCTTCTTACGAAGTCCCTCGAGAGCCGTCCTAGACGCCCCAAAATGGATCGGGGCGAGGGGGTTTATTTGACGACGATGCACCGAATGAGAAAAAGATGCGCCCATGTGAAAGTTATTACTAAATAGGTTGTCGAGGGAAATGGAAATAGTCAAAGTTTCAAGGTAGAATTCTTGTAGAATGTTTGGGTATTTTAAAAGGATGTTACTGGAAAACCGCAACAAGGAACTCTTTTATTTTTATATTGCTTCATATTAAAACTATTGTAGTACTGTGTATGTCGTAAGCTGTTAAAAATTTGTAAGATATTTTCTTTTAAAGATATTGTTCTGTCTCATTATAATTTATTTCATGTTATTTGTCGATTTTGCGTTATTATTTTAGATGGATATCGGTAATTCTTAAAGTTTGGGTAAATTAGCTTCCAGAAATATATCAAAAGATTAAAATGTTTATCAGTTTTACATATTTCTGGGGAAAATTTGTCCATTATAAACCCTCCCTTTAGAAAGTATGTACGCAAATCCGTCGGCTATTGTTGTCGCAGCCGCGGTTATTATCACTGTGGTTGTTAATTTTAATGTTGTGTTTAATAAATATATTCCTCTGTAATTTTCCGGGTCCGATTTGACTATAGTCCGTTTCCATCATATTATAAATCCTCAACAGGTAAAAAAAACCATAGGCGTCACCTATGTAAAATAAATAAAAAAAAAATAATATTTTAAGATGTTGCCAACAATTCATTATCTTTTAAAAAATCTTCTGTAAAATAATTGTCCACTAATCTTACTATACCTTTTTTGTGCGTATAAAACGTCGGTATATATGCCCACACGATTATTGTTAATTATACACGGGTTATTAACGAGAGAATTCAATGTTTTACGAAATAAATTAATGTAACAATAATTTAAAGGTGATTATTGTTTTCTATACAAGTTATCGCCTGACACAAAAAGAATACCTTCTTTGAACGATTACCTGGAATTACTGATATAAGGCTTCACTAATGATAGTTTAAGTAGTTTTTATGCCACATTACAGCTTATGCCAATAATATAAATTAGAAATTGTTTGCATCTTCCATTTAGTTTGTAGATGTACATTGTTCATGTCTTACCTACCTACGTTTTTGGTGTCGATATTCTGTTATTTGCATTTAAAAATGACGTCGACAACAGGTTTTATCCCGGTTAAGTGTAGTTTTAAAGGTGCCTTCAGTCTAAGAGAGAAAAATATAATATTAAATGTACACGATGCACTTGTACATCAACGCCCTTTCAGTAATGTTCGTGAAATCGTTAACATGTGTTCAAATATGACAGGGGTTGGAGAAGCAACAATTTATAGATTCCTAAAAGAAAGAAAAAGAGGAACTGTTTCATCTCCCAAGAAGAGTGGAGGGAGTAAACCCTTGGAAATTGAAGAAATACATAAAAACATGATAAGACGCAGCGTCCACTCATTTTTTTTAACAAAGAATTTCCAACATTGGACAAAATCCAAACATTAATTAGAGAAAACGAAGAGTTACCAATCATAAGCAACAAGAAATTATGGGGACTATTGAGAGAGATGGGATTTCGTTGGCAAAAGAATAGAAGAAAATCCGTTTTAATTGAAAAAGATTACATTGTATGTTGGAGACGAGATATCTAAGAACTATTAAAAAGTATCTTTATAATATCTAGTCTATAATATAATCTATCATAGATCTTTGTCCACAGGTGTTATTAAATGTATATTTGTATTGGTCTTTGTGGTCAAAAAATGTGTTATTTATTCTTAGTTCGTTTTTAGTTGTAGTTGTTTGTAGTAGTTGTAAATTTATGGGGATTAAAAAAAATCTTAGCAACCTTTATTAATTGTTCATAGTTTTGTCAGTTTTCCTCTTTTTCTGTACTCCTGTATTTCTTTTCGTTTTTTCTTCTCTATTTCTTGCTTGCACCTTTTTTGAATACTTTTCACGTACTTGTTGGAATTAATGGAAAATCTATTTATCCTATTTTTTCCACACATTCCACGAATTAAACAGTGCAAGTAGAATTCTTTAAAGAAATAACTAAATTACAGACAAATTTTTTATGAACAATAATAATCACATGAAATTAACTTTTCAATTGTACCAACTAATCTTTAATACCTTTGTATGCTAAGTTAAGGATCACTTAAATTTTTAATCTGCTTTTTCCACCCGGAAACAACAAAACCTAAAAGCATTTTAATTATTTACATTTTTTCACGGATTTTCAGGAGATTTCAACCAAAGTTCCATCTTATTTGAAACCCGAGCAAATAACACGAATTAAAACAAAAGGTCTTCGAGCAAAAAGAGAAAAATTAAATTTTAATAAATTAAACAACATTTCTACAAAGCTTTCATCTGGGACGTTGAATTGGAAACGTGACGCAATTTTATTCAAAAGAAAAATCTCAAAAACGACTTCATGTCTAATTAAAAATAATTTTCCTGTATTAGGTATATGTCAGGTAATATCTTTTTTTTGTTTACTAATGACACCGAAGTGTACTTACATTAAAATCTGGTCAGTAAGACCTTAAATTACTAATGAAAACTTAAAATTAGTTGTCTACTCACTAGTATTTTTCCTATTTTTTCTAATAACTAGCATTAAATTTAGCATGCATACTTTTCACTCACTCACTATACCAGTTCAAAAGGCTTTGTCCTTTTGAGCCTTCTCTCTAGGTTCGTATTGTCGAGGAGCTGGATAGCCTCGACGTTTACATGATGATGGAATCGTTGTTCATGGCTCCCTGCAAATTTCTTGATTATCTGATTGACGTCTTCCATCTTGAGATCCCGGTGAAGATCGTTGTTCCTAACGTACCAAGGCGCATGTACGATGTTCCTCAGCATTTTATTCTGGAATACTTGGATTACTTTGATGTTACTAGGCTTGGCACAGCCCCAGAGTTGGCAGCCATAGGTCCATACTGGCCTCAGTATTTGTTTATAGATTAGGAGTTTATTATTTATGGATAGAGAGGAATGCCTTCCCATCAACCAATACATTTTCTTGTACCGGATAGGTAACATCTGATATTAGCTATTTTTGTTATTACAATTTTGTGTCCCCAAATGACTCTTTTTTTAGGCTTTTTCTTATATACTTCCAGTTGTATGTGCAGCCATCTATGATTCTGTATTGAAAAAAGTATAATAATCTCTTCCGAAGTTTCTCATCATTATCATCGTCCTGGCTTTGCAATCCTGTGTGTGCGTGTGTCCTAGTCTCCTCAAGAATTTCTCTCCAGTCGTCTGGTGCAATATAAATTGCACCTTTTATTCCAACCAAGTATTAAACACCTTTTTCAATCTCGATTAGAAATGGAAATAAATGAAATGTAAAGAAATATGGATGTAGAACAAGGATACAACAACCTAAAACCTCCGTATTTTTTTCGTATTTTATAACGCAATTCCTAATTGAATTGTAGTCCTCCTTTTGAATTGTACATAGTTTATTATTAGGGTTATATGTAATACCCAAATTCTTGTGATTGTTAAGAGTTCTCTTCAGTTTCAACATTGCTATGTTAAGAATTGCCTTTTCTCGTGTTGATCTTGTTCTTTGCCAGATTTTCCTGTCTCCTTTTGTTAACTATTTCATCTTTAATGAGTAAGTTATGATTATTATAATACATATTTTTTCTTCGATTAAGCGTAGATTGCCATGCAGCTAGCTGAACTAAACAACTGAAGTGTTCTACGGCTGCGTCTATTTGGAACTAGTTTTTAGTGGAATATTTTTTAGTTGCAGTTTTTCATCAAAGATGGTTCTAAAGTAGTCCCAGTTAATATAGTTATTACTGAGAAACGTTGGGAATATCTGGCTGAATTAACGAGTATCTATTTTGATTCACAAAAGAGTATTCCTTCCACTGTACTCCACTCTCGAAGCAATGTTGACTTGCAAGAAATAATACTATCAGAAAGCGTTACTTTATGTAGAATACCAGTATCGGTTGAAATGCTTTCTTTGGCTAATAAGTCGACATATTCATTTTGTTCAAATCCTGCATGTGCTTTAATCCAGAGAAAATGTACATTAATTCCTTTGGTTAAAAGAGTTTGAATAATATGTTTAATTCTATAAATGTATGGCAATCTTGTAAGTTTGGTGGTCCATATGTACCAATAGATTTTATACACTGCTAAGGAGTCAGGCAAAATTATAATATGGGCAAAATCAACTTCAGCTACTATAATAAAGCTTCATATATTGCAATAGCCTCTGCTGTATAAATCGAACTCTCCGTTCAGTTGAATTCTTTTCTATGTCCGATGGTATAAAAAAAGCATTCGGTTCCATCTGGAGATTTAGACGCATCTGTATATAGAGCTATTGCCTCTTTGTAATTGCTCGTTATAGATAGAACAATATTTTTATTTAAATATATGTTTTCACTATAATTTGGTACAATAATATCTGTATGTAAAAAGAAAGAAGAGTAGTTTTTGAATATGTAGTTCGTTCTATCTATATTTTTTAAAAGTGCTATATTTTGATTATACGCTTCGCAAAGTAAGGGAGATTTCTTTTTTTCCAATATTTATTTGTCAGGTCATGGCAATTCAAAGTCACTATCTTTTCGTATAGAGATGAGTTCAGTGAGTATACTTTCATTAAATATTTTTTGGACAAAAACCTTCGTCTTATATTTAAAGGGGTTCCAAGGCTTCCAAATATAAAGCTTGTACTGGAGTGGATCTCATGGCTCCTAAACATATTCGTAAGGCTGAGTTCTGTAAAACGTTGATTTTGTTTAGTAGTACATTACTTGCTGATCCATACAAAACACTTCCGTAATCCAAAATAGATCGTATGTAAGCTTTGTAAAATAATAAACTTACTTCAACATCCGATCCCCACCAAGTTTTATTAATTGATTTAAGAAAGTTTAATCCCTTATTGCATCTGTTCAACATGTCATCAATATGTACCTTCCAGGTCAATTTCTGGTCGAGTATCATTCCCAGATATTTAATTGTGTTTTTAAGGTAAAATTGGTGTCCCTAAATTGATTGTACTGGCATTAGGAAAGTTATGTCTGGTAAATAAACAAACTTGTGATTTACTGCAAGATAATTCGAAACCATTTTCTATAAACCATTTTGATGAATCCATACACTTTATTCAGGTTTTCAATGGATTGCTGATATTTTTTGTGTTCTGTATACAAACAGAAATCGTCAGCATATTGTACAATATTAAATGCAATATTAGTAATAGTGATGTTGTGTAGATCTGCTGTGTAAATGTTAAACAAAATAGGACTCAAAACGGAGCCTGAGGTAATCCTTTGTTATTAAGTCTAGGTCCTATAAGAGTATGATTGTCTTTTAATAAATTATCTATTTGTGTACAGGTTCACAACGTTAGAAGCAAACTGTGCTGGAATATGAAAAAATTTAATCATTTTTTCTTGGAGAATTGTAAGAGATACCGTGTCGTAAGCACCTTCGATGTCTAAAAATAAAGCAGGTACATAACTGTTCCTGGAAAAACTATTCTGAATGTCTACAACAAGAGTTGTTAAGGAATCTAAAGTTCCATAACCTTTCTTAAAGCCATGTTAGTTAGCGGGTAAGGGACTTTGATCTCTTAGCCACCAATCTAATCTAATTTTAATCATCCGTTCAAGAGTCTTCAATATACATGATAATAATGATATAGGTCGGTAAGTTTCAGCTAATTTAGGGTTTTTCCCTGGAATGGTACTATAATACGCTTAAAATCGATTATGCCGTTACCCTCAATAATTATCTGGTTAAATATATTTAAAAGTAATTTTTTTGCGTGATCTGGCAAATTTTGTATCATAGGATATTTGACTGCATCATATCCAGCTCTTGAAAAAGGTAATAAGAAAAAATGATTCTGATCAGATGGGAGAGTTTCAGATGTCATTACATCTACCTGGTTATTTACGTAAGGTGGAGCTATTTTATCAAAAAAGTCGTCTATCCATGAACTACTTATAGGTAGTGGAAAGTTAACTTTTTTCCTATTCATTTTCCTTGCTTGGTTCCTTGCTTTCCTCCAAATAAGACTAGACGGAGTTTGTTTATTTTATTTTGAACATCATTCTACCCAACTTTGCTTGGTTTAGAGTTTATAAACTGCTTTAGAGTTTACCTTTATTAGAACAGGGAAGAATAAAACATTTTATTTATGTCAGTAGGCCAATACGTAGACCCTCTAGTGGACAGGTGGTTGAGGTATTTTGTATAGCTTTGAGGACTTGTCTTCTTTTAGGGTTTATAATGCTAGATCCATAAAAGATGTGTGGAATTGTAGTCACCTCCGGCAAAAAATCTGTTACCAAGGCTGGTAAAATATTCTTCAAACTCATCAGGAATTTTAGGAAGTAATACAGAGAAGTATAAAATACTGAGAAATGGAACTAAGGGAGAAAATACTGACAGTATTGAAAAATGTAATAGGAAGAGAAGAACCAGAAGACTGGTAAATAGGGCAGGTAATAATAATACACAAAAGGAGAGATCAAAAAAATTGTGAAAATTTATTGTTCATAAAGTAATTCATAATGTTTATTTTATTATTAGAAATAAGTATTTAATTAGAATACATTTTTTAAAGGGAAAGATTTTTTTTATAAAAATATATTTACAAAGCTTTCGATGCAATATGATTCATTTGTTTAACACCTAGGAATAAGAAATAACTGCAATAGTTGATTAATGATTCATGTTTACACCTTTATTACAAATTATCAAGTTACAAAATATTCAATGAGCAATTGTAAATATTTACTGGATGATACGATTTTACATCGCTGTTAATGCGACAGATTTATCAAATAGATAGATAATTTAATATTGTTTTAATTTTTTTTTGGTTATTGTTTTAATTATTAACTAAATGGTTAGTTAAAGGGCCCGTCAGCAAAAAAGTTCTCTCTCCAAACTTTGAGTATCACTTTACAGTAGTCACCAAATATTAGGGCACGCATTTATGATACTTCGAACACACCCACCGATAGATACTATTTGGTACATAGGTTACTTAGAATATTCTGAAACAGTGGCGTGCATATTTTGAGACATGAAATAAATTGTTAATGGTGTAGAATAAAATACAAAATCATTATTTTCAGGTAATATATTTTCAATCAAAATTACTATAATTTTATTTTTTAGCCTAACTTAAACATGGCACTTTACTTAGGTACATATACTTTCTTATGTTCATTACAGCTTTTTTTCTTAAAAACGTCGTCTTTTGCTTGCCTACAAATACGATTGGTTAAATATTTACATAGAATAATTGATGGATTCGACCGTTACTTGATGGAAATTCATTTTATGTAACAATAAAACACTGAAAACTTTGTTTTCAAACTTCCACAAAATTTATTTTAAATCTTATCACTACAGCTGTTTCGGCTGATTGCCTTTCTCAAGAGATCTATTTTTGGCATGTGTTTACACTTTATAGTCTCTAATGAAATAGGTTGAGGAGGGGAGAACTGTTTGTCTCAATTTGGTCATTCAGAATTATATCTGTGTTTTTTAATTTGTTGATTTCCATAGATTCTAACAAAGATAGCTTAAGACCTTTATTTTGAATGTGAAGAATTTTAAATTTGTCATTAAAAGAATGATTATGATCTAGAAGGTGAAGTGCGTATGTCGAACCTGTTTTTCTATTCTTGAAAGCCCTTTTATGTTCTGCTATTCGTTTATCAAAGTTTCTACCAGTTTGCCCGATTATTGAATTTACAATAGAAACAGAACAAAATCAATCCATAAATTTTTTAGATTTAAAAATTAGCAGACTTCAAAACAAACATGACTTCTCCATATTTCCTAAATCTACCCATACTGACACGACTATACACAATTCATCATCCCATCCAACACAACATAAACTGGCAGCTTATCATAGTAGTTACATAGATTAACAGAAATTCCTATGTCAAAATACAACTTTGAGACAGAATTAAATATAATTAAGCAAATAGCAGTAAACAACGGATACAACGAACAAACAATTAATAAAATGTTAAATCAAAAACTACACAAGAAAGCCCTGAAATTAGTATTTCCACCACCAGAGAAAAAACCCAGTACCTTCTGCTCGATTACATATACAGGCAAAATAACAACAAAAATTGCCAAACACATAAAAAAGAAAGGAATAACACCAGCTTTCCGAACAAATAACAACCTAGGCAAATATATTAAAAATAACAAGAGCCAAAATAAAAAACACTTAAATAGTGGTGTGTACAAACTTCAATGTGGCGACTGCCCAAAAACTTACATCGGTCAAACTGGTAGAAACTTTGATAAACGAATAGCAGAACATAAAAGGGCTTTCAAGAATAGAAAAACAGATTCGACATACGCACTTCACCTTCTAGATCATAATCATTCTTTTAATGACAAATTTAAAATTCTTCACATTCAAAATAAAGGCCTTAAGCTATCTTTGTTAGAATCTATGGAAATCAACAAATTAAAAAACACAGATATAATTCTGAATGACCAACTTGAGACAAACAGTTCTCCCCTCCTCAACCTATTTCATTAGAGACTATAAATTTGTAAACCCAAGCCAAAAATAGATCACTTGAGAAAGGCAATCAGCCGAAACAGCTGTAGTGATAAGATTTAAAATAAATTTTGTGGAAGTTTGAAAACAAAGTTTTCAGTGTTTTAATGTTACATTTACATAGAGAGCAATACTGTTGTAGTACACCAACGCAGCAACATAGAACAATACGAGCAAAGGTAGATTGCAAGTCAGATCGTAGGTCTAAAGATTCTTCTTCTTCCTAATGTGCCTATCCTTTACGAATATTGGCGATCATCATGGCAATCTTTATCTTATCTGCAGCAGCGCGGAAAAGCTGTACAGAGGTTGTATTGAACCAGATTCTGAGGTTCTTTAACCAAGATGTTTTTCTTCTTATTGGACCTCGTTTTCAAAATGTTTTTCCTTGCAGGATGGCTTGAAGGAGAGTATATCTGGATTCATTTTGAATAATATGTCCGAAGAATTGTAACTTTCGAGATTTGATGGTAGTCAGTACCTCTCGATTCTTATTCATTCTTCTGAGTACCTCCTGATTTGTGACTCGGTCACAATTAAGACTTGTGCTGAGAACAAAGCCTCTCTAGTACCAACAGCATTTGTGAACCCGAACTGATTGGGGGAAGTTTGACTTTCATACAGCTTGTAGATTCTCTTATGAATTATCCTTAGAGGTTTAAAGATACTGTCAAATTATTTATAGTTATGAGGAAATTAAAATATGATGGTGATACTTGAATGTATTTTTTATATAATTGTTTACAGAGATTAAACTTCCTAAGCTTTTAATCCAAAGAAATTCACGATTGTATCAAATTTGATCAATTTTGTATCCTCCTTCGAATTTTTGAAACATTTTGTCACAGTTTATTAAATAAAGACTAATAAGATTTTACTGTAGTTTTCTGTAGCAATTATACCATAATATTATATAAACACTACTTGTTACTTTCTAAATCAAATCCACTTGTTACAGATACCAAGGGCAGTAGACCCCTTCGTTCAACTTCTTTGAGAGCCTGTTTGTAATTAAAAACTTCAGCCCATTAAAAAGCTTAATAAACACCAATAGCATGCGGGCGTCAGTGCCGTTCGTGTTGTGCTTGCTCCTAGCGATGGTGGTTGTCGCTAGTTCTGATGAGATGGCGCATCTGTCATTCGGAGGATCGAGATGTCCTCGGATGTGTTCGTGTGTTGGTACAACTGTAGATTGCTCCAGACGAGGACTCACCACCGTGCCCAGAAACATTCCATTGGATACCGAAAGACTGTAAGTAAAAGTTAATTATTTTATTAATTTGTACACAAAAGGGGTGTAAATATGTGGGAAATTATTAGTATAATTTCAGTGTATGTGGACTGTATTATATAGGGCTGGTTCAAATAAATTAGGATATGTAGTAAAAGGTATACAGACAATAGCAAATTAAGTTTATACAAAGTCTTACCAATATTTCTGCTCCACACTCTCGCGGTTTTTCTGCTCCACACTCTCGCGGTTTTTCCTCTTATGCGGAATATGTCCGGGCACACTCGCGGTTTTTCTAAACACGTGTTTCGCGGTAATAACACTTTGCGAGATAGAACACACTTTGTCTGTACACGATTTAAAACAGTGTTTGCGGTATTTTTCGCGCAACTAAAACTGGAGAGAGATAATTAGCGATAGAAAAACAGCCAAGATAGATGCTGTTCTTCTTGATAAGCGAAGAGAAGAGAGAATGGTCTGTCCTTAGCGACAGCCGACCATCAAGAGAGTGTCTTTCTTCTTTGCTATCTTAAACTGTCTGTATTTCTTAAGGAGGGGGTTGAACTGGAATAGGAAGGGTTATCAAGGGTTGGACTAAGGTATTGATTGTAAAATTGTGATATAAGGATAGTTAAAAATACAGCGAAAAAATGACATGATTTTTCGCATGTGAAAAAATTGAACAGTTTGGGTTATTGTAAAGGAATTAAAGCTAAAATTGTTTTATTCAATATTTAAAATCTTTATCAATAAGCTTTATTTTTTATTTAGAAAATAATAGAAGATAAGAAAAAATAACAATTTACACAAAAATTTTTTATTAAAATCTTGGACAAATATAAAATTTAATTTATTTTGATGTAGAAGGCTTTATAAAATCTAACAAAGTAGTTTGACGACTCAAAGATTTTTTTCTCCGCAAAATTTCTTCATAACAGATAATAATTTTTTTATCCCTTGTTTGGTAGAAGAAATGCGCTCTTCGTTGTGGTCTATATTTTCTAAAATTTTAATCCCTTTTCAATTAAACTGAGGCCTTCAGTCAAGTTTCCAATCGTCATTTGATCCTCAGATTGAACTGGATCCAAACACTCAAGCTCTTCAATGTCTTGTTCTTCCTCGTGCATTTTATGAGGTCATCTATTGTCAGCTCCTGATTGTGGGAATTCAACAGTTCTTCAACGTCATCACTATCAACTTCTAAATTTATTTGCTGGCGATATCAACAACTTCTTTAATAACATTACTAACTTCATCATGCTCTGGCATCAATTCCATTTCAGTGTCAGTGATGAAAAAAAGGACACAGTTTTTTCCAGACGCCATTCAACGTTTTTTTGTGAAACTTCATTCCAAGATTGTCCAATGATTGTCACTGCATCTAACACGTTGAATTGTTTCCAAAAGTCTTTAACAGAGAGCTTGTCGTTTTTTCTTATAACTTCATGGAGATGTGCAAATGATCGTCTGGTGTAATAAGCCTTGAATGTTTTAATGACTCCCTGATCCATCGGCTGAAGTAAACTGGTTATATTAGGTGGCAAAAATTCAACTTTCACACGTGGGTCAAAACTAGTTAAAGTTGCAGGAGGATGACCTGGAGCGTTGTCGATAATTAGCATCACTTTAAATGGAATTTGTTTAGATTGACAATAACGTTCGACTTCAGGTATGAAATGATGACCAAACCAATCCTCAAAAAGGGAAGCTGTCACCCAAGCTTTACGATTAGACGTCCAAATTACAGGCAAGCCAGATTTAGATTTATTTTTTAGTGCTCTTGGATTTTCTGAGCGATAAACTAAGAGTGGTTTTAACTTGCAATCACCAGCTGCATTTGACCCCATCATCACTGTCAATTGATCTTTGGCAGCCTTAAAACCTGGAAAGGTTTTCTCTTCACGTGCGATGAAAGTTCTCTTATGCATCTTCTTCCAAAACAGACCAGTCTCATCTACATTGAATATGGTTTATTTGGTGTAGCCACATTCATCTATTATGCTTTTAATTTCTGTGGATAACAAGACGCAGCCTCTTCATCAGTACTTCGCTTCTCCGCTTTAGTACTTCTCCGCTTTCTGCAATCGGCTAAACCAACCTTTAAACTGTTCATCCTTAGCGATTTCTCCAGCATCCTCTTTCAATCTCTCAAAAATTAGCTTAGCTTGGGAGCACACTGTATTCTAATCAATAGGACAATTTTTCACATTTACCTCATTATCACACCATAATTTTAACATTGTCTCCATTTCGGCGATAATACCATGACGTTTACGTACGATAGTGGAATTTAAAGATTGTGCACTTTTCACAGCTTCGAGAATGTTTTCCTTGCCCTTTATAATTGTTCTGACCGTTGATTCCGATAGATCAAACTTCTTTGAATAGTTCACAGAATTTCATTTTTGATTCAAAATCTGTAATTACGTTAAGTTTACATTCCAAAGATAACGTTTTTCTTTTCTTATTTGCTACAGAAGGATCAGTTTTACTTCGTTTGGATGACATTATTGCTCTTTCAAGTCTTCAGTAGATATAAAATAAAAATCCCGCTATAAAAGTAACAAACACCCACTACGTAGACAAACACTAATAAGAAATACCTAATACAAAATAAATGTGCTGATTTCGTGCGAAAAGTCAAAACATGTACTTTGGATGAGCAATAATGTGTGGGCGGTAATTCTATATCCGTCTTTCTGCAATAACATGCAACCAATGGACCTGCTTTAAGGAACCCAAAGGTCTTGGTCGAAATGATGGAACTACGCCCGTTTGAACTTATCTCAGAGTTCTCACGAATATCACGCTGAAACCATCGCCAACATCAGAAAGGTCGTCGAGTTGTACAGCAAGAAAATCGGCATGCCCTAACCATTGGCCATTGCCCTAGATACCAAAGGTCCTGAAATTCGTGCTGGACTTTTAGAAGGAGGTGGCTCCGCTGAAGTCGAACTAGTAAAAGGACAAACCATCAAATTGACCACAGACAAGGCTTATAAATCCAAAGGCACAAAAGACCGCATCTACGTCGACTACGGTATGAGGTGGAGGCATGGACCTTAAAGAAAGAGGTGAGCGATCGACTTGAAGCATTCGAGATGTGGACCTATCGAAGAATATTAAAAATAAGTTGGGTCGGCCGAATAACAAATGTTATTCGGCCTACCTAAAGACGGTACCTAAAGGAGAACTGCCATAATTTTCAGTAGTTATATTACATGTCATTACACAAAAAAAGTTATGAACATTTATTAATTACTGCAGAAATAAGAGTTTTTTGCAATTATCTGGGTAAATTGTTTTATGTATTTTAATTTACAAACTTGAAAATTAAAGAACTCTTTAAGTTCTAAATAAATTGTAGAACCTTTTTTCGGCGTTTCTTATTGTACTAGCCTAATAAAGTATGTAATGAAAAAAACTATTAACCAGAAAATTTTCACACTAAAAATAAATCATATACAAGATTTTTGTGTGTTAAAATTCGAAAGAAAGAAACATGAAATATTTATGTACAATGTACTCCCTAAGAAGTTGGTAAACAAATTCTTCTGTACAACAGGATGTTGTAAAATAATGAGACTAATAAAGTGGTATTGGTGCTAAGCGATATTTTAAGTTCCTTAAGTGACCTGACTGGATGAGTGTTTTAAAAGCAGGCAGACATGTTTACATTATAAAAAGCAATGTCCCCCTGCTACTAATTTACTTGTTTGTTTAGATTATTACTACATCGGAAAACAATATTATTATTTGAGATATCTATTAGTATCCAATAATGTTGTTTCTCGTCTTAAAACACTCTTAAAAAGTAGAGTCAATGTATTCTTGGAACAATAGTGTTAATTTATGCTATTGGGGTCCACTTACAGAAACATTAACCTTTTAAATTGCTTACGGACGGTAACTAATAACAATATTTTCAAAGATGAGTAACTGACGGAGGAACCCTTCAATAAAATATTATCATTTATAGTACATACTATAAAAAACGGCAGAATTATTTATGCTTAAACAACAATTTTTAAACGAATTTCAATAAACATTCACTAAGTAATAAATGCTATAGTCCAACAATTTATTAGAGAGGGTGATCCATTAGTAAGAACTCATTTTAAAACTGTCAAGTGTTGGAAAATATAATCCAAAATAACATAGTTATATACTAAAACAATTTTTAATTGAAGGTGATTACTTGGCAACATCGCACTTAACGAAGCCCTTAACGATAACTTTTCAACGAAATTATATTCCACTTATCAATTTTGCAGAGGCGTACCAAAAAAATTTTAATTATTTATTTAAACACATAAGTAATTAATTAAATCTAAGACCGATATAATTATTAAATTATCATGTGTCTTTTAATAGGTATCTTATTCGCTCCGTGCGTAACCATGGTAGGGTACCTTGAAACGATGCCAGCGTGCGTAGCGGCGAAATATGACAAAATTGGACCTATCTTTTAGGCATAAATTTTATCAAAAATGGGTGCAAATACATGTTACGTATTTAATTGTGCAATATAATAGCAAAAATTTAAATAATTTACCTTAAATGATATTTCATAAGGTTCAAGCTAACTACTGATGACTTTAGCTTTTATATCATAACCTTTACTATTATTGTTTTTAACTAAATGCTCTTCCACATGAAAATCTTGATTTGCCAGTACTAGATTTTTCCCTTTCTTTTCCGTTTGGGGTTGAAAAGATAAATTATGATGAATTTTTAGAAACCCAGTTTTTAATACTACATTTATTTTGTACATAAACTGAAAAAATATAATTAAAAAACTAATTATTAATAATTGTCAATTTCGTATGTATTTAACATATGTTTAACCTCAAATTGGGAGGTCCAAAACTGTCAGATGAAGGCAATAGGTGTCGCGTCAGTCACGTACGGAGCGAATAATTGTCTGACAAAATAAAGTAAAATTTTATTGTTATTATAGCGTACCTAATACAGTACTTCAAAAAACAGAAATCTTTGCAAAATACTTATTTTTCATTAGACTAAACAATCTGAAATTTTAACATACGATTTCGTCGTTGCACTTCATTCTCTATTTATAGAATTGGTGTCTGCTATGAACGTTAATATATTTTTTGTTTGAACTTGAATTAAATTAATTTAATTATTTATTCAAACACATAAGAATTAAATGAAATCGTAGGCTTCCACGGCCAGAGTCAGAATTATAGTTTATTCGTCTTCCGGGTTTGGACCGTGTCATTTGTGAGTGACCCAAAAGTGGGTTCATCTCGACGTTTCGCTACAATTGTATGTAGCTTCTTCAGGAGAACAAAGAAAAAGAAAAAGAAAACAAAAGACAGGAAGATGGGTAGTTAGCAACGGTAACTCAGAGTGAGATCCATGGCTCAGTCTAGAGCCGCCGTCCAGACCCGCTACCACGATGCGCCACATGATTGGCCAGCACGCGCTTCTTGACGTTCGCGCCACGGAGTGTGCCGATACGTCCCGACACGACAGGTCACCGCGACTATAAATAGAGCGGTAGCGGAGTAATCGTCGGATTCACTCCCCGCCTCTCGACGCGTTAGTGTTCTGAGCTGTTGGACGTGAATCCCTGTCCTGGCATTTGGTTTTCACCTCTGGCTGCGTTGAGTAGTTGAGTTACTGTGACCAAATGCCCATCTTGGTAGTTAGTATTCGCCTCTGGTTGCGTTGAGTAACTGAGTTACCGTTGCTAACTACCCATCTTCCTGTCTTTTGTTTTCTTTTTTCTTTGTTCTCCTGAAGAAGCTACATACAATTGTAGCGAAACGTCGAGATGAACCCACTTTTGGGTCACTCACAAATGACACGGTCCAAACCCGGAAGACGAATAAACTATAACATAAGAATTACGTCAAAAGTAAATCTAAGACTGATATAGTTATTAAATTATCATGTGTCTTTTGACAGGTATCTTATAGTTGTCTAACAAATTAAAGTAAAATTTTATTCTTATTAGAGAGTACCTAATACAGAACTTCAAAAAACAGAAAACTTTGGAAAATACTTATTTTTTTCATTAGACTAAACAATCTGAAATTTTAACATACGATCTCGTCATTACACATCATTCTCTATTTATAGAATTGCTGTGTGCTGTAAACTTTATATTTGTTTTTTTTTACTTAATTTGAAAGTTTCCTTGTGTTTATTTGTTTATATAAATATAAAAATATATTATGAAGTTCATATAAATTAAAATGAATTAAGCTAAACTATTATCATGTGAATGCGTGTATATAGTAGTGCATTTGTTTATTTCAGTAAATTCTCGAAATATGAAATGAAGATGGCACTAACTACTAAAGAGTTAATAGCTTTGTTAGAAGAAGACTCAGATTGTGAAAATGCTGACTCACTTAATGTGGTTTATTTGCCGCCGAGATTAGATTAGAAAGTTTCTGATGTAGAAGACATTGATGATAATATTATTTGTGAAGAATCAATAAAATCGGATATTGCAGGTACATATGAAATACAAGTGATTGGAATTCTGACGATTCTGATTATGATATTCCTCTGAATCACAGATAAAACGTCCAAAGAAAAACCAGACAGAAATAGTCAATCCAAATTTGTCTCAAGTTGTAACAACAGATACTTCTTCGTGTTGCTTTGTGCTCAGTAGTAATTCAACAAAAAGCGTTAGCCGACATAGATTTATATTTATAATTTATAATAGTGAAGAATCGCTACACCAGTGTCAAATTTAGTACATGTACGTCAATCTAAATTTGCTTTACCAGATGAAACCAGATTCGACAATATTGGCCACATTACAAAAAGAGACGATAGTGCAAGAATGTAGGATGTGCAAAAGTAATACTATTTATTTATGTAAAAGGTGTAGAGAATGCCATCTACACCCCGAATGTTTCGAAAATTTCCACCTTAAAATTTAATCTACATTTAAGATACACTATGTTTCTTTATTAAAAATTGTATTGTTTTCCTTGAAAATGAGAATACTTTTCTACACTACGCCTACGCACATAGGAATTTGGAATGAATAAACTAAAATATCATATTTCACTCATTAC
>OU898283.1:100074634-100088683 GCA_918026665.1 Diabrotica balteata | reverse complement strand
ATAATGAATTATGGTCTTACAGATCTAATCTTTCTTTTATTACAAATGCCACTAAGGATTCGTCTGCTATAATTTCCGAATTAAACTAAAATTTTGGTCTAGTTTTTCAAGCAATTTATATAAGAAGAAAATTGTTTTCTAGCGAATATATTCGCAGCCGATAAAAAATAAATTTTCCTACACCACATTTTGTGCTTCGCCTGTATTTAGACGTCTATCTAGGGACCGAACCGTTTTTATACAGCTCCTTTACAACCCCGTTGACGTACACAAATTTTGTCGGTGATTTGGGACCACTGGGTTGCCGGTTTTTGTCAGAACAGTTGAAATCGGAATGTATATTCGAATTTGGAAAGATTTGTGGTTTGTTTACAAGCCGAAAATACATTCTGAAAAGTCCTTTTTTCAAACATTATTTTTGGCGACAGGGGTATTAAGGGACTATTGATTTCTGGTTTGAGGGGTTGAGTTGAGAAGCGATAGACAGATTTATTGACTGGAAAGTAGTCGAAATTATTAATTTATTTGGTTTGGGACATTTAAAACTTTTATTCACCAGTTATAACAAATTTTTAATGATTCGTTCTGTTTACCTCTTTGCATTCATAATTTTTGTAATGCTAAGCTTGTTATTTTATTTCTGGCAAATGGAACAAATATCTAGTTACTCTCAATATAATTACTATTTTAATGGAAATAAGCCACAATTTAGTGTTAAAATTAGTTTATTGACGTTTCATTTTCCACTTCAGAATCGTTCTCAAAATATTTTTACAAAAATTTACTCAAAAATACAAAAACATTAGTAAATTAAACAAATTTTAAAATCATGAATTTGTTGCTTGTGTGAGTCCATTTCAAATAGGTAAAGAAATAATAAATCAGACTTACTCACAATCAATTTAATTTAACTATCCGACGACCGGTTTCGCTTTCTACAATATGCAAAGATCTTCAGGTCTCGGTACAAAGTTAAGATGCTGAAGATGCTTTGCATATTGTAGAAAGCGAAACCGGTCGTCGGATAGTTAAATTAAATTGATTGTGAGTAAGTCTGATTTATTATTTCTTTACCTATTTTTAAACAAATTTTGTTTTTTTGTTACTTGGTGAAAAAATTCTTCTAATAATTTAATTTTATCTGACTCAATTATATTGACAATTAATATATATATATATATAATATATATATATATATATATATATATATATATATATATATATATTATATATATAAGTTATACATTTTAAACTAGCCGACTTCAAAATGATATTGCCAGTATTCTGAGTTGCGTTCCTGTGAACATGAAATCAACTTTAACTTGAGACTATCCGTCAGAAAAAAATCATAGCATGTAATTCGTCTTTAAAAGACAAACACATGCCATGATGACAGTAAAATTCTTCTGTTAGTGATTCCATAGTAAATCATGAGAAAAAAACCAGGAAAAAACCTCATAATACTATCCCGACATGGTAAGTATTTGGTCTTACATTTAGTTTACTCTCAATAAACACCAAAATCTGATTTATAGTTTGTTATTTAAAAAACATAAATGATGTATCCTCGATATGTTACTGACTTACTAATACTGGTATTTTCTTTTAATAACTTCCTCTTTTAATATGGGTAACCAGATCCTACTGCATTCTGCCGAGGAATTTGCGACACAATTGGTCTCATTTAGCATAATTAGAGCCGCTTCTTTGATTTTTCTCTTTTTACCATCTGTTTCTTTTAGGACTATACTTGAATCATTCCATTGAACCCTATGTTCATTATCCCATGCGTGTTTACATATTTGAGATCTATCAAATTCTCTATTTTTAATATAAGATTGATGTTCACTTATTCTAACATTTAATGGCCTTGATGTTTCACCTAAATAAAACTGATCGCATTCACAAGGTATTTTATAAATACAATTCTTTGTCTTTCTTGTTCATTGTTAGGTTTAGTTTTAGACAAAATAGATCTCAATGTGTTTGTTGTTTTGAATGTTGTTGAAATGTTGAATTTATTTCTATCTTTTAAGTTTTTCTGATAATCCTTTTATGTATGGTATTGTTATTTTCCTCGTATTATTCCTTGTGTATGCTGTAGGATCTCGTTCTAAGTTGTTCTGTTCTATTCGGTCGAATTGTTGAAAATTCCTTATTTATAAAACGATAAAGGATAATCATTTTTTAATAAAACAGATGTTAACAAATGTTTTTCTTCCAAGAACGAATTTTCGTTAGAACAAGCAATTTTGGTTCTATCGTATAGGATTAAGATTCCCTTTTTAATATTAATATTATGATTTGATTTGAAATTTAAAAATCTGTTGGTATGTGTTGCTTTTCTATACACCTGAGTCCCATATCCAGTATCGTTCTTGTACAGAGTATAACAACTCTGATCCATGAGGCGATATTGAGAATACATCATCTACATATCTCCACCATACTGTGGGTTTTAAATTTTATTTAGAAATAATATTTGTTTTAAAATCTTCCATAAATATATCGGCTGATAATGAAGATAAACTAGAGCTCATTGCTAGACTACAAATTTGTTTATAGAATTCATTATTTAGTTGAAAATATGTATTATCAGTACATAATGTTAATAACTCCATTATAGCTGATATGTTTAGTCTTGTTCTAGTTGCCAATGTATTCATCACTCTCTAATTTTATTTTGACTATATTTAAAGTCTTATCTAATGGCACATTCGTAAATAAACTATTTATGTCAAAACTTACCAAAGTATTATTTGAATTAAATTCAATATTTGATAATTTATTTAAAAAATGTGTATTTTTTTATAAATGTGTCGTTTTTATTTGAAATGGTTGTATAATATTTAATAAAAATTTTGATAGTTCACTAAAAGGAGAATTCATGGTACTACAAATAGGTCTAAGTGGTATATTAGTTTTATGAACTTTCGGTACTCCATAAAAATATGAACATAGGGTTCAATGGAATGATTCAAATATAGTCCTAAAAGAAACAGATGGTAAAAAGAGAAAAATCAAAGAAGCGGCTCTAATTATGCTAAATAAGACCAATTGTGTCGCAAATTCCTCAGCAGAATGTAGTAGAATCTGGTTACCCATATTAAAAGAGGAAGTTATTAAAAGGAAAATATCAGTATTAGTAAGTCAGTAACGTATGAGAGGATATGTCATTTATGTTTTTTAAATAACAAACATATAAAATCAGAATTTTGTGTTTATTGAAAGTAAACTAAATGCACGACCAAATATTTACCAGGTCGGGATAGTATTATGAGGTTGTTTTCCTGGTTTTCCCCCCATAATTTACTATGGATAGTGTTGCCCAAATGCAAGAACAAGACGAGACATAGACAGTCTTGGTCTTGCCCCAGTACACCTGATCTTGGTCTTGGTAATGCACTCTCAGTCTTGGTCTTGCAGTTACCCATTAGCCTATTGCTATTTATTAAACGTTACTTTAGATCTTAGAACAACGTAACAGAGTAAGTACATTTAAGCTTGAATTAACATAGCAATAACAAAGACCAACCAAATTAATTAATGTCTAATCAACTGACACCGGGTGGGTTTGAACCCACGATCTAAGCGATCCGTGCCTATGCTTTAACTAACTCTAATCTATCTACCATGCCCCACGAAAGTCAATCTGTTTCTTAATAAACGTTTGCATTTAATAAGTTTACATGAGCTAAAACATAGTTAAAATATAAAAAAAAACCAAATTAATGACATAAACTTGACTGTATTTTAAAGAACATTATCTGTCTAGAAAGGGATTGATGGACCCCCACCATATATGAAATGGAAATCTTAAAAAGATTAGTATGTGGCAAAAAATCCACATACATGTATCAAGGGCACAGATTCTTTAGGTGATAAGATAACAAACTATAATCCACTTATTAAAGCAAAATAAATGTTGTTAACAATCTTAGCTCTACTTTTATATAAAAAACTAACTTGAAAAATAAAGAATCGGTAAAAAAGCAATGATAATCAAGTTATTTTAAATTAAGGAGATACCTACTTAATAAATACATTAATTTACCAAAATAAAATAGTAGGTACATAATATATGCAATTGGTAATAAGGTAATAAATATATTTTTTTATATGTCTACTTTTTCTAGAAATTATTAAATAGCTTGTGACATCTACACCGAATTTTGGATTTTCAGGAAGAAATATTTGTAATTTCTTTTAGTGAAAAGATATTACGATGCTTCCTTAAATCTGGCGTGTTTCTGTTTTTCATTTTTATTTCAACCCTTCTAAGTAGGCACAATTTACACAAAGAAATTTGGGATGCTTAAGTTATTTCGAAAAACTCGTAAAATCTGCTTTTAGGATTTTTAGATCTAGAACTCCAACTCTCACTACTCCAACTAATTTAAATCTTCGTCCCCATACTCCAGGAACAACAAGAACTAGATGAAAAACAATTATTACATTAGCCATTACAAATTTTGTATAACCGAATGAGGTCGTCGCACACTCAGCAGAAATGTAGTTTGGCCGATAAAATATGTTTATTTACATTCCTCCTATCTCAATTATAATGGAAAAAAATTGAATTATTGGGTGTGTGTGTGTGGTTGGAATATTGACTGCGAAACCTATGGTTTCATTCGCCTAATCATGTTTGACTTTGATTCTTAACAATGATTAAAATAAAAGCTATTAATATTTAAAATTTACATTATTAATATTTTTAAAACAATATCACTACGTTAAAAATTCTACATTATACAATTGGTAAACTTACAAACATCATATTTTTTATTTATTTATTTATTTTTTTTTAATTTTATACAATTTTGTATACAATTTTCTAGTAGAAGGTATCCAGTTTCGTATCCATGCATCCAGTGCCCAGTGGTTGTTTATCCAGTATTATCCAATTCCGCAAGCAGTGTTTTTTTATTTATTTTATTTTATTTTTTTTTTTTTTTTTATTTTTTTTTTATTTTTTTTATATATTATATTTTTTTATTTTTTTTTCAATATTTTTTCTGTATTTCGTTTTATTAATATTATATATAATAATAAATATATATATATATATATATATATATATATATATATATATGTATATATATATTATATTTTTATATGTATTATATTATATATATTATATTTATATATATATATATTTTTATATTTTTTTTCATTTATATACAAGTTTTGGTATACATTGGTCTTTATAAATTATTGTTTCATATTCTTATTTTTAAACTGCTTATGTATTGATACAGCAACTTATAAACTTCTAAATTGTTAGAAACTATTAACCCATAAAGGTTGATGGGTTTTACTAAAATTTTTATTTTCATAATGGTTTCCATAAAAACATTGGTCTTTATTCTATTTTTACTACAATTTAATATCATATGTTCTAGTGTGCCATATTCTCCACATTCGCAGTTTGGGGAATTTACAATTTTTAATTTAAATAAGTGAGATGGTGCTAGGGAATGATTGAATCGAATTCTACAGATAATTCTGATTGCATCTTTTTTTGTTATAAAATTACAGAACCATGGTTTGGTAGGAATTTTCGGCTGAATGCCTTTATAAAAAAGTCCCTTGGTGGAATGATCATATTTATTCATCCATTCCTGCCTAATTATATTTTTTGAAATAATATAAAGGTCTTCAGGAACTAATGAATAATTTACAACAGTATCGGAATCTAATGCTTCCTTGGCCAGTATGTCTACTTTTTCATTGTGGATGTGAATTATTGGGTGTCCTTAACAGTATTATATTTTTTATTAGCTAAGGTTACATATTTTTAAAAAGTTTCGATACGATATTACTGTCGGCGTCGCAATGCAAGAAGATTATTTTATGATTAGAGGGCCGCTATTCTCAAAATCTGGACAATTAATTTAGCGAAGAAGTCGTCTGCTGGAAAGAATGTACAAAATATTTGATTTTTACATTGTAATTATGACCTCTGAGCACGTGTCAAATGTGTCATGTGTTCTTTTAATGAATATTTTGATTCGGTATATATGTTTATGGTATTGTTCGTAATGCGCATAAGTCCAGTTTTTCAAATTTTTATTACATATTTTTTTGCTTCTCATAGAGTCTTTAAGCATATACCCGAACTGCTATACTCGCTAAAACGACACTCAGTCCTAACTGCAAGACGCAAGAGTCTCGCAGGCTTAGTCTTGTTCTTGCTTAAATCTTGCATGGTCAGTCTTGGTCTTGCTAAAATTAGGCGGTCTTGGTCTTGCGAAAACGCAAGAACAAGACCAAGACCGGTTTTGGGCAATACTAACTATGGAATCACGAACAGGAGAGTTTTACTGTCATCATGGCATGTGGTTGTCTTTTTAAAGACGAATTACATGCTAGATTTTTTCTGACAGATATTCTCAAGTTAAAGTTGATTTCATGTAATCGAATGAACTATCTTACAATAAAGTCGTCCCAGGAACGCAACTCAACAATATTGGCAATATCATTTTAAAGTCGTCTACTTTAAAATGTATAATATATGTCTGAATTGTCAATATAAATGAGTCAGATAAAATTAAATTATTAGAAGAATTTTTTCACCAAGTAACAAAAAAACAAAATTTGTTTAATTTACTATGTTTGTATTTTGAGAACGATTTCCGAAGTGGAAATTGAAACGTCAATAAACGTACTTTACCTTTAATTGTGGCTTATTCCCATTTACATAGTAATTACTATAAAATGCCACAAGAAAATAGCTTCAGAACAATATTCAGAAAAGTTTCATCTAGAGTTATAGCATAATATTATTCAATAAAGTTTATTCAACTAATCAAACAAACAATCCTTTAAGAAAAGTACTAGGAATGTTTCTCAAAAATCATTTTAAAGCGAGAAACGTACTTGAAAAACATAATATGTTCAAAATGCCAGTATTCTACAATATTACCAGTTTATTAAATATTATATTGTTTTTGATAAATAATAAAATAAGGATCACGCAAAATTTTTATTCTTCAGTTTTTTTTTATAAAACAGCTTTGGACCTGAATGCTATAACATTCATATCAGAATACAAATACATATCAGAAATCAGCATAGTAATGTCAGTTTCTTGAAAACAATTACATTGCAAATAGAATGCAACAGCTAAAACTTCAAAGTTCGAAATAAAACTTTCATAATACGAACCTTATGTATTATTGAAACCCATTTCGAAACTAACAAATCACACAATTCACAAAATCCTTGTCACTATGTCACAAAATTTTCCTCACTGTCTCACTCAGCATGAACTTCTCACAAATCACGAAAATGCACTCGATTCTTGTTCGAAAATACTCGCGCGTGTTTGCAAACTTCAAATGGAAGGAGCACGAGCAACAACCTTCTCCCTCGATTGCTAAACTTCGACTGAAGAGAAGACCGAATTGAAACCGGCTGAAAACTGAAGCGCGACAGCGAGAGCTTTGGAATCCTAGCACAAGCTCAGTGTGTCCGTAGGTACTGTCGGTGTTCTTAGAGGCTGTTAGATCGCAGGGTCCACAATTAATCACGAGAAGCACGACTTTTGTGCTTTTACAAACTATTTAGTTTTACAAGTATATTTTAATTTATTTGGGGATAAAAAATTATAAATTATGGAATAAAATAAATTTTTTTAAAATAATTATTAAAACTATTTTTTTTTAATATAGAGTAAACATCCAGTGGTCAGCTTTATAGTGAGAATATTAATTTGTTTCAATTGCATTATAGCAAAGACATTAACTAAATGTTATTATTATGTTATAATTGAAGGGCCAAGTGGAAGAAGGTGTTAAGTTGCAAAAATTAGTTTTCAAGACAATCCACTTTTAGTGAATAATGATGGAATTTTTTTATTAAAAACACTGGAACTAGTACATTATAGGGTTTATATTAGAACAGCGCATAGAACTCTTAATATCATACAGGTGTACGCCCCCACTGCAGATAAAGATGAAAATGAAATAGAAGAGTTCTACAATGACATTAAAAAAGCACTAGACAGCACCAATAATAGAGATATAACAATAACAATGGGGGATTTTAATGCCAAATTAGGAAAAGGTAAATTCCAAGACATTATTGGTGAATTCGGACTAGGAATAAGGAACGAAAGAGGGGAAAGACTGACGGAATTCTGTCAGGAGTTTGAAATGATAGCGACAAATACATTTTTTCAGTTACCACCACGTAGATTATATACATGGAAATCACCTAAGGATAGCAAAGAAAAAATTATCAGAAACCAGATAGATTATATCCTTATCAATAAGAGATACCGTAACTCCATCAAATCGGCAAAGACATATCCAGGAACAGATGTGTCATCAGACCACAATCCAGTAATCGTAAAATTCGAAATCCACTTAAAGAAAATAAAAAATCAACAAAAGACACAACAAATAAGATCTGCTAAAACATATAATAAGGATGAATTAACGATTGCAACAATAACGAAGAGTTAAGAAAAACATTTAAGAACACATTAATGATGCCAATTAAAGATACGCTGAGTAGTCACAAAATCGATGAAGCTAAGACTCCATGGATGACAGATGAGATCCGGCAACTAATGGACAAAAGAAGATCATACAAAAACAAAAATGTAAACGAATACAAAGCCACACACAAGGAGATCAGGATAAAAATACGGGCAACTAAAGAGAAGTGGTACAACGACAAATGTTTAGAGATAGAAGAATTAGCAGGTATAAGACGGTCCAACAATAGTAACACCCTGGTTGATACGAATGGTAAAATAATATCTGATATCAAAGGCAAACTAAACAGATGGAGAGAATACGTCCAAGAATTGTTTGAGGATGACAGGACACAACAAGATAGCATGAACGATTGCGAGGAACATGATATAGGTCCAAATATAACTAAGGATGAAATAATACATGCAATAAATCTGACAAAATCTAATAAAACTGCGGGGCCTGACACAATTCCAACTGAAATAATTAAATTAATATCAGAAAATCAGATCAATGTATTAGTAGACTGATATAATAATACTATATAATACGGGTATTATTCCGAGAGATTGGCTCAAATCAACATTTAATACATTACCAAAAAAACCTAATGCAAGGGAATGTAATGACCACCGTACAATTAGTCTAATGTCTAATTATTCTAATTAGTCCTATATAACCGTCTCATACAGCTACTTAAAGATAAACACATTGAGAAAAAAGATTTAAGAATAATAACTTATCTCCACTTTAACCAAACAGCAAAAGTCAGAGTCGGCAAAAAACTTTCGGAGGAAGTAGAGATAAAAAGAGGCGTAAGGCAAGGTTGCATACTCTCCCCCTTATTGTTCAATCTATATTCGGAAGAAATAATTAAAAAATCACTCGAAAATGTAACAATTGGAATAAAAATCAACGGAAGACCCATCAATAATATCAGATATGCCGATGATACTATACTAATTGCAGAGAATATACAAGATCTACAGACACTTTTAGATAATGTAGTAAATGTAGTAAACGAGTATAGAGAAGAAATAAAAATGAGAATTGGACAAGCTAGATCAACATTTAATAAGATGAGAAGAGTATTATGCAATAGAGACCTTAGTTTGCAACTCAAAATAAGAATATTACGTTCTTATGTGTTTTCGGTGCTGCTGTATGAGGTGGAGGCCTGGACCTTAAAGAAAGAGGAGAGCGATTAACTTGAAGCATTCGAGATGTGGACCTACCGAAGAATATTAAAAATAAGTTGGATAGACCGAATAACAAATGTTGAGGTTCTCAGAAAGATGCCAAAGGAAATGGAAATCATGAATACGAATAAGGTAAGAAAGTTACAGTATCAGTTACAGAAAAATACAGGGAAAACGAAGTATTGGAACATGGACGTATAAATAAAGAAGGACCGGGCTATTTACATCTGTACATGAAGCCATGAGATCGTCACAGTCATAGACACAATTGACGTTGTCATATTATTTTTTTTCCAAGCGAATCTTCGAAATAATTTTCGATTTTTAGTATAATTTATTTTTAATTTATAGATAAAAATGTATTATCTAGTTAGTATAAACTATTTTTAGATATACTCATTTCGCAACCAAGGAATTAAAAGAAAAACATTAATTTTTTAATTTATTAAAAGAAAATATATTCTGATAATGTTAACTTTATGTAAAACTTGGCATTATTAGTAATATTAACCAATCGTAGTGATTTGAGGAAAAGGAACATGGCGTTGTACTGTTTACCTTTGAGTTGATAATTTTCTTATTTGTAACATTTTAGTGAATTTGTTAATATTTTCATCCAGAACTGTCATTTCATTCGTAAGTATTATAAACATTGGAATTACGTCCATGGACGTAGTACAGGGATGTGATATTACTTAATTCTTGACATGAATTGAAATTTAATTTTGTGAAATAAAGTAAATTTTGTAGTATTATAAATACATTTATTTATTTTTTCTAATCTACACTATAATTGCTATAAATATATTAATTTCAATGAAATATCATATGCAGGTTCCCAGTAAAGAATCAACAGCTGCTGGATATGTGGTTGTCTATGTTCGGCTTAAATAAAGAACAAGTAACCAAAACTGCTATGGTCTGCTCAGAACACTTTAGAAAGCATGATCTAATTATACAACCAAGTGGACGGGTTAATTTGAGGAAAGGAACTGTTCCAATAAATATTTATCATAAATCACCAGAACTAAGGTAACTATAACGAATTTCTATGTAATTTACCATACAGAGTATAATAAATATAATGCATACTCATAGCATATTAATTCAATGTTTCAGTTCTACAAACGATATGGAAAATAAAGAAACAACTTCCAGTAGTATTGATATGGATGATTTTTATGGACCTTCAAAAAGGTGAGTTTGTATCGAATTTGTTAATTAAATTTACAAATAAATCTAAATGTGGATTTTGATTACTTATTTCATTTTAATATTAAAATTACTCACACTATTTTAGGAGTTTCATTGATACTGAAGAATGTAATATGGAGACAGACTTGGGCTTTAATGTAAAATCTAATTCTCCTAAACTATTAAAAGGAGGTGAGTTTTGGCTAAATTTTGTATGAGATTATTTCAATCTTAAACCAATTTTAATATTTTTCTTTAATGTACATAAATTGAATATTCTAGATGTTTAAATGACAATGAAGAAAACAAGGAAAATATAGATATAGAAAACGCATCTTCGAGCACCATTACAGCATCAGAAACTGAAACTGTAGAGTTGTTACTTGGTGATAATACTTTTTCATATGTTCCACGTAATATTTATAAAAAGTGAGTTTTTAGTTTAATTTATAAAAACAAGGATTATAACTATGAAAACCTAATTATATGTTTTAGAAATAAAACCGTTGAAGACATGTCTAGCAGCGATTTTTCAACACCTGAAAGGACCAAGAAACATTTTAGAGTGTTAAAAAATACGTTAGAGTCAAAAAAGTAAAATAAAGTATTTACAACAATCTGTAAGAAGAATGAAAACAAAAATTACATCCTATACTATAGGTACTAAACAATAATCTTTACGCTGCCTCTGTTTTTGAGCCTATGCCAAAATTCACGACATTTTGATAAAAAAAAACTAAATTTTTATGGAATTCGAGGTATTTCTTTGAATTGGTTCCAATCTTGCTTGAGAAATAGGAAACAAGCAGTTAGAGCAAATAATACTGACTCTAGACACAAAAGCATGTATGTGGAGTACCACAATGTTGAGTACCACATTACACAATGTACTGTGTCCTCTACTTTTTCTTATATTTAGCTCTTCATGCAATTAAAACTTCTGATCAACTTAAAATAAAAACCTGGTCCGACTATAATTTACTTTCTTTTAACATGAATAAGATAGTAGCATTATCCTATAAAGGAGCTCTTCAACCATTGCTTCTTAATAGCAGCGAGATCGGTATCATTGTTTCTTTAAAATTTTCATGGTATTTTTACAGACAGCAACCTTAAATGGTTCCTTTGTTTCTCACTTATTCGAAATATTTTATATGTTTACGATACTAAAAATAAAAGCAATCAAAGCAATAGTCATTATTTATTCAAAGGAAAAAACTGTTTCAAATACCTTTCAATTATTGGAAGATACGCCGCTGACTAAAAGGGAAATATCACAGTCTATCACCTCGCCTCTTTCCCCGCGCCTATAAACTTTTCGACTTCAAATTTAGGCGAACAGAGTGCAGGGCATGCCCAGTCCATCTTTATTTATACGTCCATGTATTGGAAGAAGACGCATCTCCTGTCTCAACAATCTGAGAAAGTGGTATAATTGCAGTTCCGTCGACTTGTTCAGAGCTGCAATCTCATAAATGAAAATAGCTGTGATGATTTCCAACCTCCTTAGAGGAGACGGTACCTAAAGAAGAAGAAGTGAGAACATAAGTAATCATTTTTTTTGGTATATATTAAGTCTCTTAATACTATCAGTTTCCCATTCTTTAAAAAAATGTACATAACACCTTCTTCTATTATTACCAAATACCAAAAGGAATAGATTGTTTACCGAAATAAAGAGTTAACTACAAAATAAATCATTTATTCATTCACAAAATCAGTAACAGATTGAGATTATTGTTGAAATAATAAAAAAAAAATGTTTTAATAACATATTACTATTTTCGTTGACGTTTTTGCGGTATTGGAGCATTTTTGTTTTGTTCATATTCACGAATCACACGTTCGTAATATTCACGATGTTCTTCTGAAATATAGGCAACTGAGTAACAATATCAGCAATTTTTTGTCTGATATATTTCCAGTCTTCTCTAAAATTCTAGAAAAGTGGAGATTTTCTGTAAGTACCTTTGGTTTATTCTTAAATATTGAAACCTTATGAACTGGAGTATATTCATCATACGACTCTTTGTATAGGTCGCTTCCAAATTCATCGATTCGAATCCACTTAATGCCATCTGTGAAGCGAACCTTTTAATTAAGTAAATTTTTTTTCTGTTTATCAGACCAAGCTCTGTACCTAATTTATCAAGGTCACGAAAATAGGTTTCTATATCATTAACCATACAATTCTTACCAATGGCAGATTTAATTATTTCCCGGTACTGTTGCGGTGTAACTATAGTTCCATGTCTTCTAAGCACTTTTTCAATTCTTCGGAAATCCCGATCAGAGTGTGGCCGACTTCAGAAAATTTATGATCTATTTTGTCAAAATACCCTCAAACTATCATTAACTATCCCCCGCAAGAGTCCGACCATGTTACTGTACTATCGTGAGAAACATATCGTGTAGACCTGGCTTAACACATATGACAGCTGTTGGTCACACTGGCTCCGGTACAGGGGGACGCTATATTTTTCCGTGAAATTATGGATAACCTTAGTTTTTTTTAGATAGTAGTCAACATTTGTTTAACTTGTTTTTATACTTATAGTAATAAAGCGCCTAACGGCAACTAAAGGCCGTCCTTTTATTTATTTACTGCTCCTCGGTCACAACAGTTACTAAATGTTTTTTATATTTAACATCATCACATGTCTAAATAAAATTTCACAAGCAGCTTCCAATTTCAGAAATACCTCTATAGCTACATTCTCTGTCCATATTTGAAAAACTGACCTTTGTCCATTTACTGTCACAACATGGATACCCAAGTTATACAACTATATTCGGCACAAATAAAAAGCTTTTGATGTTGTTATTTTTGGCAAAGGCATAGCTTGCTGCAAATCCATTGTAATTTAACACACAGTATTTTCGTTGTTTCGCTTTAGTGCGGTCATTACTCATCACTAGCTTGCCCTGAATCACAAATACTGCAAGTATCGCTCTGTGGATGGCTAAACGATAAATTAAATTCTGTAGAAAAAACTTTGATATATGATGATTTTTTTATAAAATACATTTTGGGTTTTTGTTTTTTCTTGTATTTAGCAATTTCCCAGACAGCACAAGTACGTCCCATGGACGTCCAAGTATGTACCTCATTAAATGTCCGGACATCCCACGGACATCCGTTTACATAATTTGGACGTCCAGGGACGTCC
>OU898283.1:100058131-100074134 GCA_918026665.1 Diabrotica balteata | reverse complement strand
AAGTAGTGTCATCAGCAAATAAAACAGTGTTGACTGTTTCATTTTGAGAGTACACTAGATCATTAATATAGATAAGAAATAATACTGGACCCAAAACCGAGCCTTGAGGGACACCAAACAACAAAGATTGTTTTTGAGAATCACACTGGTTGAAGTGAACATATTGATCACGATTTGATAGATATGAATCAATTAGTTGAATAGCATCACTATGAAAATTATAATAAGGAAGTTTTCTAAGCAGAATACTATGTGTGACACAATCGAAAGCCTTAGTAAGATCTAAAAACGATGCAAGAGTATCAAGATATTTCTCAAACCCTTCCAAAACATTGCTAGTGAAATTATCAATAGCTAAAGTTGTTGTTTTATTTTTTCGGAATCCGTACTGGTTTATGGCAAACAGTTTATTAGATTCAAAATGTAGATTAATTTGATTTTTTAAAATTCGTTCATAAACTTTTGATAAGATGGGCAGCAAAGAAATGGGTCGATAATTGTTATAATCATCAATAGAGCCTTTATTCTTAAACAGAGGTACTACCTTTGCAGTTTTGAAAACTTGAGGATAAGTATTACAAAATATTGATTGATTTATTAAAGTTGTTAGAGGTTGAACAATTATATCTTTAATTGTTTTAATAATTTTTGTGTTAAACCCATCAGGATCTTTGCTGTTACTATTTTTTATTTCTGTAATAGCTAAGTCAACTTCACTAAAGTTCACTGGCTGAAAACTAAAACATGGAATATTTTTTTGTGGTATATACTTTAAATAGTCATCAAGAGTTAGCTGAGGAACCTCAAGCTCATTTATTACTCTCTCAGCAGTTGAGCAGAAGTGGCTATTAAAACTATCTGCATTGAGTTTAGAATTATCAGTGAAGAAAACATTTTTATGTTTGTTACCATTAATAAGTTTCCACATAGCTTGTTGAGAGTTGCCAGAATTTTTTATAAACCTATCATTTGCATTAATTTTTGCAAGCTTGATGGCTTCCCTGTACTCTTTTCTAAGTTTGATAATGGTACTTCTAGGTGCAGCAATGGGATCGTTTCTATTTATTGCTATAATAAATTGAAGTCTCTCACGCATTTTTCTCAAAGTGTCATTGAACCAGTTTACTTTTTTACCTGGATTATTTTTATTTAGCAATTTAGATTTTTCTGGAAAAGAGATATTTATGGAATTTAATAACACATCAATTAGCATTTTAAATTTTAAATTAATATCCAAATTATCATTGTATACAAAATTAAAGTTGCAATTTAGCAAAATCTGGTTCATATTAAAGAGTCCTTCATCTGTGATAGGTCTATAACAAACTCTGGTTGCACAATTTGTGGATGAGTAAGCTATCTGAAAGGAAATACCTCTGTGGTCAGATGTGTGAGTGAGATCCACAGGTTTTGTGGTACCATCAATATTTGCGAAAACATTATCAAGACATCTATTACCTCGAGTATTAAATTTAACTTTTTTTGTAATATTGTAAGATCTAAAAAAATTACAGAGTTTTAAAGCTCTGATATCTGTTTCATTAAAATGGACATTAAAGTCACCCGTAATTATAACAGGTTTATGAACATTAATTTTTTTAAGAGCTTTAGCCATAATGGTAAAGAATTTGTCTATATCACCATCTGGAGTACGATGGCAAAGCTTGCAAAACATACAAATTTTGGACACATTCTAAAAGTGCCTATTTATAGTAAATTATTAAATAGCACTGCTACCTATTTTTAAGTAAGAACAACGATTGCAAATTACCATGAACCTATACTACTTTTATTAGTCTGATCTGACGCCATTCCGAATGCGTGAACTACTATAGGTACTTTCATATATTCAACCTAGTTGTTACAATATTAAAGTAACTAAGAAATAAACTATATTCCAACATTACCATATTATTATTCATTACTTCACAGTTCGTAGTTTCTCAACAGATACTTTGAAATTTATAACAGCGTAACCTATTAATCCTTATCCGAGTGCTGATAACACGTATATCAAAAAGAGAAATAGTGCAACCAGTTTTTGTTTCATCTGATCGTGACTTCTTTGAATTAATGAAGTGACTGGTAAAACAAGGAATACCAATCTCTGTTAGACATGCCATATATATACACGACTCACAAAATCATTTAAAAGTATAATTAATAATAAATTAGCATTAAAAACGATTAACGAGTTAGAAGAACAGGTGTCCAACTCCTCGAAAAAACACTTTAATGTGTTAATTTTTCTTAATACGTGGGTAGCTTTCTTTCTAACATGTTAACTACTACATTTAGAGGATTTAATTGTTGTAAAATTTGGTAAATTTTAACACTTCGATTTAACAGTACAAATTTATTTGTTGTATATTCTTTACCATTATTTTTTTTTTAATCACTTAACTCTCTACTGCATGAATTATGTTTTAGATAAAAAAATCATTAACTAATAACTCCAATAAGTCGTCATTAAATAAGAATTTAAAAAAGTCTATAGGACTCCTCCAATCTCTGCATGCATTCTGGCCATTCAGATTCTCCCAAGAAAGCATAATCATTTTCATAATAACTCTTCAATTTTGCAAAAAGACTATTGCGCTAGACATACCCTTAGGCACCTAAAGATTTTCTGGAACAAATTGGAATACAGAAATTCATAGATGGACTACAGAATGTTGAAATGCAACAAGTTCTTCGATTACAACATCACAAATCGCTAAATGGAGCACTAGTCTCAGCCCAGGAGTATGAAGCGGCAAAAAGCATTTTCAGAAGATGTTTTAATTGAGGGAGAATAGGACATTTTCAAAACAATTGCAGAAGCAGAACCCAAACAAGGAGAGAACGTCCAAAGAATGAGGCTAGAAGGTCGCCTAGATCGACATCAAGGAGCCCATCACAGAGACTCCAACAGTATAACTTCACGTAGTACATAGAAAAGGGCGTCTCCATAACAATGCCGATATTCTTTCTAGGCGACCCTGTTTGGAACGACAATGCCAGTACTGTAAAAGACTTGAAGATAAAGAGAACATAACCAAGAAGTAAGTCTCCAGGTAACCACAGTTATACAGGAAGAAGATAATGATTAGACTTCCCTGGAAAACCTTAAAATGAGTCAAAAGAAAGATATTGACTTAAAAGTCATTATCTTTTATTATATAACAGATGTTTTTGACATTTGGGGAACAGTTATATATTGAATGTTATAGTTGTTAGTTAGTTAAAAGTACTGTAATATTGTTGGTGTTGAATAAAGTTCATTTTGAAGAAGTGTAACAACATTTTCTATTTTTTTGTTTTTAGATGTAGATATTGATTTATTTTTGTCTGCTGGTTTGAATCCTATTGAGGTATTGCCTATTGACATCGTCAACTTCTGATTCGCATCAGATGTCTCTATGTAAGAATAATCAGTTTCAAATACTACTACGGACTGAAGACGTTGTTTTGTAGACGAAGAAGGTAAATATTCTTCGTCTGAATCAGTATAATCATCGTCGCTTAACCCTCCATTACTGGGAATATTGTTCACATATTTAGAACTGCGATAAAACCTTTGGAGATCCATTTCTGAAAACAAATAATATATCTGCATAAATTACTCTTCAAATGCATACAAAGCCATATATGGCTTCAACAAAATCTGTATATTTTTTACGATAATGCATAAGAAGCCATATATGGATGATCACTAAATGTCGTTTTCTCTGACAAACCCAAGTAAATAATCACTAAATATCATTTAACTTATAAAGAACAAACACCAATTAGACATGAAATAATACAAAAATCGATTACTTACTTGTAAAACGCCGATGTTTGAAGATAAATTTTTAACTTGTGCTAAAAAATCGCAATGCACAGCACGTTGTAACTAAAATTATTGGGTTGACTTGTCTAGCAGAGTTGCCTGATTTTAAAAATATATAGAGGTTTCTAAACAAATATACGGTTCACATTATGCTATGCCTGCGTATGTGCTGAACTTAAATTTTCCATGCGGTAGACGGTTAAAAGTCCCAAAAGATCATATACATTTTTTTCAGTGACGATCTGTTGTGGGAAAATCTGGAGACTCCCATTTGCAATAAGCAAGTCAGAAAATTTACCTAATGGGGAATATTCAAAAAACGTTTAATAATGGTCTCCCTTTGTAGCAACACAAACATTTGATAGTTTGAGGCACACAAAATAAACGAGGACTGCGTTGCTCAGAATCGGAGGAGATGTGGACATCGTTATTTGAATCACTCTTACCAGTTCAGAAACAAAAGAAAAACGGACAAGAAGAAGACTTAGTGAGATAATAGCTACTAGAGCTAAACCAGAAACGTGGAATAAACAATATAAAAAAACAAGTTATGAAAACAACTAGATCAATTGTTAAATACTGTGGCAATAATTTCATAATGCGAATTATATGTGTGTAATCACTTCGGTTCAAAGGTATCAGTTAATGACCTTTTTAATGAATTATTTGTGAGCTTCTAAATTGAAGCTGAACTCTTTTTTGTATGTAGTTAATCATAATATTTGCCTCAGACAAGTTAGTATAGTCAGTTTAAAGTTACGTGGAGTGTATTTATTAATAAGTTAACGATAAATTATTTACTCCACGACTTCGAATTATTTCACATCGTCGATTGAGAAGTTCGGATATGGGGCATTTGAATTTATACATGGATTTTTCGGGATCTTCACGGAATTTATTAAAGCTTCAGCGGACTTTGTAATAGTGTCTACCATGGTTATAATATCCTAATAGTTTTTTTTTTCACTCTTTCTAACGTTGTATCGTTAATTGTAATTAGGCGTTGATGCCGGTGTTCTTACTAATGATCATTATTTTTGTCTTCTTGCAATTTAGTTTAAGGCCGTATTTGTTACATGCTTCTTCAACGTTATCCATCATCCTTTGGAGCTCCTGCATACTATCTGCCAGCATCACTGTATCGTCTGCATATCTAATGTTGTTTATAAATTTTCCATTTACAGCAATTCCATCTTCTGAATCGTCCAAGGCCTCTCTAAAGATGTTTTCAGAGTATATGTTAAATAATGTCGGTGACAATATGCCACCTTGTCTAACTCCTTTTCCGACTGTGAAGATCTTAATATTGTTCTGAAGCTATTTTCTTGTGGCATTGTAAATTAATTACTATTAAACTGGGAATAAGCCACAATTAAAGATAAAAATACGTTTATTGACGTTTCAATTTCCACTTCGGAAATCGTTCTCAAAATACAAACAGTAAATTAAACAAATTTTGTTTTTTGTTACATAGTGAAAAATTCTTCTAATAATTTAATTTTATCTGACTCATTTATATTGACAATTCAGACATACATTATGCATTTTAAAGTAGACGACTTTAAAATGATATTGCCAATATTGTTGAGTTGCGCTCCTGGGACGACTTTACTTATAAGATAGTTCATTCGATTACATGAAATCAACTTTAACTTGAGAATATCCGTCAGAAAAAAATCATAGCATGTAATTCGTCTTTAAAAAGACAAACACATGACATGATGACAGTAAAATTCTCCTGTTAGTGATTCCATAGTAAATTATGAGGGAAAAACCAGGAAAAAAACCTCATAATACTATCCCGACATTGTAAGTATTTGTTCGTGAATTTAGTTTACCTTCAACAAACATCAAAATTCTGATTTTATATGTTACGTTATTTAAAAAACATAAATGATGTATCCTCTATATGTTACTGACTTACTAATACTGGTATTTTCTTATTAATAACTTCCTCTTTCAATATTGGTAACCAGATCCTACTACATTCTGCCGAGGAATTTGCGACACAATTGGCCTCATTTAGCATAATTAGAGCCGCTTCTTTGATTTTTCTTTTTTTACCATCCGTTTCTTTTAGGACTACATTTGAATTATTCCATTGAACCCTATGTTCATTATCCCATGCGTGTTTACAGATTTGAGATCTATCAAATTCTCTATTTTTAATATAAGATTGATGTTCACTTATTCTAACATTTAATGGCCTTGATGATTCACCTAAATAAAACTGATCGCATTCACAAGGTATTTTATAAATGCAATTCTTTGTCCTTTCTTGTTCATTGTTAGGTTTGGTTTTGGACAAAATAGATCTCAACGTGTTTGTTGTTTTGAATGTTGTTGAAATGTTGAATTTATTTCCTATCCTTTTAAGTTTTTCTGATAGTCCTTTTATGTACGGTATTGTTATTTTCCTCATATTATTCCTTGTGTATGCTGTAGGATCTCGTTCTAAGTTGTTCTGTTCTATTCGATCGATTGTTGAAAATTCCTTATTTATAAACGATAAAGGATAATCATTTTTTAATAAAACAGATGTTAACAAATGTTTCTCCTCCAAGAACGAATTTTCGTTAGAACAAGTAATTTTGGCTCTATCGTATAAGGATTTAATTATTCCCTTTTTTACATTAATATTGTGATTTGATTTGAAATTTAAATATCTATTGGTGTGTGTTGGTTTTCTATACACCTGAGTCTCATATCCAGTATCGTTCTTAGAGATTAAAACATCCAGGAAAGGTAGCGTGTTATTATATTCCTTTTCCATGGTAAATGTTATTGTCTATTCTTTATCGTTTATATCATTTAGGAATGTGTCCAACAACTCTGATCCATGAGGCCATATTGAGAATACATCATCTACATACAAAAATCTGAATTTGGTTTCGAAAATTAGTTTACGGATTCTAATATCAGATGTCGCTATTTACGACTATACGAAGCCATGTTTGTTAGAGTTGCTTCTTTTTAAAGATTTTAAAGATTTATTTTCACGTTCAGAATGCATGTGAATAGCTGTTTTGATGAGCCCTATTAGGGCGAAATACGTATAAGCATATACACAGACACATTGTACGTGAAATCAAATCTTCACTGTCTTTTTCTTTTTATAAAATAATATTTTTAGTTGAAAGATCAACAATTTATGATATTGAAAGTCGTCACATCGTAATCAGTAAGCCATATATAAAAAAGTAAGGTAAATGTGATAAATATCATTCGGTGTGAAATAAAACTTTGCTGGATAAATTCGCAAAAATTCAATTTAAATATTGAAAGGTTAAAAAAATGTAGATTTTGTCAAATTGAGAACACTTCGCTTTCGTTGAAATAAAAACAGTCTTGAATAAGAAGACTTATAGCCTGATCATTGTTCCACAAAAAACGCATATACAACCAGAGATAAAATCGTGAATCGTATTCGAGTCTTCGATTAAATAAGAGTCGGAAAACGCCCACGAAGCCGAGAGAACCGGAGAGCAGTGATTAGATGTGAGAGCGATCAGATGTATATCAGAATGTAGAAAACGAGAAAAAGTAGTAGGCCAAACTGGTTTACTCTCTGATGCCATATTTTATACACGGTTTTAATATGGGATATAATTTATTTAAATAAATTTGTTTCTTGGAGTAAATAATCGTTTTACAAATCATTTTATAAAGAAGTAAACTTTGAAAATATTTGAAATTAAAATGACAATCTATTAAAATGGTTAATCATCTTTAAAATTTTGTATGTGGACTTAAATGTGATAAACTCATTTATTAGTTTTGATTTATTAATATAGATTATTATCGAGTTACAACCAGTATGGGGAGTAGAAGATACTTCTACTAAAATCACGAAATGCATCAACCAAGCAGCAGAAGAAGCAATTGAAAAGCGGAAAATTAACCCAAGGGCGATAAACCACACCAAACCGTGGTTTTGTCAAGAGGTCAAAGAACTCTTTGAATTAAAACGAAAATGCTACGTGAGATATAAAAGCACACAATCCTAAGAAGCTCTCGCAGAATAATATGTCCAACTAAAAAACGAAGTAAAGGCAAGAATAAAATCAATCAAAAGAGAAAATTGGGCTAAATTCATAAGCGACATGAACTACGACCTACATGGAAAATGCTACGGAATAGGAAAAAACCAGTTAACGAGTTCGTGCAGACCAAGGAAGTAAGTCTAGAGATATGGCAACAGAATTTTAAAGAGCTATATGATGGTGAAGAAACGCTGAATATAAACGAATACGAAGCAGATATAAGTGCTACAATCAATGACAAAGACGTAGAAGCAAAGATCAAGAAGCTAAAAAACAGAAAATCACCTGGAACAGATGGTATACCCAATGAACTCTTAAAATATGGAGGCCATGAACTTGCAAGTAAATTGTCACAACTATTTAAAAAAATCTTAAACGACACATAAACACCAGAGGAATGGCATAAACGCATCACAATCCCCATATCTAAAAAAAGACAAAAAACTTGCCCACAAATCTACAGAGGAATAACCCTCTTAAATACAACGATGCAACTTTTCACGAGTATTCTTAAGGACAAATTGGAATGGCAAATCACTAATGCTGAAGAACAACGATGTTTCACAAGAGGGTGGTCTGTAACAGATGCAGTATTCATAATAAAAGAAAAGAAAAAAGCTATAGAGTTTGGCATGCCAGCGTATATTTGTTTCATTGATCTGACGAAGGCGTTTGACAGGGTTCGCCTGGGAGACAATTATAATAACGAAAAATAAAACACCGACCAACATAACAAATCATACATTATTTTTTAACTTTGAAAATAAGGCTATTATCGAGCACAAGTTAATTAAATCTAGCCCAAGTACTTTCGCTTAAAATAGCATCTTCAGGGGCATTTCGTCAAAATGTGAACTATCCGGCAAGCGTAGAATGTGGAAACATTAAAAATAACATAAAATTGTACAAAACACTACACTAAAACGAGGACAAACAGTTTAAAATTACTTAAAGATTCTACGCTACATTCTCTGTCAGTATCTGGAGAGAGAGAATTTATTCGAGCATTCAACCTCATTTCATTCATTATTTTTTAGTTTTAATGTCAATATTTCAAATTGCAATATTTTGAATTCCGTAAATAATATTGTTTTCTAATAATCTATTTTTTGTTTTAGGTAAGTACAACGTGTAGAGACCTACGTAAGTAGATAACCCTCTTAGATTTTATTACGTATAAAGGGTGTTTTTAATGCGATATCTGTCGATAATTCCATTATAGTATATAAATTGCTATGATGTTTTGTTTGTGTATGAGCAATGAGTTTTTAAAATAACATATATCAGTATAGGGTTTTTATCGCGGTTCTCAAAGAATTAGTTTGTAAGTACTTTTTTAAATTATCTTTATTATAATTATTATGAAACACACATATATATCTAATATAGACAATATAAATTTAGAACAACCTATCTTAAAATTGAAATTCTTACAATAATTAAATTATATTAACAAAATTTGGTACCTTTCTGTCACTGAATGCCTAAATGAAACTGTTTTCCAAAATAAAGGGTTTAATCACCACTCAATATCTTCGTTATCAGCCTCGGTTATCCTTGTTTTTGTGAAATTGCTTTTTCCAAATACACCACAATGTTTTAATTATCAGCTTCCACCAATTTAAAATATTTTTCTTTTAATAGCATTTATAAATGGCAAAATATTCTTCTTTTTTTCTTCTTTCTTGTTTCTTATTATTTTTTTAATAATCTTACTTTGTTTTCAATCTTCAATCACCATATAAATATTATTATTTTAAATTCTTCTAATCTCCAATCTCCATATACATCATATAATTTTTAATCTCCAACTAATACTCTCTTACTCTTTTTTATTCTCCATGTAATATACTTTCCAATACTATTAAAACTTTCATAATAAATCACTGATTACTCACTACTGTCTTGCATACTCTCCACTGTATACTGCTTGTACTATTTACTGACCGACTGACTGACTAACTTCTTAATGAATGAACTAACTAACTGTCTTAATTTACTCTCATACTGTCCTCTATCCTCCAAATCACCGAGTATTTATATCATTTCAAAGTTCAAGAATATTCTTGAAAGAAATCATATTCGAATTTCTATTTCCTAGATATACGAATATTCTCGAATAGTCTACCACGCAAATAAGGTTAACTTCCTTATATTGACGTGTTATTTAAATGTCCTACATAATTCTTAACTTTTCTATGGAGAATTTTATGGACATTTAGGCTTTTAGATCAGAATGTAAACTTATATGTAAATTAAACATCTTAAATTACTAAATAACACTAATCCTTAAAATTTAAATCCGTAATTATCATTTTAAATGTCTACTTTCTGTTCAAATTCACTCTTATTGACAAATGTCATAATAATACAGTGTATATTTGGTTGCCTATGCACATGGTGCACCCAAATACATCTATAATATGATAATTATTAAAAAAAACTTTTTAAACTTTATCATATGCTAATTTCTCAAGAATACCCTCATATAAATACTTTTTATAATATTCTCTAGTATATAACTTATAAATAATTTCTTTAATCACTATTTAAGTTCAATTTAGATTACCTTCATTTCTCCTATATTTAATATTATCTCAATATATATATATATATATATATATATATATATATATAATATATATATATATATATATATATATTAACATAACTTACCGGGAACTCATTGTTCAATTTTAAACTTAATGCATTAATTTTAAACTTAAATAAAATACTGCATTTGATATTTTGAGAGTTGCCTCCTGTTTTTCGGCTGTAATATAATTTTCCATACATTGTGTTCATCTTTATAATTACCTATCAGGTTACCCTGACATGATGACGATGTTCCGAAATTTGGTACCGAAAGAAGAAAGAAGATAGAAAATAAGATCCAACAAATCCAACAACAGATCTTACAAATCCAACTTCTAAATAACTAAAAAAGTCTGATTTCTCAATTGAAAACAAAATATGTGTTTATCTTGTTCCAATAAACATAATTATATTATTTTCTACATCACGTACATATTCCGACTACTATTAAGTTTACTAATAGCAAAAAAATGGATCCCCTTATTACACCTAACCGCAAATTAACCGAAGACCGTCCACAAAGTTTTTGTAGTAATATCAGAGAGGCTTTACATCACAGTATTTAGAGAAATTATATGTTGTCGCTGAAAACTGGCCGTAATGTAAAATGAAGTAAATTGCTCTCCTACAGTGCCGTGGAAAAGGGAATATTATTTATGTAACCTTATGTAATATTTACATACTTAGATGCATTTAACAATGAACCTTCCACGTAGCTCTTTGTCTTCACTTAATGTAAAGAACTGCACATTTCTCAGGTTATCTCAGTCATAAAATGTGCTTTGCTGTTTTTTCCTTTAGGTGACAGAATCTGCATAGTTTATTATCTGCCAATCTTATCAGCTTTAACTTCTCATTCAGCTTACAGTGACCTGTTAACAGACCTATTATTACTTTGGTTGAAGAACAGTTTTTGATACGTCATCTTTTTTGATGCCACTTAAAAGTATTTTTTACGCAAGCTCGATTAATTCCATTTTTATCGTTTTTTTCGTTGATTTTGATATGTTGCTTTGCGCGTCTTTATTTTTTTTGTATGCCACAATCAACATTATTGAATATGGAGTACTGAGAGCTGAAAATACATTATTAATATTTCACCTGACCAAGTTCCAAATACATCACTTATAGACAACGACGTTATTCTTATTAAAGACAATACGAAACCACATCTTATCAATATTTAACGACCAATGTATCAAAAGCTACAATGGTTAGGCTGTGGATGAGTATTGGCAACAAGGTTACGCACATAACGCTACAAAGGTTCGGACTTCAGTCTGGTAGAGGTGTCTTGGTCGGAGTTCATCGGAGCTAGACTACAAGTGGTTTACGAGGAAGATAAGCCAGAGAATACGAAAGACAAGAAAATTTTAGGCACCACACTATTTTTGAAAGGAATAGGAAAATCTAATATGTAAGAGAACGCAAATGAAGTTAGACTTCCTTTTAGAATTGACATCAAAGTCTATAATAATAATAGATGATTTAAACTAGAGGGATTTACCGGAAAAGTAGGACCTTTTTGTGCAGGAGTTGAGACGAAAGTACACTAGTCTCAAGTTAGTTAGATAGTTAAGACTCAGATTGCTGCGAAGAAGTGAAATTTCATTTGTTATGCGAAAATAGCTTTAAATATGGGTTACACACATTCCTAGTCAACGGATGTTTCTTTTTTTAGAAACTCGACATTTGGCTTACAGAAAGCACAGCAGTATGGAACGTGAATGGGTTTAGAAAATGTGTGTTTCGTAAATTGAAAAAAGGCAAAGAACTCATTGAATAAGTTTGTGAAAGACGAAGGGCTTAAAGATAAACGACGATATCAACTTCAGTAATTAAGAAATCGAGGCATGAGGTGCGCTGTGGTTTTTTTAGTCATGGGCGTAACCAATTAACAAATTAACATTGATACATGACCATATATATCCATTTTTTATCAATTTGAACGCTTTCGAAATGTACTTTTGTAGGAGAATACTCTGAATTACCTGGACGAGAAGAATAACAAATGCTCAAAATTTTAAAGAATATAAAAGATCAAAAAATTAATGCCAATGATCGAAAAGTGTACGCTAATGTGCATTGGACACCAAATGCGGAGAGATTGATATGGAATATTTCGGTTAATCATCTCTCTCTTTTTCTCCTATGATGCTAGCTTCCAAGCATTCCTTTCCTTGGTTGTTCATCTCCAGTTATTTATCCTCAATATGTCTTTAGCATCACTTTTCATTTCATTACTTCGGTTAATCATAAAGGCAAAATTCAGGGAAAGAGGTCAATAGAAGAAAAGCAGAATTCCTGGATCAAGGATTTGCCGATGACTCATGAAAATATCATCCGAAATCTTCCAAGGAATTAGGTCGCCAGCCTACGAAAGAAAACAACGCAATAAGAAGAAACTTTTTGATAGAAAGTAAAAACACGGAGTTTGGAAGCGCTTGCAGTAAAGATATTTTACTACGATTAATACAGAATTGATCAAAAAGTTAAAAAATGAAACATTAGCTTTAAAGATTAGTGTGAAATAATTAAAAAATTGATAATATGTCAAAATATATCAAAAATGGCACAATCGCAACATTTTCGGACGACAAAGTTATTCTGGCAGTTGGAAATAATCATAAAGAAGCCGCAAGAAGAGGATTGAACCCAAAAATGGAGAGAATGAAATTGAATGAGACCAAATCAGTGCATGTGATTTTCACTAATAAGAAAAAGCAATATGTGCACTACCTGATACTGTGCACTACCTGTGTAATGTAAGCGTAGCAAGTGAGTGGGGAGTTGGAATAAAGGGCTAAGTAGAATAGAAAAGATAATAATTATTCGAGATAATTATTATATATTCCGAATTAAATAAGGGATAATTAATACGGTTAACTTATACATTTATATTATACAAAGTATAACAATTTGACCTAGTTTGATACAAGCACGAATGTTTAAGAATTACGAAATCCGAAGACCTTCATGAAAACTAATACAACGAAGCGACACACCATCGCATGTTACATTCCAACACGTGGAATAGTACAGCAGAATTAACAAAACAAAACTAAGAATGTTTGCAGGACATAAAAACTAGAAAACTTGGTCAATCGGGTAGCAGTGATACGGCCGGAGCCGTCAAGGCATCAATTGCCTGCTCCGGGTACTCTCGACGCGGTAGCGTCGAATACGCGGGCAGTCGGTAATTCTCCGGGGAGTGCTTAACACCCGGCATAGTATCTCGTGTAGTCCGGTTATTGTGGTAACTCGTAAGTTCGTAACACAGGAGTGAGACCCCTCAACTGACCGAGCTCCAGAGGACCGAAACGTGTCGTGGTTGAAAGCCTAAATACACATAAGGTAACAGATTTCTATATACTAACCTGAGTAATTATAATAGTACAACTGTCAACTCTTCACTCCCTCGCTCCTCGTCTCCCGACGCGCAGAATGACGTGTTAACGATTGTATTTGTAACTTCAGGGTAAATTCAATATATTGTAGACTCTAAATTGGTTCTTTAATGTTCTTTTCGTCCGACTCATTAGAGACTAGGAGAATACAAGATTCTGCTTATGCATATCTCCGGCTTCAAAAGTAAGCCCATAACCTCTGCTCTTTACAGGACCTGAGACCTAGGAGTCCTTACCCCTATCCCGAAAATCCCTTATCTTCTCGTAAATCCACGAAGACGAGCCAGCCCTCCAGACTAGTGTGACCAGTATTCCTTGCAGCCGCTCGCAGGGTTAGCATCCTTTGAGGATCTATAATGTATTACATTACATCTGGTGACAGCGTTTTCCTTTACCTTTACATAAATCGCGCCACCTGTATTACACCTGAGTAAGCATCTTGATGTAAGACTTTATTGCAAGGTCCATATACAGAAAAACGAGAGGAAATTGAACTAATATACAACAAATTTTACTGGCTGCTTGGAAGAAACTCAAGGCACTCCAGAAACAATAGACTTTTGATCTATAAACAAATACTCAGATCGGTATGGACACAGGGTGCAGAGCTCTAATGCTGTGTCGGCAAGAACAATATTTTAAAGATAAAACGCTTCCAGAACGAAGTTTTAAGGAGCAGTGTCAATGATCCTTGGTACGTTAAAAATATCTGACTTAAATATGGAGACTATTAAAGAGGTAATAAGGAATTATGCCAACAATTATAAGCAAAGATTGCATTAATATGTGAATATTGAGGCTCTACAACTCCTGTATAATACACAGTTAGCAAGAAGTCTGTGTAGTGATTAGTTTAAACGCAGATTATTGTGCGACTTAGTGTACACAACGTTGGATAGTTGGGGCGTTCTTCCACTGCGCTCCAATGCTGCAGACCATCCGTAAAACAATGTTGAATATAACTATAGTTTTAAGATTTATTAGTAATAATTTAAGACGAAACAGAACTGCCCACTGATCTTTCTGATCAGATTGTACTGTAAAAGACAACTCTTGAGGGATGTTCAATTAATCTATCTATCTATATAAGTAACCTCCTTCGGTCCATCTTTGGACATAAACCTTCTCAATCCTTTTCCATTCTGCTCTGCCTGTCGCTACAGTCATCCACCTCGATCTCACGTGCTTCTTGCTATCATATGTCATCTCATTTGGGACCTTTCTCTGCTTCGTTTATATTCCCACGGTCTCCAACTCATAAGAATTTTGTTTTCTCTCATATGCACTCGTTTCTCTTTTTATTCATTAGTCTTATGTTCAACATTTGTCTTTCCATTGCCCTTTGGTTTTTATGATTATGTCCTTGTTTGTTTTTGTAAATGTTCACGTTCGGGAACCATAAGTGAGAACAGGGAGTACGCATTGATTGTATACTTTGGTCTTAAGATGTTGTGGATATCTTTTGTTTTTAAGAATGTAGCTTAGTTTTCCAAATGCCGCCCAAGCCCGTCTAACTCGTCTTTTTATCTCTGCTGTTTGGTTTTCTTTGTTAAGTTTTATAGTTTGACCCAGATATATTTATATAATTCTGAACTTATTCTGTTTCATCTTGTCCGATCCTCATTGTAATGTCTTCATCTGTATTTGTTATGATTTAGGTTTTGCTGTAATTCATATTAAGACTTATCTTCCCAGCTTCTACGTCCAGTTCTTTTATCATTTCAAACAATTATTCTTTTTTATCGGTTATGAATACGATGTCATTAGCGTACCTTAGATGGTTCAAGCGTTGTCCACAAATTTTTATACCTTTTTATTCCCATGCTAATCTTTTAAAGATATCTTCCAGCGCCTGATCGAAAAGTTTCGGTGATATTGTGTCACCCTGTCTCACGCCTCTATTTATTTTAATTGGTATAAAAAAAACAAATATGTAAAAACAACTTAAAATGAATACATTTGAGTAAATAGAAACTGTGAGTTTTTAAAAGCTTTAATAGCTGAGTTACTACATAAACAGATTAAGATAATCTTACCCATAATAATTAAATACCAAAAGACTTAACAGTTTTAATAGATACTTTCAACACAAAATATTTTTGGCATTATCCTTTCGACATTCATCCAAATATCTCTTTATTGAT
>OU898283.1:100034508-100057631 GCA_918026665.1 Diabrotica balteata | reverse complement strand
GTCCCTTGCTTTATTTTCCCAGCTGGTAATCTTAAATATTTTTAGATCTTGTTCCACTTGTTCCATGTATAAATTGACCAAGTTTAGGTCTTTCCTTTGACCTTCTCCCTACTGGTGTTTGCCTCATTATATGTTTTGGTATTTCAGTCTTCAATATCCGTTCAACATTGTCAACGAAGTCAAAGTTATGACCTCGGGTTCATTGTAATGCTGTGTATAGTTCAAAGTTATGTCTTCTGCGCCATATGTAATTTTTCTTTACCCCCTTATATACGTGTCTAAGGATTTTTCGTTCAAACGTACCTAATAGGTTCTCATCGCTTTTCGACAGTGTCCATGTCTCTTATCCATATCCAAGGACCGGTTTTATTAGGGTCTTGTATATTTTGCATTTGGTTTTGCTTGTGATGTTGTTAAATGTTAAATGCTTAATTAGTCTATTATATGTTTTATTATCGATATGTATTTTTCTCTTAACTTCTTTATTGAGGTTGTTGTCTGCAGTAACTAGTAAACCTAGATATATAAAATAATTTTTCACGCTTACGATGTTCTAGTCTCCGATTGTCAGATTCTGCAGGTTTCTTTGGCCTGTCGGTTTACTGCCTCTTATGTATTTGGTTTTTATTTCTTTAATGTTTATGCCACTGATTTGCGTTTGTCCTTTTATCGCATTAAATGATTATATTATCTCTCTTTCTCTTCTAGCTATGATATTAACATAATCGACAAATACTAATATTTGTACACTTTTTGTTATTATCGTTCCTCTGGTGTTGACTTTTGTCTCTCTAATTATTTTCTTTAATGTGGTGTTGAATAGAATACAGGATAGGGCATCTTCCTGTCGTACGCCCGTTCTAACATGGATTGTATCTGTTAGTGCGTTTTAAATTCGGATTTTGCTTTGTACTTTAAGTGTTTCTTTTACTATAACAATGAGTTGAGTTGGAATATTAAGCACTTTCAGTGCATAGATAATAAATTCTTAATAGATGCTGTCATAGGCACTCTCAAAATCAATGAAAAGATGATGTTTGTCTTTATTAATTTCACTAGTCTTTTCCAAGATTAGCCTTAAGATGAATATTTGATCTATTATGGACATCTGCCTGCGGAAACCACATTGATATCCCCCAACTATTTGTTCCGCATATGGTCTTAATTGGTCACACACTTTTGACAGTATTTTATATGCCACAGTTAGTAGCGTTATTGTCCGGTATTCCAGTCTGGTGGCAGTTGTTTATAATTCCATATGTTTACTATTAGTTTGTATATCGCATTCGATAGGAAGTCTTCACCTTCCTTTATTAATTCTGCGCTTCTTCTTAGTCGTTAACCTTATGTAGGTATCGTGATATCATGAAGCTGTTAGGTGATTTTTCCAATGTTCCTCCACGTTTTTCTATCTTCTGCCAATCTAGCACATTCTGACAATGGAGCGCCAATGGTAGCAATAATATGGTCCGTGTATCGTGTAGGAGATCTACCTCTACTTCTTTTGCCTTCTACTTTTCCCTGGATGGTAAGTTTTTCAAGACCATTTCTTCGAAGCACGTGTCCAAAATAGCTTATTATCTGTTCTGTTATTTGTGTTCTTAGTCTTTTCTTTATGTTTAGCTGGACCAGTATGGATTCATTTGTTCTTCGGGCCACCCAAGGTATTCTCAGCATTCGTCTCCAGCAGTACATCTCAAATACATCTATGTTCTTTTTGTCTTTTTCAGTAAGGGTCCAGTATTCCGATGCATAAGTAAAAACTGGAAAAACTAGACTTCTTACTAGTCTTATTTTTGTATCGGTAGTAATTTCATGGCTTTTCCAAATTTTTGTTAATTTTGCCATAGCGCTTTTTGCGATTGCTGACCGCCGCTTTATTTCTTCAGTACAGCCTCCTTTGTTGGTTATTAATGGGCCCAGATACACAAATTTATCTACAACAGCGATATTGTTTATCCTAACCAGATGATTTTGATTGTTGTTAGCTCTGTCAATTATCATGATTCTCGTTTTATCCCTGTTTATTTTAAGGCCCATCGTTAAGCTTACGTCTTCTATCCGTTGTAGCAGGTGAATCAATTCAGTTTCAGAACTAGCGAGGACAGTAGTATCATCTGCATATCTCAAGTTGCAAACTGCTAACTGATTTTTCAAACTTTTCTTTGAAGAATTCTGTCCATCTTTGTAGCATTTCACTCTATTGGGTTACTATATGTCCTTCTTTGTCTCTACACATTATTGTTCTTGGGTTTAATTCATTTCTACTTTTGTTAAGTTTTTGCTAAAATTTTCTGATTTCTGATGGTTTATTTAGTTTTTCTATTTCTTGGAGTTCTTTTTCTATGTATTCTCTTTTCTTTCTGCAATGTATTTTCTTCTCTTCCCTTCTTAGCATTATATATGCTTCTTCTGCCTTTCGTGTTCTATGTCGTTGTTGACGATATGGATTATTTTTTCTCTCTGTTATGTTATGACACTCTTCATTAAACCACTGTCCTTCAGTTGATTTGAGCTTTTTTTGTAGACATAGGGTCCCTTTAGCAGCGTCTTGTATGATGTTTTTACACGACTCTTTCCATTCTTTGTTTATATCCTAGTGCTTTTGTCTGTTTTCTACCCTTCTTTTATATATTCTTTGTATTGTGCCTTTTTGCTATTATCTGCTAAGTTCTTTATTTCATATTTTTTAATTTTGGATCCCTTTTCTTTTTAATTGTTTGAGATTCTGGCTCCTATTCTTCTTTTCACTAGGTAGTGAATCCGAGTGCATTTGGCCCTCGTCTGCTGCATACGTTTATTACGTCTGAGTGATGTCTAGAGTCAATAATAACATGATCGATCATATTTACTCTAAAACCATCTGAAGATCTCCACGTTTTATTATGAATATTTTTTCGCTGGAAGAAATGAACATGTTAAAGGAAGTTGCTAAATTTATTAGTCTGATGCCATGGTCATTGGATACCACATGAAGGCTGTGCTTGCCTATAGTTGGTAGGTATTATTGCTTTTTCCTTATTTTTGCGTTGAGATCACCATAAATAATTTTGATGTCATTCGTTGGGCATGAATGGTTTGCAACTTCTAGTTCTTCATAGATTTTTTGTTTGACATCGACTTCCTTTTCCTCTGTAGGGGCATGTACATTTAAGATGCTATAATTAAAAAAATGTCCCCCTTAGTCTTAGGATGCACATTCTAGAGTTTATATCAATAAAGTCTCTTACGAGGTGTTTAGCTTTTTTATTTACAATGAAGCCAGTACCAAGTGCGTGTTCTTTGGCGTCGCAACTATAGAATAGAATGTGGTGTCTTTTGTCAATGGTGCAGCTTTCGGTCCATCTCGTTTTCTGCAGAGCTGTTATATGTACATTATATCTAATCAGTTCACCAAGCAGATTGTGGAGGGCTTCCGATCTGTATAGAGATCGGATGTTCCATGTCGCAATTCTTAAATCATGTACCTTTTTCTCTTTTTTTATTTTTGCGTTGAGATCACCATAAATAATTTTGATGTCATTCGTTGGGCATGAATGGTTTGCAGCTTCTAGTTCTTCATAGATTTTTTGTGTGGCATCGACTTCCTTTTCTCCTTTTCCTCTGTAGGGATGCACATTTAAGATGCTATAATTAAAAAAATGTCCCCCTTAGTCTCAGGATGCACGTTCTAGAGTTTATATCACTAAAGTCTCTTACGAGGTGTTTAGCCTTTTTATTTACAATGAAAATAAAAAATAAAAATATGGGGTGTAAAGCTAGTTCGCGTCCGTAGTAGAACACTACACGTGCACCCTGGGTAACGCTAAATGAACTAGCACAAAAGGCGCCAGACAATCTTGAATCTCCTGGCAATTCAATCATCACAGAAAATCTTTCCAGAAATGACACTTGTAAACGGACCTTATCAGGACCATTTGACCAAAGAACTCGGACCAAGCATACGAGTTTGCCATTTTAACATAGAAGGCATAAGCAGGGCAAAATGTCAAATCCTGCACAGACTTTTAAAAGAAAACGAAGTTGACCTAGTAGCACTTCAGGAAACGCACACAGAAAACGAAGGTCAACTAAGGTCAAGAGGAAAAATCCCCGGCTATGACCTTTTGGGCGCTACCTACGATAGAGCTTACGGAGTGGCAACTTATGTCCGTTCAAACATAGAAAATGCAGCATTAATCGCCACTTCTACCGAGAACAACATCCACGAGGTAACTGTGAAAATAGGCAATGTCATAATAGCTAACATATATAAACCTCCTGCTATTACCTGGCCTGTCCAAGTTCTTAATTTCTATGAACATCCAGCCATATACGTAGGTGATTTCAACAGCCACCATGAGATGTGGAAATACTCAGACACTGACAGAAATGGCACATCCCTTGTGAAATGGGCAGAGGAACATGGTGCCCACCTTCTATTTGACGCCAAAGATAGAGACACTTTCAGATCTGTGGCCTGGAGGAGAAAATATAACCCTGATCTATGTTTTGTTACCATTGACAACAAAGGCCAACCGCTAGCAGCATCACGAAGGGTTATGTCTGACTTTCCACATAGTCAACATTGCCCCGTCCTAATCAAGATCGGTATCAGAATTCCGATTATAAGATCGTTCCCACGACCCAGATGGAACTTCAAGAAAGCTAACTGGTCTGCTTTCACCAGTAACAAATGCCTAGGATGGATTCCACCAAAGAGCCAGAACTACGGGAGACTAACAGGAGCAATAATCACCTCAGCAAAAGCGACAATCCCTAAAGGATACCGCAAAGAATATATCCCTGGTTGGACAGAACAGAGCGAAAAACTGTATGAAGAATATTGCGAAGATGGAAAGCAGGAGATCGCAGACGAACTACTCCACAGCATTGATGCTGCCAGGCGTGAAAAATGGACACAGACAGTAGATAACCTAGACTTCCAGAAGTCAAGTCGACAAGCTTGGTCCCTACTGCGGAAACTCGGAAGTAGCAACCCACCCGTTCGCCAAACCAACCTAGTAACTCCAGACCAAATAGCTATTCACATAGTGTCAACCTCTAGGGCACCTCAAAATCGTTTACATACAATTAAAGTTAAAAAAGACCTCAAAACCATAAAATCTAGTCTTGCACAGTCAACAGAATATTCCAACCCATTTACGCATGAAGAAATATCGCAAGCCCTAAATGAAATGAAAACAGGAAAAGCGCCAGGTTTCGACGCTATTCACGTCGAGTTCCTCAAACATAGCGGCAGATTCACTAGGCAATGGCTCGCAGAATTCTTTTCTGACATCCTTCAAACGGGAAACGTCCCCCACCAACTCAAAAATGCAAAAATCGTCGCCATTTTAAAACCAGCGAAAAGTAATAATTCACCGAAAAACTACCGCCCCATCGCACTCTTAAGTATGGTGTACAAATTGTCCGAAAGACTGTTGTATAATAGAATCAGCAAAACCATATTCCAACACTTACCAGTGGAACAGGCAGGATTTCGGTCAAACCGCAGCTGCACAGACCAGGTACTCGCCCTGACCAATTATGTGGAATCAAACTTTCAAAAGCAATCAAAAACAACCGCTGTCTTCATCGATCTATCTGCTGCTTATGACACTGTGTGGCGACAAGGGGCAATATATAAATTAATGCGAATAATCCCATGCAGAAAGACCACTGAGGTTATTAACGCCATGCTATCCAACAGATGCTTTAAAGTTATATTGGGAGACAAGACTAGTACCCAAAGAAAACTGAATAAAGGACTTCCACAAGGATCCGTGCTGGCCCCCTTGCTTTTCAGCCTCTATATAGCAAACATGCCAGAAACCATATCAAAAAAGTTTGGATACGCAGACGACTGGACGCTTGCCGCAAGTCATAAAGAATTCGAGGTCACTGAACGCATTCTAACAAACGATTTAAATGCCCTAGGGAATTATTTCCGAAAATGGAGATTGCAACCCAATCCAACCAAGACAGAAGTGTCCTGCTTCTATTTATATAACAAGATGGCCAACTATCAACCTCAAATTAATTTTGGGGATAGACTCCTTAAATATAATAAACACCCAAAATACTTAGGTGTTACACTTGACAGAACGCTGAACTTTAAAGAGCATCTTACTAAGACTGCTGCAAAACTCCGAACTCGTAACAACATCCTGCAAAAGCTCTGCGGCACTACATGGGGCTCCTCAGCACCCACACTTAGATCGACAGCATTAGGACTGGTATACCCCGTAGCGGAATACTGTGCACCAGTATGGATAAACAGTCCACATACTCACCGTGTTGATGTCCAACTCAACCAAGCCATGCGAACTATATCGGGCACAATCAAGGCCACGCCCACTTACTGGTTACCAGCTTTGAGTCATATAGCTCCACCACCCATCCGCCGGGAACATGCCCTTGTCAGAGAATTTACAAAAATCAATACTGATCCTGAGCTCCGCTCCCATGTCGGATCTTCCGCCAGAGACATAAATAGGCTCCGTTCAAGACACCCGCCTCTAAAAACAGCAAAAAGGCTAGTAGATCAAAACTTTAATGTAACTGAACGGTGGAGAGAACAATGGGAGAATAACGCTGCACCAGCTAACTGGAACATGCCATGTATTACAAGCAAACCTGAGGGCTTCAACCAACCGAGACGAATTTGGACCACACTCAATAGAATAAGGACGAACTGTGGCAGATGTTCCGACTCACTTTTAAGATAGGGAAAAATACAATCACCAAATTGCGACTGCGGCGCCGAAAGGCAAACAGTAAAACACATGGTAGAGGAATGCCCGATTAGATCCTATAATGGCAACCCTTCAGATTTCCTGGCTGCTACAAAAGAGTCAATCGAGTATATTTATAATCTAGATGTTTGTTTGTAGAATAATATTTTTATATTTACTGTTGTTTGTAATTTATATCATTTATATATTTATATTTATATGAACCTGTGATGTAGCCATACGCTAAATAAATATTTACAATGAAGCCAGTACCAAGTGCGTGTTCTTTGGCATCTATAGAATAGAATGTGGTGACTTTTGTCAATGGTGCAACTCTTGGTGCATCTCGTTTTCTGCAGAGCTGTTATATCTATATATCATATATATTCAGTTCACCAAGCAGATTGTCAAGGCCTCCCGATCTGTATAGGGATCGAATGTTCCATGTCGCAATTCTTAAACCATGTACCTTTTTACTCGCGCAGTCGTCGTCGTTTGATCAGTCCGGTTTTCATTCCTTGAACAATATTATATATGCTCATTTGTTGTATTCTAATGGTTTCTTATGCACTTGCCTCATTATAAATATAGCGTCGATGCATGATCTTCCCGACCTAAAACCTTGTTGTTCTTCTGCTAGTGTTATAATTTTATTCAGTTTATTTGTTATTATTTTATTTGTTAACTTTAATGTTGCGTTTAATAAATTAATTCTTCTGTAACTTTTCGGGTCCGATTTGCCTTCCTGTTTGAAGAGAGGTAATAAGATGCTCACAAAAGACCCAGAGGCAGACCTCCTATGAGATGGACAGATGATCTGAAAAGGACTGCCGGGAAAAATTGGCTACAAGTAGCGTACAATAAAAAACAATGGAAAGGAAGACTTGAAGAGGCTTATGTTCAGATGTGGACGTGAATGGCTAGACGAAGAAGAAGAAGAAGAAGAATAAGATGCTTGATCTTCATTTTTGAGAAATTCTGTTTTGTTCTATTATTTTTAATATTATTTAAAGGTCCTGGTTCGATCCATGCTTTCGGCACCAAACACTGCCTCTGGTGATTGCGGGGTGGATTGAGTAGCTCTGCGATTACCACAGCCAGACCCAAGCCCGAATAAAACGTGGGAGGTGATTGGCAAGGTTAGCAACTTACCAATCGTAAAAACAAATATTGCTCATAGAAACAATATAGAGCCTCGTAACCAGATTAATGTCAAGACAATACATAAAAATATTTAAGAAAGTATTATTTGAATTATAAATACAATAAATTTGATTCCAGTCCTCTCTAGTAATAACATTTATAGATTAATTTATAGTAGTGTTTTAAAAAACAATTTTTATACGAAAATGAAGTGCTGCCGTTAAAGAAAAGTCAGCTTTTGTTCCTTAGTACTAAAAAATTCTGAAACAAAGAAGAAAATTCTTCCGTCGATTACATAAAATTTACAACTTCGTTTTTATAGTCGTCAGTAACAAATTTTAATCATCTCGTATTTTTATTTAGAATTTTATTCGTCTCAAGAAAATTGCAGTTTTCAAAAGAATACACTTCGTGTAGTTTTTTTGTGTTCCTCAACACTGTTTAATTGCTTCTTCGCTTATCGCTGAAATTTACAAACTTAGTTGCCACTTAAAAATTCTTGAATTCATGAGAACGATAAAAGAAACTGAAATCCCGAATGGAAATGCCGGTAACTACATACTAAAATTTCTAATTTTAACGTTTACTTTATATTTTCGATCAGGACTGTAGCAAAAATTTAGTTAGGTTGTAGTTTTGTAAAAGTTTTGGGCTTAATTTTTGTTCAAGTTTTTCTAAAAGTATTTTCCTGCAAGAATATACTAATATAATGAATACAAAATCATTTTCAATAATAAAAAGCAGTTATTTTTAAAGAATCTGTAAATATTATATTATATACCATTTTTCAAAGTAAAACACTTGCACGTCACGATTTATACAAAGTGACGTCACTTATATTTAAAATTTCCAGAACATCAACCTTAAAGTTCAAATTTTCCCAACACAGCTAACAATACGAAACCCATACGGAACTACTCGATCTTTCATAGGCTTTAACATGGTGTAATAATCAAAAAAATGTAATCATCATTATATTGGAAATTTTAGATTTATATTGATTAAACAACCAAAAGCATTTGTTATTATTAATAATATAAACTTTACGAAATAACTCTTTAAGTCTAATATTCCACAAAATAATAATTTTAATTAAATATATTAGACAATTGTACGCAACTGATACGGAAATACTTCAAATTTTATTGACAGTTCAGCGGGTGGCAAAAGTGTATTAAGTGTTGCCGCTTTTTTAGAGTAGGAATTTTGTTTATGTTTTGAGTGATTTTGATTTCTTACACAATTTGATCATAATATAATATATATTAATAAATTGTATTTTTAAATACATATTAAATTTAAATTAATAGCTTTAAAAACTAATTATTGTTGTGTATTGTGATTGTGATATGCGAAAAGAAATAAATAGTCTGTAGAAAGCTGATAAGATTTTATGTAAGATAGATTATTTTAAACAAGAAATAATGGCGGCACCTACTAACTATTCTGATGTTTTGGCAAAGCTCTGGGGTTCTGACGTCGTAAATCTCGAATGACGTGCAAGCTTTTTTATATGAAAAATACTATAGGTTAAGTGCCCTAGTATTCATTACGTGCTCAGTTACAGCAAACGCCAGTTACGTTGATTACGCAATGCGCACAACGTCACAGAGAAATAAATTATGTTTACGCCCTATAATTGTACATAGTTATGCAGAATTGATCCATCCCACACTAACATAATTTTGAGATAACTAACTTTAAAGAAAATTTAATATAACAATTTAAAATAACTATGTTTATTAATTTAAATATGCACAAGTTATTTTAAGGTGTTTATTGCATCTTATATGCGTATTTTAAAAAATAAAGTATATTTATTTTTTTCATTAAATAAAAAAAAACATTTGTATCATTTCTGCAAAATTGTGTTGTGGTACAAAGCAAATTTTATTATTTGCAGATATGATCCAAAGCGGTGTTTGTCTGCATTACTGTTAAATTATATTTATTTTTACCAAAGTCTGTACATAAAACAAAGATTTATTTTGGGTAACATATCTTTACATTATAAAAAACTTTGAAATATTTAAGTTTAGAAGAAACAAACATTATTCTGTAGAAATTTCTTTCAGGGGAAAACTAGTTAATTTCCGGACCCATCTATGTCATCGAGAATATTTTTGTTTCCTGTTAACTGTAGTTAAGATCTAACAAAGACCTAATGAAAAGATTTTCTGGAGTAAATATTTCCGTCAAAAGTTTACTTTTAGATTTTTTTTTAATATCCACTTTCACAAATTCACTATCAAAAGAATTTCTCATGAAAATCGAATACGGATTTTTCATTCTAGTAACCACCATCGGTTTCTTCCTTTGACACGAAAGCATGACATCCATGTACTCTTCTGGTGTATAAATTAGCTGCTTCAACTTAAGAGTTTTTGATAAAAAAATGTTTTTCTACTCTCTTACTAGTAAATTGTATATTACCTACTAGTTGGATGCTAAGTAAATGCATCATAACAGATACTGACACGTAATGACTAGCACGTAATAAAAAGTCAGTTGGTCGAGTTACCATGGAAACGAATCAACAGACGTTATTTTGACAGATTAAAAATTTATAATCTGTCAGTGTAAAGATAGTGGTAATTTAATTTTTATTTTTATAAACGAAAATAATGGTAGAAAAAGTATAGTACATAACTTGAGTTGTAAGCTTATTACATGCTTGTAAAATTACTGCGCTCGCCGCTACGCGGCTCGCGCGCAACTTTTTTACTCGCATGTAATAAGCTTCTTACAACTCTCGTTATGTAATATACTAATTTTCTATTCTTTTACTAGTAAATTGTATATTACCTACTATTTGGATGCTAAGTAAATGCATCATAACAGACACTGACACGTAATGACTAGCACGTAATAAAAAAAATTACGCTTCAGTTTTATAAAAATGTGTAATATCACATAAGCCTCGTAAGTCAGTTGGTCGAGTTACCATGGAAACGAATTAACAGACGTTATTTTGACAGATTAAAAATTATTAAACTGTCAGTGTAAATATAGTGATAATTTAATTTTTATTTTTATAAACGAAAATAATGGTAGAAAAAGTATAGTACACAACTTGAGTTGTAAGCTGATTACATGCTTGTAAAATTACTGCGCTCGCCGCTAGGCGGCTCGGGCGCAACTTTTTTACTCACATGTAATAAGCTTCTTACAACTTTCGTTATGTAATATACTATTGCAGGCGAATCAAAAAATAACCAAGACTAATATTACTGCGTTGTTCACCTTCTCAGCTGCCGGCTCAATATCTCCGCTAGACTTCATGCTGCTGTTGATAAAAGTGTTTCTAATGCGTGGGGAATAGAAACAAGCGAAAATGACTGGATGAAATCAGAATTTTTTGTAAAGTATACTACAAATACACTTTGTTCCAATTGTTTTTATTTCTTAAAAAAAATCCCCTTATTTTGTATTCAATATAGTAGCCACCCTTTTAACCATACTTCATTTTTTAAAAGTTTTATTGACCGCTTTACTGCAATTAATAATATGACTATGACATTTGGTTCGTTAGACAGTGCATTTCACATCAAGTCACTACTACTTTTGCTAAGGTCAAAACATAAAAAAATGTACCTGATAAAAAAACAGATTTTGGAGAAAAAGATCCTGAAAAGAGAACTTAAGAAGAACTATGCTAAACTTCATCATATTAATGTTAATCTTAGAATTACTTATGATCAAATTTTGCAACAACATCCTTGGTTTCTTGTCAACGACTCGTTTGACAACATAAAAGATGAGGTCTCCCGCTTACAATCCACCAAGAAGAGAACAATTATTAACTTATTAGATTACAATCTTATTAACAAATTAAACCGTTTGATTTTGCAAAAACAACATAGAAGCACCTCAACACTTATGCATAAGTTTTTAGATCACCAATTTCATTCTAGGGTCTTAAATCTAAGTAACAATAACTTTTCAGAGGATAATTTGTACTTTTTAGGATTAGGCCTTAAGTTTTCTTGTCAGAATTTTAGGTTAAATAACTCAGTGCTGGGAGGATTTGCAGTAGAGCTGGACACTCTAATGAAGGTATGACTAACAATGCTGATATTAAACAATATTTGAGAAACTCTTGCATTAGCTACTTCAACAACAACAATGTAAGTACAAACGCAATTTTCATAGAAATCATCATATTTTTAAAAAACAAAAGGATTTGCTTAAATCAATTTAACAAAAAATTCATAGAGATTCTCTTGTACTCTGCAAGGCTGATAAGGGAAATTGTATTGTAGTCTTAGAACAAATTTAATATATAGAGAAAGTAGAATATTTTCTTTCAGATAACAGTTTTGTAATTTTGGAAAAAAGTCCATTTAACACCTTTATTAATAAAACAAAAGCAATAATTAAATTGTTTAATAACACTATTACTAAATATAACAACAGAAAGTTAACTGTATCTAATTTTATAACACCTAGGTTATATGGACTTCCTAAAATCCATAAACATAATTGTCCCATAAGGCCCGTAGTAAGTTTTTGTAACACTCCAGTTTCTATTTTAGCAGAGTTTATTTACAACACAATTTAGTCTATCACTAATTTTAAACCTAAGTTCTCCATTAAAAAATCTTTAGATCTAATAGAACGTTTAAATAACATTAGGATAGAAGAAGGTTTTAATTTAGTTTCTTTTGATATTTCCAATTTGTTTACTTCTGTACAAAGAGATGAAATATTACCTTTAGTACACAACCTTCTAGACAATTGCAACATATCAGCAAAAGACAAAGATGCTATCTTAACTATGCTTAAATTCTGTCTGGATCAGGACTTCTTCCAATTCAATCAATAAAACCAATAGGTTTAGTAATGGGATATAGATATTTTCTTAGATAGCTTAGAACAGAAGTTTGTTAACAACAACACCAAAATAGTTTTTTGGTCAAGATATGTTGATGATTGTGTAGCTCTCATACAGGGAACCCAAGATCATGCTTTACAGATTCTGAATGATCTTAATAACCTCCATCCTAACATCTCTTTTACTCTGGAACCAGAATCTGACAATAAGTTGAACTTCTTGGATATATGACTATATCCCGTAATAAAGATTTCTTAGAGTACAATATTTACAGAAAATCTACCCAAACAGATCATGTTAGACATAAAACATCTAATCATTTAGACCAACATAAAATGGTTGCTTTCAACAGTTACATTTATAGGTTACTCAAATTTCCACTTTCTAATGATAACTTTAATTTAGAACTTAATACTCATAAGCAAATTGCTTTCAAGATTGGTTATGATCCTAACATTATCTATAAGCTTCTAAATAGAGCTAAACTCAAAATTGCAGAAAAACTTGCAATGTTTTCTTTAATCCAATACTTCAAATAACATCAGATATTTCTCTTTCACTTATATTAGCAGCATTTCCTATAAAATATCTAAACTTTTTACTTCTACAATTGATAAGGTCAAAATTTCCTTCAAGTCACACAACACTTTAGGTTACTTCTTAATCAACACCAAAAATAGGATGTACACACTTGACAAAAGTGGTATTTACAAATTAAAATGTGATGAATGTGATGCTTCTTATGTAGGTAGAACCATTAGAAAGTTGTCCACTAGAGTTTCAAAACATTTGAAAAGACCAAACTCTTCAAGTTTTTGTCAACACTTATTATCCAGTTAACACAATTTTAACATCAATTCGGTTCATCTATTTTACATGGCATTAGTAGAAAGAATAACTATTTAAAGTTGGATTTATTGGAAGATTTGGAGATTACAAGGGAAACAAATGGAAAATCTCGCTATCTTAATACTTAAATTAATTTAAATTGTACGAAATTTAAACCTATTTTTAAAAACTTTATTACAGATTCACCTCGTAGGGGACCCAGCTCGGCTGTTTAGACTTCCTGCACTGAGTATATCCATATTAATTTTATAGTTCTGTGTGGGTTCAACTAAACAACTTGCTAGATCTACCCCATTTATGTAATTTGCTTTCAATTTTGATTTTTAATTTTAGTATTTTAATTACATAGATAGATTTCTTATTTTCTACTGTACAGAGAGTGCTTCGTAGACCATTTTATTGTAGTCAACTACCCACTGTCTAATATATTGTTTAGTCTATTTCTTGCATTCATACTTTACGTCGATTTCAGTGGCTCTCAGAATAACACCCTAATTATTATATACAGGTTTGAGTGTGAGATCTTGATTATTCAATCTACTTAAAAATATTCTACATAATTTTATATTTCATCAGTTGACTTCCTTATAGTGGTGTAAGTTGGACCTTTGGTCAATACTTAGTTTCATAGAATTTTGAAATGTGCAAATCACATATCTTTGATTATGACTGCCCATCCAAGCTGTCATATGTCGCCTCAACATTTCCGTTACACCGTGAGCCATTCTGTCTCCGGCTTCTGAACACAATGTAGCTTCGCCTAGTTTTTAAAAATTTTGAAGTGTTTGTTTGGCCTGGTGTAGTGTAGCGTGATATACCATATGTTTATAACATTTTATTCTTGTCAGATAGGAAATTGACGAAGTAAGTCTAAAACCGTTAATCACATAAAAACTTTTATCAACTTCGAGTTTTTATCGAAGTTAATTAATTTCTTTAGTTAAAAGAAAACGTTTCTTGGCTTATTTCAGATGCACCTGAAGATGATCGGGATCGAAAGTACTTGGGCAAGATTAAATTAATTAAACTGTGCTTGATATTTGCCTTTTATTTGATCAAAGTTAATAATAAACTATTTCTTGTTAGCTGGAAAGCTGTAAAACTATGTATTCTACCAAGAAAAAGTTGTTTATTCATAGCCCATTATTTAAAAAATATTACAACCTTAGTCTGGTTTAAGGTAGCACTCAAAAGCAGCAGTTTTTATTTTTATTTTCGCAGGGCAAAGTCATTCAGTTAAAAACTCATTAAATATATGAATAATTTCAAACTCCTGACACTCGCAGCAACCAGCAATTTTAATTAAATTTGTGGGGAAACTTATGCATTACAAAACGTTGTTTTCTTTGATGAAAAAAGCAAAAAAAAGTGATCGTTCACCGTATTCTTCTTTAGTTACATTCCAATTTTAATTTAAGTAGTAGCTCATTTTATCTTTCTATCAAGTTTCTGTTTTATTTTCTATCCCCGAAGCTGTATTTTACGATTCGCTTCGAGAAAATTTTGTTTGAGACTTTCACACCTTCTTATACACGATATAGATTCTCGACGGAAAATTAACAAAGTTTCTAAAGTTCTAAAGTAAACAGTGACGGACTTTGTTCCTTCTTTTCATAGATATACATCATAACCACTTTATTACAGCACTCTTTTAGACCAACCGTTAATATAATTTCAACAATTTGTTTTATAGTATACCTTCTATGGTTTATTACTGCCACTAGACTAAATTTAGCGGTATTACCCTCTTCAGTTTTCTTACTTGATGCTTGTTCTATTAGTAAGTGTTAGTCACATTTCAATGCAAAACTTCTTAGTGAAACAACAATTACCATTTCACTGTAAATTTCAAATCATTCTAAGGTGAGTAATTAGATCAGTAAATCTACAATAAAATTTATTTTGCTTCTTACATTGTTTTTATTTGATAGTTTGCATTATATATTGCTTATATTTACGTATTATGTAAACATTATAAATATCAATGAATCCAAATGGAATCATTGAGTCATTGTGGAGGTCTCTAAATGGCATCATTGGGAAGTCGTGTGAATTTTGTTTTTTTCAATAAAATACAAAAGTACGATATACATATTTATTTCAGATGGATCGTGTCTTCAAAACTACCAAAACCAAACTGTCTTTTCGGGAATTGCAAAATCTGTCCCAGGAAGAGGTAGTTGGTTTTTTTGACGACTCTGATGTCAAATTTAATGTTGTTAATGGATAGAGAAAGAGACTTTACTTGAAGAAATAATTAAAGAAACTTAAGTAGAAGAACTTATATAATAGTAATAGTAAGAACTTACTCTTAATAGTAAGAACTTATATTGGAGGCAGAGTGCCAAGATTAGGATCGACGATCATACATCTAGAAATATTAGTATAAATAAAGGAGTAAGGCAAGGATGCATACTATCCCCTATGCTGTTCAATCTTTACTCGGAACTACTATTCAAGCAAGCCTTGGAAAAACTTTCCACAGGAATAAAAATTAATGGAGAACCAATATCTAGCATAAGATATGCAGATGACACTGTCCTACTGGCTGATACAGACACAAACTTACAGAGGGTTATAGACCACCTTAAGGATGCTTGTCGAGAGTTTGGAATGAAGATCAACGAAAAAAAAAAACAAAAGTAATGGTGATCCAAAGAAAACAGAATATCCCCTTACCTATAAAAATAAATGGGAATATTTTAGAACAGGTAAACCAATACAAATACCTTGGCTGTTGGATTAATTGCAAGCTGGACCCAGAACAAGAAATAAAAGCGAGAATTGCTCAAGCTAGGGATGGTTTCTTTAAGATGCGCGTTCTATTCTGCGATACACATATAAATATTAAATTGAGATTAAAACTTGTAAAATGTTTTATCTGGTCTGTTCTTCTCTACGGAGTCGAAACATGGACTTTAAAAATAAAGAGCCTGAATAGAATCGAGGCATTTGAAATGTGGGTGTACCGTAGAATTTTAAAAATTCCTTGGACAGCACGAAAAACAAATGAAGAAGTACTAGCTAGACTCAATTTAGAAAAAGAACTATTGAGAACAGTCAAAAGAAGAAAAACCAGTTATTTAGGGCATTTGTTGCGCAACGAGAAATACTACATCCCTCAGTTGATAATAAAAGGCAAAATAGAAGGAAAGCGAGGAATTGGAAGAAAAAAATTGTCCTGGTTACGTAATATCAGAAACTGGACAGGACTTGGATTTGAGGAACTCTTAAGAACAGCTGAAGATAGACAAACGTTTGCCACCATAACCGCTAACCTCCATTGATGGAGACGGCACTTGAAGAAGAAGAAGTAGAAGAATTATTGGTAAATATTGTTGAGGATATCTTGAACACCCAAGTTACAGAGATTTTTTTTTATTAACATTTAAGATTTTTACAATCTGTTTTGTAGTGAAAACAATAAGTAAAATTTTTTGACAGTAAGACAGAGATATGTAAGGTCCAGTGACCAAATCATCACGACACCAATTGGCTTGTTTACCGGTAGGATGCGCATACACTGATACGTGAGCACTAAAAGCAGCACTGATCACAATGGCTGGGTGCTGCTGAAGGCGTAACTCCCACTACTGTAGGCTCTGTCAGGATCAGTGAGGTAGGTCCAAGGGGTCATGTCGCTTCAATCTCTTCGCTTGTTGGTTGTTGAGAAGATTGTGTGCCAGGGTATTAGGATGCACTCGCAACCTGTTTTGATATTGTTCAGAAGATTTTTTGCACTCTTCAGAGACTGTTAGTACCTGAAGATCTCTATGTATTGCATTATTCTGGATATACCAAGGTGCATTAGCGATTGTTCTTAGAGTTTTGGATTGAAATCTTTATATTATCGTAATATTATTTTTGCTAGCTGAACCCCAAAGCTGCGAGATATATGTCCAAATGTGTTTTATTATTGTATTGTATATCAGCAGCTTGTTGTCGATCGATAGGTGAGAGTTTTTCCCAACATCCAGTAAAGTTTTCTGTATAAAATTCCCAATTGAAGCCTTTTCGTTCATATATGTTTGGTCCAGAGAATATGGAACAGTTACAGAGAATATGGAAAAAAACTGTTAAAAAAATTACAGAAAAGCCACAGGTAAGTCATTCCAAGAACAAAAAATCATAGAAAACTTTGTCTGTCTTACTTAAATTGTTGTCTGTCCAACTTGGACAGACAACAATTTAATTGATGTAATCAGCGAATACAGTGGTGATTTTTCGGTTGACGAAAATATTTATACGCCTTTCCAATATTTTAAAATGTTTTGTGACAATAATATGATTTACAATTTTGCGTAGTAGACAAACTTATATTATGCGCAAAAAGACAATAGAATTATTGATACAAATGCAGCAGAGATAGAGCAGTTTTTAGGCATACATGTATTGAGTGGAACTGTTCCTTCGTATAGACTGTATTGGAGAAGAGAAGAAATGCGACATAATACGAAAGCTGATATCATGTCACGTAATCGTTTTGATAAACTGCAAGCATATTTTGACATCAACGATAATTTGAAAGTCTCGTCTGGCAACAATGAAACATTATATTAAACAAAACCTTTCATTAGAACCTAAGAAATTCAACACCATTTTAAAGTTTATTATACCATTCAAAGGACATACTAATCTAAAGCAATATATAAAAAATAAACCTTATAAATGGGACATAAAAGTTTGTGCAAGAGCAGGATACAGCAGCATACTATACGATTTTAAGATATATGTGGGGAAAGGAACAGTTCAAGATGAACCAGGGCTTGGAATTAGTGGGAAAATAGTGCCAAAGTTGATCAGAAATCTGCCAAACCACATGAATTTCAAGATTTTTACGGATAATTGGTTCACATCTTACAATCTACTTAGTCTAAAATAACGGGGCTTCCTTGCAGCAGGGACTGTAAGAAGTGGGCGTCTGGCAGGTTGTCTTTTTCACAAAGTTCTAATGGCAATACGTCCTGGATCTTCTAATGTAAAACTAGACAGCAAAAAAAATTACTTCTCTCAAATGGTATGAGAATAAGTCCGTCATATTAACATCAGACTATATAAGAAAATATCCTTTTGGAAAAGTGAAGAGATGGTGTAACAAGAGCAAAACCTTTATAAATTATAATATAATTGTTTAATGAACAATACGTAACATTTTGGTATTTTAATTAATAACAAAAAACCAAGGTTGACTCAAATGTCCACCACAGGACACTACTGTCCAAGGTAGTCTTTTGGTTTTCATATTTTTTATATGTGTGTCCAGGATCCTATGTCTACGTATTTAATGGCCCCTCTCATTTCGGACGATACCTTGCACGTTGTTGTACGTTGAGCCGTTTAGACGTTACAAGTCAGCCGATATCTTGTGACAGAGTGGGAGTGAAGGGGGTGCCCCAACCGGCCCATACTCTGCTGGCCAGGTATGCTTTCTTGACCGCTATCGAAATGTATATATATATAATGTATATATATATATATATATATATAATATATATATATATATATATATATATATATATATATATATGCCTATTTAGAACGTCCTTCTCCGTTGTCCGACACCTAACTTCCATCCTCTTCTATCGAGGCAATCTTCCGTTGATAGATTCCGTTCGCTCATTGACTTCTTTATGTTTTGCTGCCACTTTAGTTGGGTCTTCCTTGCTTTCTATTGCCTATTGGGGTCAAGTTCAGTATTTTTTTGGGCCATCTAATATATTGCATTCGCTCTACGTGTCCGTACCAGGTAAGTTGTTTCTTTTCGATATCCTGAATTATCGTACCTTCTATTCCCATTCGTTGTTTTATATGGTCATTCCTCATTCTTTCTCTTCGTGAGACTCGCATAGATCTTTTTATCGCGTCCATTTCGACTGCCTCTACCTTCTCTTTTTGTCTGTCTGGAATTCTCCATGTTTCCGCTCCATACAATAGGCTGCTCTTAACCATTGTCTCGTATATATTAAATTTTCTCCTTTTTGTTATCTCCTTGGTCCACAAGATGCCATTCAGACATCCTATTATCTTTTTAGCTGTAACTATTCGTTTTTCTATCTCTCTCACATCTGTTCCGGTATTGTCGAATGTGATAACTAAATATTCATATTCTTGACATTGCAGAATTTCTTGACCGTTGCCAACTCCAAATTTTCGCTCTGAGAGCCTACACATAGGTATTTCGTTTTATTTACGTTAACTGTCAAGCCCCATTTCTCATACTCTTCTATCAGCTTTCTAATCATATATTGCATGTCGTCTTTGTCATTGGCCACTATGACCTAATCATCTGCAAACTGAAGAGTAAACAGGTATCTGTCATCTATCTCTATACCCATTCCGTGTATTTTCCTTTTCAGTTCTTAAGTGCCGCTGCTACATATATTTTGAATAGTGTAGGAGAGATAGGACATCCCTGACGTAGTCCCTTATTCACTATGAAGGCATCTGTGAGTTTTTTACCTATCTTAATTTTTGATTGTGAATTTTCATACAGTTCTTTAATTGCAGCTATATAGTTGTAATTGATGTTCGTTTGTTCTAATCCACAGTCTCGATACTGGTACTGTATCATATGCTTTTTGTAGGTCCACAAATGTAAGATGGGTTTCTAGATGTCTAGCAGATCTCTTCTCTATGACTTGTTTTAGACAAAACACATTGTCGGTACACGATTTACCTGCTCTAAAGCCGCTTTGATCTTCTTCTTCTTTCTCTTTATAGTCTTCTTCAATTAGATCTCGCAGTATTCTACTGTATAGTCTGCTCAGTGTACTCGTGATTGATATGTCTCGATAGTTGTTACAGTCCAGTTTATTTCCTTTTTTATGGTTGGATGATATACAAGCTATTTTCCAGTCTTCTGGAACAAGATGTCCATTTAGGCATTTATTGATAATTATTGTTAGATTTCTAAAGAGTTTTTCCGTTCCACATCTTAACATTTCGGAGAAAATCCCTTCTGGTCCGCTAGCTTTCCCTAACCCTAAGGTTCAAAACTGTCTTTTTTACTGTTTCTTCGGATACCTCTTTTTCTTCTTCATTTACTACGTGTCAAATCCCCTCACGGGGATATCGAAATGTCCTCGTGTATTTAACATGAGTCTAAGAAGTCGCTGTTGAGCTACGACATTTTCTGATGACCTAAAGCGTGCGTCCATGTCGGCATCAGGCGGCCTGTATATAACTTTTGTGTGTTAGTCCGTGTTGGCCTCTCATGGCACTTAACCTATTAAGGGAGCTTACTTATGAAAAAGATAGTGATTACTCATTATGAAATTGTGCCATGTTAATTTCTCTTTAATGTTTTGGATTTAAAACTTTTGTCGAGACTGTATTTTCAGTTGATTCTGTATAGAAATTATTATTTTATCACTTCGAATACGTCAAGTATATATTAAGTACTTAATTATTAGTACTCTGTGTGAGAGATCCACTTTAAACAAAATCTTAGGACCTAAGCAATATGTTTCTAATAAAAAAGTTATAAAAACAGTCATACGACTCGATTTAAGTCAATCCGTTTTTAAGCTTTCACTACACGCGCTGGCGTATTTTGTACGCCAGATATAAGAATTCTGCCGCAAATTTATTTTAAAATGTAAAGACTGACTCAGTTTAGCTATCTAACCTATCACGGGAACATGCTTTACAACTGGTTTTAGTTTCGTTAGAATGGGCGTTTTAAGAATTTACTATTTGTTGTTCCCGGTAGTGTACAAAATATGCCACTCGTGTAGGAATGTAAGTACATCTTTCAATTGTTTTTTAGTTAATATGGCACACACTATATTTTTCTTTATAAACCATACTTTTCTCACGTAGATAAAAATTTTTATTAATAAGGCAGTTTAGTTTTACTTCTCAGGCATCAGGGTCCAGTTAGAAATTCCAATCGACTTGATTGATCAAGAATTCAAAGCATTGGATGATGCATTATTTCAAGAAGAATATTCTTTCTTTGTATGGTACAAAAAAGAATTTCATTCTTTTATGTATCATATTTTAGGCAGAAACATACATAGGCATACGAGTCTTGAGTGAACCCAATGCCTCGACAAGTACATCCATGGTAAAGGGTACAGCCTGCTCAGCTCCTTCATCCCTCCATACACCATGACATCTGCCGTCCGGAAAGAGCTCTCTTGTTACCTCAAGCTTCTTGTCCATAGGCATTTCGTAAGGAGGATACGCATGGAACTTCTTCATAACGATCTTGTATCCCTGACCCCAGATGTTCTCATCCAGTTTTTCACACAGCTCTTTCCAGTGCCTGCTTTTTTCTGTACGAATTTTCCTGTACAGTTCCCTCTTCCTTGCGCGGTACTCTTCCTCGATCTCTTTGATGACCTCAGGATTGATTCCTGCTCTGCCTCTTGCTCTTGTTAACCTTCTTCTCATTGCTATACATACATTTCTTAGTGCCTTGATGTCCGCATTCCACCAATATGGCATCCTGTTGACATCTTGGCGACCAATCTTGCTTCCTTCCATCACTTCTTTAATGATTCTCTCCAGGCTTTCCACCGTAAAAGTACTACCTAAAGAAGCATCTTTTGTGTATACCCAGTAAAAACAGTTAAATCACTTATTTTTTTTAAGATTTCTTTTTTAACACCTATTAGTCAATAGTTTTTTATCCATTGTTTATTAAAAATTCCAACCCATTCTAAGTATACCTTAATTCAACTGATAAGGGTATTGGATTAGCGCGTCGGCTCGTGTTCTTCCTTCAATTTTCGGCAACGAAAACCTTGTAATTATGCCCCACTTCGATAAATATTTAATCACTTAATTATTTTACACTGGACTTTGTGTACCCTAATAAGGATAATGAAGTTTGTACTTGACGTCCACCCCCGCATTAAGTTGTAATTTAATGTAAACTGGGAATATCAAAAATCGCGTGGGTGTGACGGAAAAGAACACAATTGGAGTTTTAGTCAGATCAGAGTTTAAGTTAGTTGTAATATACAGGGACTGAATTTTCGTCGATTAAACGAGAATTGCTAGAATCTGGATTTCTAAGCATAATTCTTATAGTAAATAGTAAAAGCAGAAATATTTTTCTTTTAAATATGAACAATGAATTTATTTGGTAACACTTTTTTTGTGTTTTTTTTGGTTTTTCTTTATTTTGTATGCCTTTTTTAAAATTTTGTGCTTATTTGGTACTTTTAAGAATAGATATATTCTTATTATTTTTGCATTTGACATAATTTTTATATCATCGGCTTACTTATAAAACCTTCTAAGTCTTAGTAGCAACACTTTTCAGGAGAAGCAAAAAACTGTTACTGCCGTTATTATGGGAACCTCTCTTAAAAAATTTTGTTAAACACCACTAAAATGTAATTTTAGATAAATCAGTAATCCAGTATATAAATATTTTATTATTTAGGCATTAAAAAAAAACTTCGATACTTTTTATTTATTTATTCGGGTAAAAATAAGACTTACGAGGTACATAAGAGTCGACATTTACTTTAAATATAATTAGTTTGTTGGACAACCGGTGTAAGGTAAGTCAGAGTAAGAGCGAACGCATTTTTCTAGAGATGATGTTCATGTCACTATTAAAACTG
>OU898283.1:99611009-100034008 GCA_918026665.1 Diabrotica balteata | reverse complement strand
TTTTTTTCAAAATTTTTATTTAAAAAAAATTTTTTTGTTTATATTTTGGTACATGCACTCGTTGCAGCTTATAGTAAATATGTGTCTTAGTCTGATCCGCTAACCCCAATTTACCGGGATAGAGAAAACATCGAATTAAAAATTCTCCAGTTTTTCGGCAAATACAGACCTCCAAATCGAAATTTTTCTCACGGACCGTTAGATGTAGAAAAATTCTGAGTATGACGGAAGAACAAGCAGTGAATTTTATGTAAGAAATGTCTACACACTTGACTCTTTGACTCCAATATAGCCGAATAACGAAATTTGAAAAAAAAACAATCCAAGGGTGAATCCCCCTTTGATGATTTTTTCCAAATTTTTATTAAAAAAAAATTTTTTTTTATGTTTTGGTACCTGCACTCGGTCCTGTTTATTGTAGATATGTGTTAAGTCTATCCGCTAACCCCAATTTGCCGGAATAGAGAAAACATCGAATTAAAAATTCTCCAGTTTTTCAGCAAATACAGACCTCCAAATGAAAATTTTTCTCAAGTACCGTAAAATGTAAAAAAATTCTGAGAACGATAGAAGAACAAGCGGTTAATTTTTTGTCAGAAATGTCCACTTGCTTGACTCTCGGACAAAAATTAACGCCAACATAGCCGAATAACGAAATTTAAAAAATAATCCAAGGGTACCCCTTTTGATGATTTTGTCCAAATTTTAGATAAAATTTTTTCTGTTTTATGTTTTGGTACATGTACTCGGTCAAGTTTATTACAAGCATGTGTCTTAGTCTAATCCTCTAACTTAAATTTGCCGGAAAAGGAAAAAAAAACCGGATTAAAAATTCCTCACTTTTTCGTCAAATACAGACCTCCAATTGAAAATTTTTCTCACGAACTGTTAGATGTAGGAAAAATCTGAGTATGTCAGAAGAACAAGCTGTCAATTTTATGAAAGAAATGTTCACTCGCTTGACTCTCAATCTAAAATTGACGCCAATATAGCCGAATAACGAAATTTGATAAAAATCCAAGGTTACCCCTTTGATGATTTTTTCCACATTGTTAATAAAAAAAAAATTATTTGTTTATGTTTCGGTACATGCACTTGGTCCAGCTAATTACAAAAATGTGTGTTAGTCTGATCCGCTAACCTCAATTTGCTGGAATAGAGAAAAAATCGAATTAAAAACTCCTCCAGTTTTTCAGCAAATAAATACCTCCAAATGAAAATTGTTCCCACAAACCGTTAGATGTAGAAAAATTCTGAGTAAGGTAAAAAAACGAGCGGTCAATTTTATGTTAGAAATGTCTACTCGCTTGACTCTCGGACGAAAATTGACGCCAACATAGCCGAATAACGAAATTTGAAAAAAAATCCAAGGGTACCTACTTTGATGATTTTTTCCAAATTTTTATAAGAAAAAAAATTTTTTTTATGTTTTAGTACATGCATTCGGTCCAGATTATTACAAAAATGTGTATAAGTCTAATCCGCTAACCCAAAATTGCCGGAAAAGAGAAAAAATCGAATTAAATATCTCAAGTTTTTCATCAGATATACAGACCTCCAAACGAAATTTTTTCTCACGACCCGTTAGCTGTAGGAAAATTCTGAGTATGGTAGAAGAACAAGCGGGCAGTTTTATGTTAGAAATGTCTACCCGCTTGACGCTCGGACGAAAATTGACGCCAATATAGCCGAATAGCGAAATTTGAAAAAAAAACCAAGGGTACCACCTTTGATGATTTTTTCCAAATTAAAAAAAAATATATTTTTTTTTATGTTTTAATACATGCATTAGGTTCAAATTATTACGAAAATGTGTATTAGTCTGATCCGCTAACCCAAAATTGCCGGAAATGAGAAAAAAACGAATTAAAAATTCTCAAGTTTTTCATCAGATATCTTCTTCTTCTTCAGGTGCCATCTTTGCTACGGAGGTTGGCAATCAACATAGCTATCTTAATTTTTGAGGCAGTAAAAATATCTAAACTATCTAAATAGTTGTATTAAGCTGCATCCAAACCATTCTCTGAGGTTCTTCAGCCATGAGATTCGTCTTCTTCCGATGCTTCTTCTGCCATCTATTTTTCCTTGCATTATGAGTCGCAGGATGCCATACTTATCGCCCCGCATCACATGTCCTAGATACTGTAGCTTTCTCTTTTTAATTTTCAGTTCAATTTCCTTCTCTTTGCCTATTCTTCTCAGTATTTCATGGTTTGTAACTCTATCTACCCAGGAAACCCTCATAATTCTTCTATAGGTCCACATTTCAAAGGCGTTAAGTCGTCTCATGGTATCTAGATTTAACGTTCATGATTCCACTCCATAATATAGTACACTGCATACGTAACATTTTGTTAGGCGTACTTTAAGAGCTAATGTTAGATCTTTGCCACATAGGACCTTTTTCATTTTTATAAAATTAGAACGTGCTTTTTCGATTCTGACTTTGATTTCTGCCGTGTAGTCATTATTTTCTGTTATAAGTGTTCCTAAGTAAGTGTACTTTTTTACTTTTTCGATCTGCTGGCCCTCTACTATCAAGATTTCGTTAGTATTATAGTTGTTTTTACAAATTTTCATAAACTTCGTCTTTTTGACATTAAGAGAGAGTCCGTACTCCCTACTACACATGACTATTTTGCTCATTAGTCTTTCCAGCACTTGTAAACTATCGGCTATTATTACTGTATCATCTGCATATCTGATGTTGTTAATTAAGACTCCATTTACTCTTATGCCGACTGTTTCATCTTCCAGAGTTTCTCGAATTACCTCTTCAGAATAGGCGTTAAATAATAGAGGTGATAAAATGCAGCCTTGCCTGACTCCTCTCTTTATTTCCATTTCTTCAGATGTTTCTTTTTCGATTCTTACTATTGCTCGCTGATTGTAATAGAGGTGTGTTATTAGCATTAAATCTCTTTCATCTAGGTTTTAATTTTTTAGATCTTCCAGGAGTCGATCATGTTTTACTTTATCAAATGCTTTATTGTAGTCTATAAAACAGACGTAAAGAGGACGGTTAACATCCAAACATCTCTGTGCCAGCACATTGAAGGAGAATAATGCCTCTTTGGTACCCATACCATTGCGGAACCCATCATCAGATATACAGACCTCCAAATGAAAATTTTTCAAAAGATGTGTTCGATGTAGGAAAATTCTGAGTATGTCAGAAGAACGAGCGGACAATTATATGTAAGAAATGTCTACCCGCTTGACTCTCGGACGAAAATTGACGTATGTACTCAAATGTACTCCCTTTGATGATTTTTTTCCAAATTTTTATAAGAAAAAAATTTTTTTTATGTTTTGGTACATGCATTTGGTCCAGATTATTACAGAATTGTGTATAAGTCTGATTCGCTAACCCAAAATTGCCGAAAAAGAAAAAAAATCGAATTAAATATCTCAAGTTTTTCATCAGATATACAGACCTCCCTATGAAAATTTTTCTTACGAACCGTTAGATGTAGAAAAATTCTGAGTATAGCGGAAAAACGAACGGTCAATTTTATGTAAGAAATGTCTACCCGCTTGACCCTCGGAAGAAAATTGACGCCAATATAGCCAAATAACGGAATTTCAAAAAAATCCAAGGGTACCCCCTTCGATGATTTTTTCCAAATTAAAATAAAAAATTTTTTTTTTATGTTTTAATACATGCATTCGATTCAGATTATTACGAAAATGTGTATTAGTCTGATCCGCTAACCCAAAATTTCCGGAAAAGAGAAAAAATCAAATTAAAATTTCTCTAGTTTTTCTTCAGATATACAGACCTACAAATGAAATTTTTTCTCACGACCCGTTAGTTGTAGGAAAATTCTGAGTATAGTATAAGAACGAGCGGCCAATTTTATGTTAGAAATGTCTACCCGCTTGACTCTCGGACGAAAATTGACGCCAATATAGCCGAATAAAGAAATTTGAAAAAAAATCCAAGGGTACCCCTTTGATGATTTTTTCCAAATTTAAAAAAAAATATTTTTTTTATGTTTTTCTACATTCATTTGGTCAAGATTATTACGAAACAGTATACTAGTATGAACCGCTAACCCAAAATTGCCGGAAAAGAGAAAAAATCGAATTAAAAATTCTCAAGTTTTTCATCAGATATACAGACCTATAAATGAAAATTTTTCTCAAGAACCGTTAAATGTAGGAAAATTCTGAATAAAGCAGAAGAACGACAGGTTAAGTTTATGTAAGGAATGTCTACCCGCTTGACCATCGGACGAAAATTGACGCCAATATAGCCGAATAACAAAATTTGAAAAAAATTCCAAGGGTACCCCCTTTGATGATTTTTTCCAAATTTAACCCTGCGGCAGGCGCGACATTTTAAGTTGCACGAGCAGGCGCGACGCTGTGTAGAACACCGCAAACTCTAGTTCTCATATAAAACTTAGTTATACGCAAAATAACCATTTATTATTAAAAAGTGACATTCGTAAAAAATTAAGAGAGTTTCTAACGTAGAATCCTATAAAAAAATAAAATAAAAATATGGAACCGAACCAAGATACATTAACAAACAAAAAAAATATTTAACTAATTGTTGAGCTCCGAGCAGTTGTTGCATGTTATCTGCCTCACACCATGTTTTTGGCATACAAAATGCTTACATTCGATACATCTAGTGGCAACTTTTATATTTTTATGTTTTCCACATAATTTACAAGGTCCAATTCTTCTCTCTTCGGGGGCAGGTGGTTGCTGTAGTCTATATTTCGAAAGAAACTCGCGCACATCCTTGGGAAGGCTCTTTATCTCAGCTCGTTCCTTCAAGTGGCTTTCCATTAGTTCAAATGCTAATTTTGTGAGATATACTCTGCGTCTTGGATGCTCTACTAAAGGTCTGTTTGCTTTATAAATAATCTCGGAATTAATACCAGCCAAATCAAGTATTCTAAAGAATAAAGCTAGTGGCCATCTTCGTGTTATCCTTTGTGTCGAATACGAACTACACATTTGGTCGACTGTGTCAACCCCACCTTTTGTAGCATTGTAATCCACAATGATTTCAGGTTTATTTGTAAGTTCATCAATTTTTCCATTATCATGCATCGTTGATAATAATAGCACACATTTATTCGGTTTTGGCTTGAATGAAACAAGAGATACATCGTGTTGAAAGCCAAACATTGCTGTACCAATTTCGCGGTTCTTTATATTGACAAATTCTGGCGGAATTTCTGGTTTATTTTTTTTTAGGGTCCCTACAATAGTCATCCCATTTTCTAGTAAATATTTAGCCAATGGATAACTGGTGTAATAATTATCCGTCGTAAGATTTCTATTAGTGTGCAGGAGGGGTTGCACTAATCTTTGAACTATATCTGTTGGTTTATTTGATGCTTGGAAAGGGCCAGTTTTCTGAGTTCCACAGTAAATTTCAAAATTCCACGTGTACCATGTTTGACTATCGCACACTGCGTAAAGTTTCAAACCATATTTTGCTGGCTTGTTCGGAATATATTGAACAAATCCACATCTTCCCCGGAACGGATGCAACATTTCATCAATAGTAATGCATTCGCCGAGGGTATAGTTCTTTTGACAATTATTCGTAAATTTGGAATAAATATTTCGAATAGCTGTAATTTTGTCAGAAATGACTCTTTCATTTCTTGTTGTAATATCGTCAAATCTTAAGCTACGTAGTAAAAACAGAAATCTCTTATAGGCAAAATTAGCACGTAAGATCATCATGCCCGTACCATCGTCAGACCATAACTCCAATACATTAGCATGATTGCCCTTTTTTATACCAATTAAAAACAATACACCGATTAGAGCCATTACTTCGTTCCTTGTTGTTTTCTTACAGTCTCTCTCTCTCTTGTAATTTACAGATATTTTGTTGTCGATATATATATTTGTGCATGTTACGATGAAGTCTATAATTTCTGTATCAATAAATTTAAGAAATGCTTCTAGTTCATTTCTTGTATCTCTAGCTTGACTTGTGGACCTAGCAATAACCTTAACGATATTTTTTGATTTGGTTTTACTTGGAAGGCTTAAAGGGTTACTTATCCATAATGTGGAAGTGTCTTTGCCAATATAAAATCGAAAATCCACGGCAAGAGGTTGCTCGTCTGGTGTATCAGGCTGTTCCTCAGAAATGTCCATATCGCCTGGTGTATCAAGCTGTTCCTCAGAAATGTCCATATCTGAATCAATCGACTCCTCAGATTCACTGTCATGCTCACTGACCATAATGTTTTCTTCTGAGCCCTCGCTGTCATCACTAAATTCACACGTATCTTCAATTTCTGAGAGATTTTCAGCCAAATATTCAAGCTCTTTTTGAGTAAGAGGAGTTCTGTTTTGTTTTCTGTCCCTGTAAAAAAATGCTAATCTAAATAAAATCCAGAAACCTCTGAAATTTACAGATACATGAAATGATATTTAGATATACCTAAAATAAACGTTTGTAGCATGCCTATAACGCTAAAGAACAAAGTGATATAAATATTTGCAGTTATATACCTCATAATATGTCAATTCCTATGAAATAAAAACACACAAAGGCTCACAGAAAATTCATTGTTATGCGAAAATGTACTTACATGACTAGGCGCACCGCTGTGTTCCACACCGCTAAACAGAACTTACTAGTTTCGCAGCTACGCAAGTACTACAGTAGTTTATAACACAGCTCGCTTTGTGCTTGATAGGTTGCCAGATACTCTCAGCAAGGAATACCTAGACAGACGGTCCAAAACTAACAGACATAGACGCGTGCGCAAACATTTCAGATAGTTGCGGTGCTGTACACAGCGGCGCGCCTGCCGGAGGGTTAAAAAAAATATATATTTTTTTTATGTTTTTCTACATTCATTTGGTCAAGATTATTACGAAACAGTGTACTAGTCTGAACCGCTAGCCCAAAATTGCCGGAAAAGAGAAAAAATCGAATTAAAAATTCTCAAGTTTTTCATCAGATATACAGACCTATAAATGAAAATTTTTCTCAAGAACCGTTAAATGTAGGAAAATTCTGAGTAAGGTAGAAGAACGACAGGTCAAGTTTATGTAAGAAATGTCTACACACTTAAGTCTTTGACTCCAATATAGCCGAATAACGAAATTTGAAAAAATAAATCCAAGGGTGAAATCCCCCTTTGATGATTTTTTCCAAATTTTTATTAAAAAAAAAAATTTTTTTTTATGTTTTGGTACATGCACTCGGTCCTGTTTATTCTAAATATGTGTTTAAGTCTAACCCGCTAACCCCAATTTGCCGGAATAGAGAAAACATCGAATTTAAAATTCTCCAGTTTTTCAGCAAATACAGACCTCCAAATGAAAATTTTTCTCAAGAACCGTAAAATGTAAGAAAATTCTGAGAACGACAGAAAAAATAATCCAAGGGTACCCCTTTTGATGATTTTGTCCAAATTTTAGATAAAATTTTGTCTGTTTTATGTTTTGGTACATGTACTCGGTCAAGTTTATTACAAGTATGTGTTTTAGTCTAATCCTCTAACTTAAATTTGCCGGAAAAGAAAAAAAAAACCGGATTAAAAATTTTTCACTTTTTCGTCAAATACAGACCTCCAAATGGAAATTTTTCTTACGAAACGTTAGACGTAGAAAAATTCTGAGTATGGCAGAAGAACGAGTTGTCAATTTTATGTAAGAAATGTGTACTCACTTGACTCTCGGATAAAAATTGACGCCAATATAGCCGAAAAACGAAATTTGATAAAAATCCAAGGGTACCCCCTTTGATGATTTTTGTCAAATTTTAGATGATTTTTTTTTATTTTTTGGTACATGTTGTCGATCCAGCTTGTTACAAAGATGTGTCTTATTCTGATCCTCTAACCCAAATTTGTCGGAAAAGAGAACAAATCGAATTAAAAATTCTCTACTTTTTCGGCAAATACCTCCAAATAGAAATTTTTCTTACGATCCGTTAGACGTAGGAAAATTCTGAGTATGGCAGAAGAACAAGTTGTCAATTTTATGTAAGAAATGTGTACTCGCTTGACTCTCGGATAAAGATTGACGCCAATATAGCCGAATACCTAAATTTGAAAAATAATCCAAGGGTACCTCCTTTGATGAATTTTTCCAAATTTTAGATATTTTTTTTTTATCTTTTGGTACATGTACTCGGTCAAGTTTATTACAAACACGTGTCTTAGTCTGATCCTCTAACTCAAATTTGCCGAAAAAGAAAAAAAAAACCGGATTAAAAATTCTACACTTTTTCGTCAAATACAGACCTCCAATTGAAAATTTTTCTCACGAACTGTTAGATGTAGGAAAAATCTGAGTATGTCAGAAGAAGAAGCTGTCAATTTTATGAAAGAAATGTTCACTCGCTTGACTCTCGATTTAAAATTGACGCCAATATAGCCGAATAACGAAATTTGATAAAAATCCAAGGTTACCCCTTTGATGATTTTTTCCACATTGTTAATAAAAAAAAAATTATTTGTTTATGTTTCGGTACATGCACTTGGTCCAGCTAATTACAAAAATGTGTGTTAGTCTAATCCGCTAACCTCAATTTGCCGGAATAGAGAAAAAATCGAATTAAAAACTCCTCCAGTTTTTCAGCAAATAAATACCTCCAAATGAAAATTGTTCCCACGAACCGTTAGATGTAGAAAAATTCTGAGTAAGGTAAAAAAACGAGCGGTCAATTTTATGTTAGAAATGTCTACTCGCTTGACTCTCGGACGAAAATTGACGCCAATATAGCCGAATAACGAAATTTGAAAAAAAATCCAAGGGTACCCCCTTTGATGATTTTTTCCAAATTTTTATAACACAAAATTTTTTTTTTGTTTATGTTTTGGTACATGCACTCGATCAAGCTTATTGTAAATATGTGTCTTAGTCTGATCCGCTAACCCCAATTTAGCGGAATAGAGAAAATATCGAATTAAAAATTATCCACTTTTTCAGCAAATACTCCAAGTGAAATTTTTTTTCGCGAACCGTTAGATGTAGAAAATTTCTGAGTGTGGCAGAAAAATGAGCGGTCAATTTTTTGTAAGAAATGTCCACTTGCTCGTTTCTCGGACAAAAATTAACGCCAATATAGCCGAATATCGAAATTTAAAAATAATCCAAGGGTACCCCCTTTGATGATTTTTTCCAAATTTTTATGAAAAAAAATTTTTTTTAATGTTTTGGTACATGCAATATTTTCAGCTTATTACAAAAATGTGTCTAAGTCTGATCCGCTAACCCCAATTTGCCGGAATAGTGAAAAAATCAAATTAAAAATTCTCCAGTTTTTCAGCCAATACAGACCTCCAAATGAAAATTTTTTTCACGAACCTTTAGATGTAAGAAAATTCTGAGAAATGCAGAAGATCGAGTGGTCAATTTTATGTAAAAAATATCTACTTGCTTGACCCGAGGACAAAAATTGACGCCAATATAGCCGAATAACGAAATTTGAGAAAAAATCCAAGGGTATCCCCTTTGATGATTATTGTCAAATTTAAGATAATTTTTTTTTATGTTTTGGTACATGTAGTCGATCCAGCTTATAACAAACATGTGTCTTAGTCTGATCTTCTAACCCAAATTTGTCGGAAAAGAGAAAAAATCGAATTAAAAATTCTCCACTTTTTCGGCAAATACAGACTTCCAAATCGAAATTTGTCTCATGAACTGTTAGATGTAGAAAAATTCTGAGTACGGCACAAAAACGAGCGGTCAATTTTATGCAAGAAATGTCTACTTGCTTTACTTTCGGACGAAAATTGATGCCAATATTGCCGAATAACAAAATTTGAAAAAATAATCCAAGCGTACTCCCTTTGATGATATTTTTCCAAATTTTTATTAATAAAAATTTTTGTTTGTTTATGTTTTAGTACATGTACTCGGTTCAGCTTATTGAAAATATGTGTCTTAGTCTGATCCGCTAACTGCAATTTACCGGCATAGAGAAAAAATCGAATTAAAAATTCTCCAGTTTATCAGCAAATACTCCAAGTAAAAATTTTTCTCACGAACCGTTAGATGAATTAATATTCTGAGTATGGCAGAAAAATAAGCGGTCAATTTTATGTAAGAAATGTTCACTTGCTTGTTTCTCGGACAAAAATTAACGCCAATATGGCCAAATATCGAAATTTGAATAATAATCCAAGGTACTCCATTTGATGATTTTTTCCAAATTTTTATTAAAAAAATTTTTTTTTAATATTTTGGTACATGCACTCTTTTAGCTTATTACAAAAATGTGTCTTAGTCTGATCCACTAACCCCAATTTGGCGGAATAGTGAATCAAATTAAAAATTCTCCAGTTTTTCAGCAAATACAGACCTGCAAATGAAAATCGTTTTTTTCTCACGAACCGTTATATGTCAGAAAATTCTGAGAACGGCAGAAGATCGAGTAGTCAATTTTATGTAAGAAATGTCCACTTGCTTGACTCTAGGACAAAAATTGACGCCAATATAGCCGAATATCGAAATTTGAATAAAAATCCAAGGGTTCCCCATTTGATGATTTTTTCCAAATTTTTATTAAAATAAAATTTTTTTTTTATGTTTTGGTACATGCACTCGGTTTAGCTAATTGCAGATATGTGTCTTAGTCTGATCCGCTAACCCCAATTTACCAGAATAGAGAAAAAATCGAATTAAAAATTCTCCAGTTTTTCAGCAATTACAGACCTCCAAATAAAAATTTTTTTACGAACAGTTGAATGTAGAAAAATTCTGGATACGGCAAACAAACGAGCGGTCAATTTTTGTAAGAAATGTCTACTTGCTTGACTTTCTGATAAAAATTAACGCCAATATAGCCGAATAACAAAATTTAAAAAATAATCCAAGGGTAGGTACCTCTTTGATGATTTTTGTCAAATTTTTAGATAAATTTTTTTTTTATGTTTTTTTACATGTTGTCGATCCAGCTTATTACAAACATGTGTCATAGTTTGGTCCTCTAACCCAAATTTGTCGGAAAAGAGAAAAAATCGAATTAAAATTCCTCCACTTTTTCGGCAAATACAGACCTCCAAATTGAAATTTTTCTCATGAACTGTTCGATGTATGAAAATTCTGAGTATGGCAGAAGGGCAAGCGTCAATTCTATGTAATAAATGTTCACTAGCTTGACTCTCTGATGAAAATTGACGCCAATAGAGCAGAATAACGAAATTTAAAAAAAAATCCAAGGGTACCCCCTTTGATGATTTTTTCCAAATTTTTATTAAAAAAATTTTTTTTATGTTTTGGTACATGCACTCGGTATAGCATTTTGTAAAAATGTGTCTTAGTCTGATCCGCTAACGCCAATCTGCCGGAATAGAGAAAAAATCGAATTAAAAATTCTCCAGTTTTTCAGCAAATATAGTCCTACAAATGAAAATTTTTCTCACGAACCGTTATACACACACACACACACACACACACACACACACACACACACACACACACACACACACCACACACACACACACACACACACACACACACACACACACAATTCACGCTAAGCGATCAACCCTACCCCTAGGAACATGTGTATACCAATATAAGAATGGGATCCACATGTCCGAAGATCAAACCGGTCACACTTCACTAGTTGAAGTGGTATCTATCTGACCCCCAGGCTTTTCCTCCACCCCTCCTCATCGTACGACTGACTTGAGGAGGCTATGATCTGAAAGTTACTTGAGATGCCCTGGGTAATGGGACATCTCCTGTTTTTAATGACTGTGGTTATGCCACCTAACTGTAGGGGTAGCCACATCTAGGCTTTTCTCCCTAATTACTTTACTGACTCTATTGATTTTACTCGAACTGCACTTCGGGACTGAAGTCCCTAAAATAAAAAGAAAAAAGTAGCGTGTGTGTTCCGTCCATGAAGTCGACAGCCTGGGCTGTCGACTTCATGTCCGGAAAGATATGTCGTCCATCCTCGCCGGCTGGGCACCTGAGAGGGTCCGGCCACCAAGCTCATGTTTGCCGCACATGGCCTCAGTGCTCGGGAGTCGCGAGAGGATCAGTAATCATTTGATCTGCCTTAAGGGCCAATTCCGCATCAGCGGTATATAGAAGGCCTGACGAGTCTTCTATATAGAAAATTTGAATGAATTACGTTAAGTTTAAATTTGGTTTTAAAACTACTGAATTTAAAAGAAAAACAACCATTTTTTTTTGGGTTTGGGGGTCTTCTTTGGGCGATGGAACAATAAAATGCCTGCACAATTCTTACCCTTTTATTTCTTACATGCTAAATAGTGTGCGGTGTGGTGGGGTGTGCATTGCAGGGTGTATATGGCCTCAACACACCCCGGTGTATATTGTCCCTTAATTAAGTGCCTTGGCACCTGTATGCTCTCGCCAGAGTACTAAAATTAAGATATTTTTTTGGGGTTGTTTTTCTGATGACTGCATTCTTATTGTTTGACGTCTTTGCGACCATTTCATTCTTCATTTATTAGTTTGGGACCCTATATCCGGCTATTTGCTGTTTAGGTCTTCTGTGTACTGTCCTGGTGTTTGCATTATAATTAGTCAGCTCTCTTAGCATGCTGCTTGGGTGGTTATTTAGTCCGTTGAAAAATTCGTATGCCTTTTTGTCCATTGTATGTAGGATCCTTGTTTGTCCTGAGTCTCTGTATAAATTTCTCAGAGGTACATATTTTGGTAAATTTAGAGCATCTCTTATTAGTTGATTCTGCGCTGTTTGTATCTTTTTCCTGTTTGTTTTACAGGTGTGTCCCCACGCAGCGGAGGCATACGATAGGACTGGCAGGATAATGCTATTCGCTATTCTGATTTTGGTTTTAAATCTTAGCTTGCTTCTTCTGCCAATAAGCGTTGAGAGCTGACCTTTCAGCGCTTTGGCTCTGTACGTTTGCTGGTTGGTATGCTGCGTAAAAGTGAGTTTTTTTTCTAGTAACACCCCTAGGTATTTGGCCTCGTTCGTCCATTCTACTGGAGTGTTTCCAATCATTAGTTCGCGGTTTGGTACACTTTTTCTGTGACTAAACATTACAGCCTGTGTTTTGTCCGGGTTTAAGGCGATTTTCCATTTAATGCACCATCTTTCGAATCTATTTAGTGCTCTCTGCAGATGATTAGCTGCATGATCTGGATTCCTCCAGCTAACAGCTATTGCTGTGTCGTCAGCGTGAAGACTCAACAGGGATCCTGGTTCTTTTGGCGTGTCCGCCGTATAGATGGTATACAGGTAAGGCGACAGCACAGCTCCCTGAGGCACAACTGCTTCCAGGATTCCGACTTCGAACAGGGTTGCCCCTGTTCGAACCCTGAACCTTCTGTTAGCTAGGTATGATCTAAGGAGACATGTCATCGCCTCGCTGTATCCCATGGTGTTCATTTTATATATGAGTCCTTCATGCCAGATCCTGTCAAATGCTTTACTGACGTCCAGAAATGCTGTTGCCGTGTACATTTTTTCGTTATATCCTTTTGTTGCAAATTCCGTGAAACGTAGAACTTGTAGTTCACACGAATGTTCGCTTCTGAATCCGAATTGCGCTTCTGGTATGGTGCCTAATGCTTCCGATTCGTCGTTGAGTCTATTTAATATGACTCTTTCTGCTATCTTGCTTATTGATGATAATAAGCTGATAGGTCTGTAATTTTGCGGAAAAGCGCCGTCTTTCCCTGGTTTCTTAATTATAATTATATGTGCCTCTTTCCATCTATCCGGAAAATATCGTAGTTTAAGCATGTTGTTAACGATGTTTGTTATGTAGACAATAGCTTTGTTGGGTAGATTTTTCAGTGCCCTGTTTGTGATATTATCAGGACCTGGGGCTTTTTTGGCGTTTGTTAGCTTTATTAGCTCTTTTATTTCTTCGGGGGAAGCATGTGTAATTCCTACTCTGCCCTTTCTTCTCTTTATTCTTCTGGCTGTTCTTTCTACCTCTTCTTCGAAATCTATGTCTTCGTTGGGGTTTTCATTGTTTCTACATGCTCTTTCTAGTTCGTCCTTTAGGACTTTGGCTTTGTCTATTTCCGTGTGGACAATCCCGTTTACTCCGTGTAGTGGAGGTATGGGTTTCTTGTCCTGTCGGAGGATTTTCGATAGTTTCCAGAAGGCGGATTTGTTGGGGTCTAGATCTTGGATATAGTTGTCCCAGCTTTCATTTCTGTGATTTCGTAGTTGTCTTTTAACTTCCCGGTCTAGCTCATTTGCAATCCTTTTATCTTCTACTGTTCTAGTGCGATAAGCTCTTCTTCTTTTTCTGTTCTTTTCTTTGATTAATTCTTGTAGTTCGTGACTTATGTCTCCGAATCTTCCTTTTTGTCTTGCAATAGTTTCCGTTTTGGAGCTGGCATCGATAGCATTAATTATCGTATTTTCTAGTTTTGTTACGGTATCTTCTAGTTTTGTAATGTTATTTATTGTTGGAATGTTACCGATGTTTTCGCTCACAATTCTTCTGAAGTTTGACCAGTTTGTTATTTTTCTTTTGTGGGGTTGCAAATAGTTTAGTTCTATTGCTCCCAGGGTCAGGACGATTACATTATGCGTTGAATCGCCTTCATTTAGAGAGTGTATCTCGTATTGTTGACCCACGTTGTGTAGGATTGCAATGTCTATATGTGTTGGAAGTTGTCCATGAAAACAGGTCGGCTCTGTTGGTCCGATCACATACGTATTTGGTCTATTTTCGAGATGGCCGCAAAGACGTCTCGCATTAAGGTCTCCAATAATTACCGTAGGTTTATCTGTGTCGAGGATTAGGTTCAAGTCTTCATCGAATATCGGTTCGTTAGGTCTGACATAAGCTGACACTATTTTTAGTGTTTCGTTGTTGGCCTTTAATCTTACTAGCGTGGCTTCCATTGTGACCAGTCCACCTGGTGTAGGGATGTGTTCGTGTTCTAAGCCTTTTTTAACTAGTATGGCTGTTCCTCCTGATCTTGCTCTGTGGTCAGTTCTATAGATATCGTAGCCTGGAAATTTAGTTTTCTTCCTTTCCACTAATTTTGTTTCTTGAAGGGCTACGATATCGAGCTCTAATCTGTTTATTATCTCGTCCAAAAGGTTGGGTTTTTTGAAAATTCCTCCGGAATTCCAGGACCCTATGCGTAGATCTTCCGTATGGTTCGCTAACATTGACGATTTATTTCACCGAATGCAGTCATCATTTTTGTGGCCCTATCCATCACGGACATCATCTCCATCATCCTTTTGTTGTATTCCGTTTGGAATGAAGCAATGAGTGCGGCTGCGTCTTGCATTGTTGGGGCCGCTTGTTGTGGGGCTCCCTTGGTTGCTTGCGCATAGCTGAAACCCGCGGTTGTTGTTGCTAGGTTTATTGGTTTGGCTGCCGGTTTAACGGGGGCAGGGGTCTTTCTTTTGGAGCTTTGGAGCATCCTCTATAATTGACCGTATGCGCCTGGTCGCAGTTGGCGCATTTTGGGACCGTTTCTTTGCTCTTTCCGCACTCATTGCTGAGATGATTTTCTCCGCACCTTACGCACCTGGAGTCGCAATGACAAGCCTTCGAGCTGTGGTTATATCCCTGACAGTTAAAGCACTGTAGGGTGTCTTTTGTTGTTTTGAATTCGTCTTCGAAACGAACTCTCATATAGCACAAGTTTGTAACCTTTCTTATTTTGTGTGTGTCATTCTTTTTGAGGGTGATCATGAAAAAAGGCAGTATTGCTTTTCCTTCTTTTTTTGAGTACATGTTACTGACTCTGGTTACATCTATGTCTTTATTTCTCAATTCATTGAGAATAAGTTCTGTACTTGTGCTCGATGCAAGCCCTTTTAGTATAACCCTCTTCAGCTTATCGCTGTCTATTGGGTAGGCAACGTACTCTACCTTAGGGGAATGTTCCTCTAGGATTTTCACGACTCCTAGGTAATCTTTCCTATTCTTTGTGTTTATGACAATAGATCTGCCTGATCTGGCAAACTTATTGTCAGAAACGATACCTTTTTTGGCCGCTTTCTGCAGGATTGCTTGATGTTCTGAGACCGTCTTTAAGATGATCGCAGGAGGTTTCGGTTTCTTAACGTTAACCTCTGTAGGTATCTGAAGGTTGACGTCGTTTTCTTTTTTAACTTGGGGCTCTTTTGTTGTTTCCTTTGCTTGTTTGTTTTTTGTTGCCTCCAAGTTTTTTTGGGCTTTTTGCTCACTGCGTTTTTGCGTATTTTTTGCGGCCTTAGTGAGCGCTTCGTCGTTTCTGGCGTTGATTATTTGAGTTTGCTTTTCAGCAATCTCAAATTCTTTTTGGTTTCTCGCTACTGGTGACTGATTTCTCAGTAGCGGTGCTTTTTTTTTTCTTTTGGACTTTTGTCCATCCTGCTTCGCTTTTCTTCTCTATTACCTTTGGCTCTTTAGGCTTGTCATTGCTACCAGAGGTACTTGGGGATTGGATTTCCCATGGTGGGCTTTGTGGTCTCAGTGGCCTGGTGACGTCCCAGAGGTCGGCATTTTGTTCTTGTTCTTTTTCCTTTCTATTGGTGAGAGCCATTAGATGGCCGACCAGCTTCTTGATCTCCTCGTCTTTTTCTTTGTTCTCTTTGCGTAGCTCAGTCATCTGAGCTAGGAGATCTTTTATTTGGGCGTTTGCCTTTTCTTCGCGTAATCGGCTCTCTTCTTTGAGCGATTTTATTTGTTCAGTCAGTGCATTGACCGACTTAAAAAGCTCATTGGCTTTTTCTTGGCTCTCCATCTCTTTTGCGCGTTTCGCTTCGTCCTGATCTTCTTGAGGAGTCTGCGGTCGGTCGCTGGCTTTTTTTTTTTTTGCCTACCTCCGGCTCGGCACCAGTCACTGTGGAGATGATGTCCACTATGGGGTTTTTCCCTTCGTTAGTTGGGGGCGGGGCTTCGGTCGACTCGGTGGCCGGGCTCAGCTCTTCGTCGATGGAAACTTCCATCGTGGTTGAGACGCTGTCGTCTGTTTCCACTACGCTTTCAGTTTGGTCTTCTACGGGGATGTATTCATCATCCGATGTTTCGTCGTTTGGGGACGCGGAGTCGTTATTGATATTCGCGGTAAAGTTATTGTATATTTCTATTGCAGTTGCAACAGATGGGGTGGATGACTTCTTCCTAGATGGGGGTGGATGACAGGCCCAGAAAGGGCCTGTCATCGTCTTCTTTTTCTGTGATGTCACTCGGACATCACTTTTTGGGGGGGGGGGATTATCACTCATTTAGCCGAAGGCAGAGAACTAGTTCAAAGAATTTTTGGAGTTTGCTACTCAGAAGTCTCTGTTTTTCTCTAAGACGGTTTTTCCTGGATGTCGTCCCAGCAACCTCACGGTAGTTTCACCCCCTGATTTCTAAGGGAGGGATCCACTTCAAGTTTCTCAAACCTCAGAGGCAGGGGCCGTTTCTGTCCGACCTAGAGTTCAAAACTAGGCCTTAGAGTATCATACCTGTCGACCCACTGATGTTATCCCGTATAATTTTCGCAAACGCGAAGCTATTTAAAGCCTCCGCGAGGGGCCTATAAAGGCAACCCCTCGGCGGTTTAACTTAGAAACAGCCTCGCATCCGCTTTTCACCTTGGTAAAGGACAAAGGCCTGTGCAATCTGGGTGTCTTACTCACCCGGAGCTAACAAGCTCCGTTGCGTCAGGTCAATCGCCCCCACCAAAGCACACTTCGCTGCTCGTCGCCTTCGCTCGCTGCTCGCCGCTGCACGTCAGGATCGTTCGACCGCTGGAGTCGAACTACTGACTACTGATTACTGATTCACGAACCGTTAGATGTCAGAAAATTCTAAAAATGGCAGAAGAAGGAGTGGTCAATTTTATGTAAGAAATGTTCACTCGATTGACTCTGTAGTCAAAATTGACGCCAATATAGCTAAATAACGAAATTTGATAAAAATCCAACAGTACCCCCTTTGATGATTTTTGTCAAATTTTAGATAAATTTTTTTTTATATTTTGTTACATGTACTCGGTCCACCTTATTACGAACATGTGTCTTAGTCTGATATTCTAACCCACATTTGCCGGAAAAGAGAGAAAATCGAATTAAAAATTCTCCATTTTTTCGGCAAATACAGACTTAAAACTGGAAATTTTTCTCACTATCCGTTAGACGTAGAAATGTTCTGAGTACGGCAGAAGAACGAGAGGTCTATTTTATGTAAGAAATGTCCACTGCAACCAAATGACCCAAAATTGACGCCATCATACCCGAATAACGAAATTTGATAAAAATCCAAGGGTACCTACACCCTTGGATGAATTTTGTCAAATTTTAGATAATTTTTTTTTATGTTGAAAATTACAGTTTTAATAAAAAAATTTGAGTTATTGTGTCAAAATGTTAAAGGTACTATTGGAAACGAAAATTTTTGAAAAATTTAAAGTAACCTTGGAAAAAAATAGTGGTTTCCAGGTTCTTTTTGAAGTAATTGAAGTACTAGCTAGGACATTTTTCGAACTACTTAATTTAGAACCATCCATTATAGTAAATTTGAAAAATGTCCCAGGTACATCATTTGATGCCGAAAGAAGATTTTCTGTTTACAAATATATGTACTCATATAGAAGCCATAAGTTTTTATTAGAAAATTTTGAACATCATTTGATAATCTATTGTTAGCACAATTCAAAATAATATTTATATGTTTAAATAATTGTATATGTTATGTATTTATAATATTGTATTTTAGTAAATAAAAAAAGTATTGTAAATATTTTTTTATTACAGGCATATTTTGCATAAAATATCTGCATATTTATGCGCATATTTCATACTTATTTACTTGCATATTTACCTATGCCTGTAGCATTTTCAATTTCATTGATTCTTTTAAGTATATTGAAGTCCCCTCGTATACGAAATATTAAAATCACCTTATATATTTTTGATAGATCTAAAAATATTTCGTACGTATTTAAACCCAAATATCTTTTCATTTCTTTCTTAGGTCGGCCAAGTTGAAATAAACCATTTTAGAGTTGTTTATTTATTTTACTTCGGCAAATTCTTTTCAAGTTTAATGCGTCGCAAAAGGATATGTACGTCGTTTCGTGGTGTCTTGTTATGTCAGCGTTTGTATGTATGCGTTCAATTTTAATAGAATTTCTTCACTCTCGTTGTAGCAGCTTTCAAGAGCGGTTCAACGTTATGTCCAAATTCACGTCGAATTTGTAAAGTATCCTGTTTTCGTCTTTTGTTATGAAGAATATGTAGCAGTTTGTTATTGGTTTTGTGGCAGTAAATGCTTCAATTATTAATGTTTTGAGTGAGGATTGGAGGACATCCTCGTTTTTTTTGTTCCTGTTTCTATCCAAGGCTTTTGGCAGTTTGGAGATGGAGGTTTTCGTGATCCAGAGAGAGTGGAGCCCTCAGTTCCAGGTTCCAGTTATGGTTTCAGAAAGTTAAGTGTGTCATGTGAATTAAGGTAACATTTTGTTCAAATTTTAAACTAAAGACAGACATTTTTTTATAAAATAATAATTGCTTTCGTTGACATTTAAAATTGTAAATTTTAGGTTTTGAGTAAAGCTGTCAATTTGTGTTTAGTTTTTTTTTGAAATTTAATGTTAATTATGACAGCTCGTTTTAGTATTTTTGATGTTGATTTGTTTTGTTTTTTTTTAAAGGTTAACCTCCATGCAATTTTGTAAGTTTTGTAGCAATGGAGTTTGTTAATGGATGACACATGTAAGTTTTTGAATTTTGTATTTCTCCATGTAACTGTTTGTGGTGACACATAAATAAAGTTAAATTTTGTTGTCTTAACTTATTTATTTATTTTTTTAAGCTAACCCTTTTTGAGTTTATTTGAAAAAGATATGTTTTTTATGTTTTGATTTTGTTTTCTAATTATTTCCCTAGTTACAACTAGTGGTTGTAATAGGCATAATTAGGCACCTCAAGTGGCGCCCTATATTAAATTCCTTGAGGTGTTTCTTGTTTATTTTTATTGTGTTTATCCCAAGAGCCCTTTATTTCATTTTTTTGTAGTTGCCCCATTCCAATGCCCTTATCTTTTACTTATCCACGACCCCAGCTCTCCTACGAAACCCTGAGTGCCGTTCGCACAAGTAGCGATTATTTTGCTTGCCTTATCTCCACCCCCTTAGTTTCTTCCCCCAATTTTCTACCCCTTGTATTAATGCCCCTGTGGTAGGCAAAATATTTTCGTTACAAGTCTACTAATAATCCTTTTTATATAAATATAATATTATTATTATATAATAAGTACCTTTTATAAAGAGTTTTTGTAAATAAAAATTTTGTTAACGTACTTAATTAATGTTTTGTATTTTGGGAACGATTTCCGAAGGGGAAATCGAAACGTTACATCAACTTATTTTAAAGTAAATTTGTGGTTTTTTCCCAATAAAAATAGTAAATTCTAAGATGAGTTGGCAATTGTTATATTTTATTAATACTGTGTTTTTATTTCGTATTTATTTTATTTTTAAATTAAATTCAATTAACCCATATTTAACTCAGTGGATACAATATTGCCTTCAACGCCAAATCACTTTATTTAATACGATTAAAAACTGAACATCAGCCGTTGACCCAATAACGCAAATCTCCACAAAAACCTTTCCCGACTTTATAATCTAGTCAACAAAGACTCATAAAGTTGTCATTTGTTAGCGACTTAGTTTTTTCCAGCTCGATCGGAAATCGACAGAATGGAACAAAGGAGTTTTTTTTGTCAGTTCTTCCAGAAAAAAAAGTGGAACAATGAGAAGGTTTTTCGGAGCGGACATCGGATTTCGTTTTTACTTTCACCGATGATCGATGTTCTTTTGTTGGAGATGGACGATGTCGTTCTTTTTGTTGATTCCTACATTGGATGCAATTTGTTTAACTTATTCATCGTTTACTGTAACGGTTGTCAGGTTGGTAAGACTATGTGCCTCATTTCTGCTTTTTATTTTATTTATTTTGCTTTAACCACTTAGAGTTATTAGTATATCAAAATACAAAAAGTAATAATAAAAATAGAACACACATAGATATAATATACAAAATATCAATTACAGATGATATACAACATATATTTTAATTGATGATTGTATTAAATTGTTTTTAATCAATTTTATAGATTTTAAAAATTCTACCAAGTCAATTATGCATTTAGATTTTCCTAGAAATTCCTTGATTGTTTTTGGAAGATGGTGATCTAATCTTAGAATAGGCTTTGGAACTCGAAAGTTTCAATTACGATAAAAACACTCATGGAATGGTGTTGAGAATTTAACGCTGAAATATTCATATATCTGGGAAAGCCTTTGACAAAATAGAAGACAGAAGGTGCAATAAAAAACGAACATAAATAGATTATCAGTATGTCTAAAGAGATACCTACAAAAAGGGACTACGAGCAGTATGTGTATTATCCCTTTTACTTTTTAATATGTACGTAAAGAAATATTTAAAAAGGTACTAGAAGACACTCATAAAGGCATGTCAATTAACGGAACACTAGTAAATAATCTCAATAAGCAGAGGATACAAGACTCTTTGCAGAGAGTAGAGACCAGTTGTAAATTTTGGTTGATTGCACTACGTAGTACTACGAGAAGTATGGAATGGCTCAGAACACAAAAAACATCACGGTTGTCACTAAAAACAAAATAAAAACAAAACAAACCAAGGCAAGGTAATGCTTTAGATAAAATACCCAAATACAATTACTTAGGATGGGAGCTAAATTAACAATGCAGCTTTGAAATAAAACGACGCAGTATTATGCAATGAGAATCTGAAAATAGGAATTAGAACTAGAGAATTAATACGCTAAGTATTTTCTGTCCTTTTATGAAGTTAAAATTTGACAAATAGACGCAACTGAAAAAACGCTTGCCAGTTTTAAAATGTGGTGTTACCGAAGAATTTAAAAAATGTTATGGACGCAACATATAACATATATGGTAACATTACAAAAGATAAAAAAAGAAATAGAAATACTCAATATTATAAAGACAGGAATAAAAAAGGCAGATAGTAAAAAATGAAAAATATGAGTTGATGCCATCGTTTATATAAGGGAAAGTGGAAAGAATAAGAGAATAGGGGAGATGACACACGTCCTGGTTGAAAAATTTAAAGCAGTGGAGTGGAAAAACAACAAGAGACCTTTTCAGAACTACTGCAGAGAGAATAAAATGGTTTCATAATACTCTTCTAAAGCTATTTTCTTGTGGAATTTTAAAGTAATTACTATTTAAATAGGAATAAGCCACAATTAAAGGTTCATTGACTTTTCAATTTGATTTTTAACTTATTCCGGCATTTGGGACACCGCCACCACTCCTACTCTAGACCACACCCACTCGCTCCTTATAATATATGGCCATTCCTCCTGACCACGTGACACCAACCACATGACCAGTCACCAGTTTTATTAAAAAGTAGAATATTAAAGAAATAAATATTTTAAATTATCTATTTATATATTTTGTATTGTTATCGAGTAGCATCGTATCGATTAGCATGGTAAAAAATAGTAATTTACATCACAAGTTCCGAAAGTGATATTTTAAATCCCTAATTGATAAGAAACAGGAAGAAAAAAGATTTCCTATATTAGTGCTTTACGTTGCTAGTTTATATAACAATTAACTATCAAGTGCCATCGAACGCATTGCCCAGAGGTCGTGAACGTGAACGTCGGAAGACCATTTGCTGAGAGGTCCCATTAAACAAAATACTGGCATTTGTCTCATAGTTTTAGCATATAAAAGACCTCGGCAATCTTTGCTCTCTCTAATACCCAAACTCCAACTATTTGACCTTCTAAAAACTCCATAACCATTAAAAATGGAGGACAAAAGAAAGCTCAAACTGGTAAACCATAAATTCAAAAAGGTAAGGACGCATTCAAACAATTTCCAATACGCAACCGTTCTTACTAGAACTCGTTCCAACCCAACTCTACATTTCTGATAACGAAGCTACGGGGGCGGTCCACTAATTAGGTAGGGGTAAAGGGATCCGACTGACTAGACGCGTATTATCTATAATTGTTGCTCGTCTGAGCATACAGTTACCAATTTATTTTTTGTCAAGATATTGATGGGCTTTGTAAGAAATCTGAAAAATGATATTAGAGATAAATCAGCGAAAAAAAGGATTTGATCACGTTTCATGAAAGATAACAAGAAAAGCTTTTTTATGGAATTCTTTGTTTGTTGGTAGTAGAGAAGATGAAGTCAAATAAAGTTAGTAATAATTATTAATAATGATAAATCAGAATAAATAAATTTACTTACTGTATTATCATAATTTAATTTAATGTGAAAATAGAAAATAAACAAGAAGAAAATAAAAGCTATAAATGTAAACTATAATAGAGATGAACAACATAGAAATAAAAAACAAACTGTATGTAATTAATTAAACCTTTTTTATACAATAAATTATACAAAACAACGAATTGAAAAAAAAGACCTCTTTGTGATCACTTTGGAATGTAATTAATTCATTGTCCGCAAAATAAAAGGAAATACAAAAATTGAATCGGTTAAAACCAAAACAGGCGAAACAGCAACTAATAGAAAAGAAATTGCAAATAAATTTATTACACATTACAGTACATTAGAACACAGGTATGCACAAAAATACCCATTTGTAATGACCAGATTGAGGAATATACATAGGATAGAAACTAACATGTACTTATATCTCGTTGACTAAAATGAAATGGTAAATGCAATACAATCTTTAACACACAAAAAATCTCATGGCTATAGTGTATTTTTATGTATGAGAGAGTAATAAAACAATAAATTATGTATGCAAATTCCTAAACTGTTGATACGGGTGACTCAATGAAAAACAGATATTTGTCAACAAGTTTACAGAAGTATATAGGAAAACAATTTTCAATTGAGTATGACCACCAGGTATAAAAGTTGGAGCAGAATAGAATACAATAGTTGTGAGGGTTACTAATCCCTAAATAAGGTTGCCAGTGTCGGAGTGGTGAAGGTTAACAGGTACTAATGAATTTGCAAGAAATGTAAGATGTTTATTTTATTGGTTATATATAACCAATAAAGGTTTAATAAGTACCTACCTATTTGCAAAATAAAGTTTAATTCTTTAGATAAAATAAAACGTTTTATTTTATCTGAAATGAGTGCATTCCACGAAGTAAGGGTTTCAACAATCAAACATTTAATTCTTTAATTCCAGGAATCTACGACAGTAATTGACTAGATAATTACCTTCTAAACTTATTCCACAGAAAATGTGATAGTGGGTTTTTCCATTTTGTAGGAAGGTCCAAGCGGCGTATTCAAAATTCTTAACAGTTCACTAAAAGTAGGTACTTCAGTTGCAAGGTGCAGTTTATTGTGTATACTAGTGTTATGGAAAATTTGGAAGTGCCGCGTAAACGCCGAAAAATTGGTCCTTTAACAGTTAATGAAAAAACATTAATATTTAATTGTTTTAAATCATTTACAGACAAACGTTTATGTGAAAGTGTTGATGAGACCGTTGAGTTAGTTAGCAGTACACTTGGTGTTGGGAAATCTACGATTTACAGAGTTATTAAAGAAGAGAAATGTGGTAGTTTTCAAATGCCACGTAATGCTCTAGGGAAACCAAAATTTCAAATAGAATATCATTTTAAAAAAGTACTTCGACGGAAAGTGCATGAATTCTTATTTAGACAACAATTTCCAACATTGGATAATTCTTGTCTCAGTTCGAGATGATAAGGATTACCCAGAAATGAGTCGAAGTACGTTATGGAAACTTTTAAAAGAAATAGGCTTCCGCTGGAAAAAGAATCCCAGAAAGTCTATTTTATTAGAAAAAAGCGATATTGTCATATGGAGAAGACATTTTCTAAGAACCATAAAGGAAATGAGAAACCAAAAAAGAAAAATATTTTATCTTGATGAAACATGGATCAACGAGGGTCATTCACCAAATAAATTTTGGCAGGATGAAACTGTTACAAGTCAAAGGCACGCTTTTGTAAATAACTTCTAAATCTACTGGTTTAAACCCACCATCAGGAAAGGGACGCAGGCTGATAATAGTACACATTGGCAGTTCAGACGGTTTTGTTGAAGGTGGTTTATTAACTTTTGAATCAACTCGTACCGGTGACTACCATGAAGACATGAACGCTGATGTCTTTCAAGAGTGGTTCGAACAAATGATAGATCTTCCTAAGAACTGTGTAATAGTAATGGATAATGCAAGTTATCACTCTAGACTTATAGAAGGACTGCCCACAACCAAGTGGTTAAAAAAAAATTTGCAGAATTGGCTGAGTTCAAAAAATATTACGTACCATCCCGGATCTATAAGAAAGGAACTTTATTCGTTGTGTGCCCTTCATAAAGAAAAATTTAAAAAATACGAAATTGATGAAATTGACAAAAATCGTGGAATGACAGTACTTAGATCCCCACCATATCATTGTGAATTAAACCCGATTGAACTGGTATGGGCACAGATAAAGAGTGAAGTTTCAAGAAAAAATACTACTTTTAAAATTCATGATGTTAAACGTTGTTTTTGGACGCCGTAAATAATGTAAAACCTGAAAACTGGGAAAAGGCAGTAAATCACACTATTAAAGAAGAGGAAAAAATGTGGAAGCTGGACAATATTACTGATAAAATGATCGAGCCAGTTATTATAAATCTTGGTTCTGAAAGTTTATCTTCTGAATCTGATTTGTATTTGTAACAAGTAGCTGTAAGTTTTATATTAATATTTTTATTCATCTATTTAACATACCTTAGACGGTTTTAAAAACTCTTTTTCTCTTTTGTAATTTTTCAAAATTAAAAAAAATGTGAATTTTTTAAAACCCTTTTAAATGTAGGCCAGTCAGTTCTAATATAGTGTGTGATAAAAGAGGTCACTTTTGTTTACATACACATAACACTTTATAACACTTAAATAATTCATTTATTTTTTACAATTATTCAAAGTAATTTTTCAATTAATCTTGAGCACGCCCATGGAGTGGTCGGAGGTACCAGTTAAAATTATGCTAATTACTCTCTCGTTCATAAAAATAAACTATAGGATAGTATCAAGACAGAAACCATTAAACAAATTAAGGATAAAATTATTACTCCTTCAGGATGGTTGTGATCCAGAATTTCTGAAAATAGGCAAAATCGAACCTCTGTTTAAAACAGGAAATAAAGAAGACGTGATTAACTACAGAGCAGTCTCTTTGTTATCTGTTTTTTTTTCCAAAATATTTGAAAAAATAGATTAGTAAGTTTTTTAAATCGGTTTAGTATAATTGTACCAATTCCATGTACACAAAATGTGAATACCATTATTTATGAATTTTAATATATTGGGAATAATATTACTAAAATCACAGACACGTCGCGACATGCTCGCTCTTGTTGACTTAAGCTCAGTCAGTGCTGGGTGGTCTTCCAAACACTAAGCTTCATTGAAGTCTCAATGCTTCTAAATTGTGCAAATAGAGACAGCACAAATTCTGAACTAGATCAAAAAGAAAATTATGGTATACAAGATCCTAGTTTGAAGGTAGCAACTGAGCCTTATTTGTTAACTTAAACTGGCCTTAATGATTGAGTACGTGATTGAAATTAAAACAAACTTAACTGTTGTTATGCGTTAATAGTTGGTAAAAGCACTAAGGTTTGTTACTTTAAAAACAGGCAAGAGGGTTTTAAACGATTTTTTCCTCAAAGAAGGAGAGTTAGTTTAATATTAATTTTGGCACCAATAAATACTTTAACTAATGATTATACACAAAAACGTAACGTTTATAAATAGACTCATCCAAAGTTAGAGCTGTTCTAGTACATAACGGTAACCAATTCTCTTCACCTCCTTTGGCTTAATTTGAAAACATGAAAGAGACCTATGACAACATGAAACTTTAGAAAATATTTAAAACAATAAATTATACAATTCAACTTATGTCAAGATCTTAAAGTAGTGGCTATGTTACTTGGCTTATAGTCTGGGTATACAAGGTTTTGCTGATTCCTTTATGAATAGATTAGCCGAGATCGCAAAAGCCAGTATAAAAAAAAATCATGTCTTAGACGGAATTCCCTTGGATCTGTAAAGAAAAATGTTGAAAATATCATTGATTGATCCTAAGAAAGTATACCTACCACCACTGTATATCAAGTTAGAATTGATAAAAAACTTTGGCAAAGCTATTAAAAAGTTTAAAGTTTGTGCTTAAAAAACAGTTTCCTTAATTAAGTGATGCGAAAATTAAAGAGAGCATCTTTGTAGGAAGGAATGAATGGGAAGAATATTATACGAAACTGCTGAAAGAGGATAGAATAGAGTACAGATGGGAAAAGATAGGGAATTAATAGACAACAGAGACGAAAGACAGGAAATCCCTATAATAACATTATCTGAATTGACGGAAACCTTAAAAAAGGTTAAAAACAAAAAAGCCGCAGGGCCTGGAGACATTCCCATAGAGCTGGTTAAATATGGGCCGACTGCACTTTTAGAGTTAATAGTAGACCTTTTCAATAAATGTATGTGTGGAGACCAGAAATTCCTAAAGATTGGAATAAATCTTATATAAGCTCCATATATAAGAGAGGGAATAAAAGAGACTGTTCCAATTATAGAGGTATTAGTGTGACGAGCTCTGTGGGCCGGTTGTACGGCAGAATATTAAAGAAGTGGGTTGAAAGACAGATACAAGATATTGAAGAACAAAGCGGCTTTCGTACCAAGAGATCCTGCCTTGATAATATATTTATCCTACGACAAATAATTGAAAAGCGTGTCGAAAGAAGTAGAGAGCCTATTTGGTATTTATAGACCTTGAGAAAGCATATGATAGTGTCCTGTTAAAGAAAATATTTGAGGTCCTCAAAAGGTCCGGATTGGATTCGACGTATATCCGAGCGATATATAAATTGTACGAAAATGCAGTTAGTTGTGTAAAAATTGGAACCAGAACCTCAAATGAATTTAAAGTCACTAAAGGCCTAAAGCAAGGATGCTGTTTGTCACCGACACTCTTTAAAATATACGTCCAAGAAGCATTGAGGAATTGAAGAAATAAATGTAGATTTATGGGCATCGAAGTGGGACAAGAAACTCTGTATACATTGTTGTTTGCAGATGATCAGGTGGTGGTTGCAACCGATGAGGAAGATATAAATTATATGAATCGAAAATTATTTGAGGAATATGCCAAATGGGGGCTTACTGTAAACATAAGCAAAACAGAATATTTAAAAATTGGAGGAAATACCACAGATCTGAGGCTTGAAAACGCAGTCATAAAAGGCTGCAACCAGTATAAATATCTAGGAAGCATCATATTAGCAGATGGCAGAGTTAAGATAGATGTACAAAACCGAATAACCCAAGGGAAAAAATGCATCCGAATACTGAATTCATTACTGTGGTCTAATAAAATAAAGATGCATACCAAACTTCGCGTATACAGAGCAATTGTAGAACCAATTACCACATATGGTGCCGAATGTTGGACGATGACAAAGAATGAACGAGATAAAGTAGACGTTGTGAAAATGGATTTTCTTAGAAGGTCATGTCGAGTATCGAGAATGGAAAGAATCAGGAATGAGGAAATACGAAACCGTACAGGAATTAGAGATACTCTTTCAGATAGAATACAAGAAAGGTAATTACAATGGTATGGTCACGTGATGAGAATGGAGGAGGAGTGGTGGTCAAAGAAAGCCTTAATGTATGTTCCGCCAGAAAGAAGGAAAAGGGGAAGACCACCAAATTCATGGAGAAGAGAAATTACAAAAACAATGCAATCTAGAAGCTTAGAAGAGGGAGATTGGGGAGATAGGAAAAGATGGAGGCTGAAATGCGGGAAGCGGCAATCGCCGTAGGACCCCCGTTATATGATGATGATCTTTGTAGGTCCACAAATACGAGATTTAATAAAAGATAACAATTTGGAGAGTAGACTTAATTACTTAGAAAAAAGAACATGTACCTGTTTCCAAAATATATTTAAAAAATGCTTTGGAAACTATAAAGACGACAACTATAAGAAATGTGTCAACAATCTACTAAAGCTTACAATGATTTGGGCTACACAGTGGCTCTTAAAATCCATTTCCTTGATTCGCACTTGAACTTTTTTCCATAAAATCATGAAGATCTTAGTGATGAATATAAAGATCATTTCCATCAAGATATTCCAAGGATGGAATAATGATGTCAAGGAAAATGGAGTCCGAAAATGCTGCCTGACTACCGCTGGACTCGAAAATTTTTTGCAACCATCTTTAATGTAGTAAACCTATATACGTAAAGCTATAAATAGGTAAAAATATGTTTTATTTGTATATTGATCGTTCGGAAGAAAAGGCTAACATCTCAAAAATGTTCATTTCTCACTTTATTTCATTAAACTGTCTAAAAAGGTGCCTACTACTATGAACGGATTAAGTTTCGAGAGAGTATTTACTACCAGCCAAAAGAAGTCAGCATGTAACACAGGGATGTAAATACATGTAAATTTTACAACAAAACAGAGACATCTTAGAATGTTACAATCTTGGATTAAATTAACTGTTTTACGTTTGTAACAATGCCGCAATATTTTGTTTTGTAACAGTTTGGAACCAACTTGTTTAGTAAATTTATTCACATACTATGTCTTATGTCAAAATGTAGCGTTTTTCTTGATTATATATTTAATAATTACTGTAAAATAACGACATATTACACGTTTGAATCAACTTTTGTGTTAAGTTTGTTCACAGTATTTGGTTAATGTAATAATGAATCACTTTTCTTAATATTTTTGTAATTTTTTACGATAATTAGACCTTCAATTATTTACGTGCACGAAAAAATTATTAAATACCTGGTTTTGTTGCAAATCCAGATATAATATGATTTAAAAATTATTTATGTGTCCCCATTAAAAGTTCGATTAATTATAAAAAAAGCTGTGACGGTTTTTTTGACAAAAATAACCAGTTTAGTTAACAAAGGAGTTTTGAATACAGTTTCCGATGTTGCATTTTTGACCTAATGATTTTTTTAATTTTGGTCTAACAAACGACAATGTTTGTTGCCAAATTAGGGATTTTTAGCGAACTTCTTTAATCTCTATCATCACGTAGTCTTAAATATGGCATACACAAACCGAACCCAAAGGATACTTGCCGGGTGTCGTTCTGATTTACTATAAGATTTGGAAACGGATGTCTCCCAATATGGGATCAAAGCAATTGATCCGTTAAAGTTCAGTAACAATTTCTCGGCCAATACTGATTCTAACAGTCAGAAATTATCAGGTAAATTTATATTATTACATTATATTTCCTTATTGACTTATTTTACTTTGAAGACATACCAGAAATAATGCACTATGAGATCGAAGAACTTGATATATTGAAAAGTAGTGAAAATCGCATAGTCAATAAAGATGCTATTCTTTCAAAGAAAAAAAAGCAAGAAACTTTACATATTCCAATCGTGTCTAATGCAAACCAGAATGTTACAGATAAATTGAAGTTTTGAAGTGATATTTTTTCTATTAACTTAATTTTGGTTTTAGATGTCCAGAATTTAGTTATAGAAAAAACACAAAATTTTTCATTTGCTTCATCTACTAGCAGTTCATCTTCGTCATGGAACTCTTCGTCAAGTTCTTCAACAAGTAATAGTGACTCATTAGATTCTTAAAATAAACCGTTTGGATCTGATAACGGTGTTAAAGATCCATACTATATTAAATCGTAATCATGTTCTGATAATATTGGTTCAAGTAGAGAAGTAGAAAAAATTAAGTTGTCAAAAAACAGAAAATTACTTGATCCGTATAAACCAAAAAAAAAACGATTAAGAAATTGGGGCTTATGGCAAAAATATATAGCAAAACAATTGAGAAATAGTGAAAAATGTTATGTTGGCTTAAAATAAATTATACAGAAAATCAAGCCGTATTTACGTTCCCAATCAAAATGCTTGCATTATGAGATCAGCAACAAAAACTGGAAAAACATACAAAGTAAACGAACTTTGTTTTAAGGACATTATGGATTTAAAAAAATTAACATCTGACTTGTTTGTGAATATCCCTAAAAATGTAAAAACTGCGTCATTTAGAGTAATCAAATTAGAAAACAAAATCCAAACAAACTATTTTATAAAAATTCTTTTGAAGATACAGATTTCTGCCAAGCGGAAGTTATTAGATCGAGAAAAATTGTTAATATAAAACAAATCCAAATAAAAAACGCATATTTCACTAAACCAGGAATATCAGACGCAAAAAAACACGTTTGATATCATTAGTCGAACAGAAAAATGCGTTCCGCCATATTATCTTGATTTTTACAATAATTTGTAATGATTTAACTTAATTCTTTTTATGATTTTAGGTGTGTATTCAATAATTATCAATTAAATTAATAATGATACAGATTATAAACATTTACTAATTTTTAATTCAAAACCGTTGCATGTATTTTTTTATAATAATAAATAAACAGTTTGAAAAATCACAATTATGTCATTTAATTAAACCCGACTTAGCCTACTTATTTAAATAAAAAGCAAAAAATTATATTAATTAATGATTAAGAAATAAAAAAATAACTCCTAAAAAACTTAAAACTCTTCTCCTGCAAAAGTAGTTTTTTCGAGTTGTAACCCTTTTTTTCCGAACGATCGATATGTCTATCACAGGACAACGATACGTGATAAAAAAACTATTATCGTTTTTGAAATCAGTGTAAAAATTACTATAAGAATCAGTTAATAAAACTTTTAGTACAAAACATAACTTTTTGTTATCCAGTGTTAATTACTTAATATTTAAACACAATCTACAAAGAATTAAGTCGAGAATGAGTTTTATTCTCATCATTCTCAAATATCTCCAAACCACCCACTAGTCGAAAAATTCGGCAACGTTGTACGTCCACGACAATATAAAATTGAACATCTGATCAATGACGTGCCATGAAATTTGTACGAAAAACCCCATAGATGATTACGTTACCGTGTGATTTGTGTAGTTTATTCATGCTCTAGTTCATTTCTCGCTGCCACACCAGCAAATTCCATTTCCATCATTTAGTGATAGTGATTCAGCCACTGCGATCCTTCCACCACCGCGTGGAAGACCGCTAAATGCTCGTGCTTACCGAGGCTGTTTTGCCAAAATTTTAATGAGCTTGCTGTCACGTACTGGAAAGACACATTTAAGCAATGACAGTGTTGCGACTTATTCTGCATTGCTTTGGTATGGTTGTTTATTAGATATTATAAGTGTGTACTTAATGCGGCGGTTACATTGGATAAGAATTCGTACGAAAATTTGTTCGTCCGCATTCGTACGAGATCGTAAGAAATCGTCAGAAATAAACAAATCAGTATATTAGAAATTATGAAAAGAGTATCAAGAAATTATGAAAAGAAATATCAAGTCAAATGAAACTAGGAGGTAGGTATATTCATTTTAATATTTATTTAAGAATATATACAAAATAAACGTCGTATTTTCCGTAATTGTTTTTAACGAGTATTGAAATATTGCATAAATTTGTTTCTAATGTTGTAAGCAGTAGTAGTAGCCCTGTTCAAATTTCATGTTCCAACGTTTCTATGGCTTGTTGTTTGAAGGTTCACAATATCTTTAATGATCTCTGGGCTTTCCTCTAAATCAATAATTATATTGTGCATTAAGCAAATACATTTTACAATTAAATCGACTTTGTCAGGAGCAATTTCAATTTTCGTTTTTAGAATTCTCCCTTTTGAAGTTATTATACCAAAGACGCATTCGACAAGGCGCCTTGCTCTAGAAATGCAGTAATTAAAGTTTTCTTGTTCCTGCGACAAATTTTGTCCAGAAAAAGGCCTCATTAGATAGTGCTTTAACGGATAGGCTGCATCTCCTACGAAAACGTGTGGAACAATAATATTTGTATTCGGCAATGTCTTAGGTCCAGGTATATAAAATGTATTTTGTTCAAGGTGGTAATAAAGTGATGATGTAGTGAAAATACCACCATCACTCTGCTTTCCATAGCTTCCAACTTCAAGACATATAAACTTGTATTGCGCATCTACCAAATCCTGAAGCACAATCAAAAAATATTTTTTATAATTGAAATATAATGATCCGGATTTAGCAGGATATTTAATTCTAATATGCCTTCCGTCAATGTCAAATTAATTCGGTTGAAAAGGCATATGCTTTTCGTGAAAACTATTTCATATTACAAAAATCGTAAAATAGTTTCGCTAAGGATTTCTGCTTAGTTGTAAAAGACATATCGTGGAATGCAAATTTTAGATTCCCCATGTCTCTTTTAACATCTTTTATCAACGTCTGTTTGCCTTGCAATTTTTAAAAGGCTCAGATTATAAAGCAGAAATCTGAACTGTGTTTCGAAACAATTTTACGATTTTTGTAATTAGATGTCGCTATTGCGTCCGTATTGAAGCCATGTTATGGTTGCTTCTTAAAAGGCAGAAAATATTGATTTTTTACGTTGAGAACCCTTATGAATAGCTCTTCTGACGAGACCTATTAGGTCGAAATACGTATCAAGAGATACATAGGATTTGTTTGCGTGAAATCAAATATTTGCTGCCTTTTCTCATTTTATTTCATATTACCTCACAGGTTTTATAAACCACTTTTCGAATAGTTGTATGTGAAATTCGAAATGAAAAGGCCAATGATCTGAAAGAAGCGCCAGTTAAAAGATACCTAAAACAAAATCACGCAGTTGGTAAAAAAATAAAAACTTATAATTTTTTTTCAGATGATATTGTTTACCCTTAGAACCTTTACCTTTACCTTTCGCCTTTAGAAAGGAAATTTCTAAACTCAACCAAAAAAGGAGTGGAGATGGTGCTGATGATGAACCCCAGTCAAAGTGGCACTATTTCCAAAATACGGCATTTTTAAAAGAGCAGTTTACACCCATAAAAACAAGCAGTAACATGTTAAATGCTGTACAAGAAGATTTCACGTACGATGAGACGGAATATAAGGTAACAATAAGTTTAATGATGGTTAACTGTCATTCCCAACTAGAAAATCAAAGTGAAATGAGCCAACAAAGCGAAACTCCAACTTAATTACTCCATCCTCCTCCAATGATACGACTAAACTGAATCGACAAAGAGAAACTGTCAATAATCAATTCTCCTCCAATGATAAGAAGAGGTCAGCAATACATCAGGAAAAATCAAACGCAATTAATCCTTCACAAAAAAAGCAAAAATTGTTAAAAATGGCGCTATTCAAGAACTTATGAATATTGAAAAAGAAAAATTGCATGAAACATTTGAAGCAGCATTTCGGGTATAAGCAGCATGATGACACTTACTTTCTACTAAGTCTTATCCCATATGTTCGAACCTTACCAGTTTAAAGAAAGCTGTCCCTTAGATCCAATATATTACAGTTGGTTATGCAGGAACATCAAGCCGTTTCTTTACCTGCAAGTCATCACCAATCAACTTCTCGTCAATTTATTTCGATCCCAACTCCATCACCGGCACATAGTGACATGACTACAGAGTATTCACAGCCACTGACGCCTGCACAGGAACCAAAGGAGTGTAACTTCCATACAGCTTCAAATTTTTTAAATAATTGTACTGATGGTACTGCAGCGGGATATGTAATCAACTTTCTACCAAATGATTTTGCATAGTTTGTGTATAAAAATATACGTTTCTAAATTAATTAATTTTTATTTACCTTAATGTCAATATCAGTTTATGCTTTGGGGATATACACTCTCGAAAATTCGAGATGTGAGTCTCAATATTCTCTAATATTACAGGGTGATTGATTAGTGTGAGGAAGCTCAGTGGATCTGTTATATTAAAAATTACAAAAAAAAGTTTTTGACAAAAGGTATAGGCAGTTTTAAACTCCACATTTTAAAGTTAGTTACAATCTTACAGGGTGTTCCATAAGATAGTGGCAGCCAAACTTATGTTTTTTTTAATAGAACACTCTGTATTTTATTTTAAATTTGAAATCTGCTTTACTTTCTGATTACAATAATGTAAAGTTTTATTATGTTGTACCGGGTATTTAAAAAGTTATAACCAATATTACCTGAAAATCGTATTAAGTTTAACTCCCTGTATAATTAAAAAGGAGTATATGAACATGGATCTATTGCAACCATAGTTTTTTAATAATTGTTAAAAACTATAAAACATATTCGTTTTTATAATATTCGTTAAATAAATACAGGGTAAGTCAAAATGCAAGTACATTATTTCTTGGTAATTTTAAATAGAACACCCTGTATTTTATATTACTATCGAAAAGTACTACTATCGTATTTCAAATTTTATTAAGTACTTCCTATACCTAAAGTTATCAGTTTTCTAGATATTTTTATTTTTCCATCAAAGTATTAATTTGATAGATATTTTAACGTTTACCAATAAATTGTTGTGAGTTGACCATGATTGATTTGTCAGAAACTGACAGTTTGACATTATTGTTTATTATTTCAGTATTGGGTTACACCGTCGACACTATGCCTCCACTGTTTTCTGTCAACATTTGTGTTTTCAATCTTACTGTTCATTCGTCAAAATGTCTTCTGAGGTGTCCTGTCCATTGGAGACTTCTGGACTTTATTTTTTTTTTGTGATGTTGGCGTCTGGGGAAACAATTATTATTTAGTAATTCAGTAATTAATTCAATTTAAATTATCAATAATGAATTTTACTACTGATGAAATGGTAGACATGATCTGGATATTTGGGGAATGCAATAAAAATTCCTTACTATCAGCTAGAATTTATCAAGAACGGTTTCCAGATAGGTGGCAACTTGGACAAGATACATTTAAAAAAATTTAAAGATCGATTTAACCGCACTGGTTCAGTGAATTATCAAAAGCATGAACGAACAAAAACTAGTGTAACAGAAGAAAATGAAATGAGTATGTTGATGGCAGTTACAGAAAACCCACATACAAGTAAAAGAAGTATTTCCAATGAACAAGAACTTGGTTACTACTCTGTTCAAAACATTCTATCTAAACACAAGATTTCATTATATTCAAAAGCACCAAGAATTAAATAATGATGATTTTGAGAAACGAATAGTATTTTGTGAATAAAACTTAGAAAAAATTATTGAGTAGAGAGTTTGAGAGTTTGATTATGTTCACATTTGTGACTCTGTCGGTCCATGATATTCTCAGAATTCTGAGATATATCCACAGTTCAAATGCCTTTAATTTTTTGATATCAATCTTTTTCAACGTCCATGACTCAATTCCGTATAACAGCACAGAAAGTACGTAACATCTCATCAGGCGAAGTTTCATTTTAAGGCTCAAAGCTGTTCCGCAGAACACTCTCTTCATTTTAGTGAATCATAGTGAATCTTGCTTTTTCAATTCTTATTTTGATTTCTGCTGTCACTTGTTTAGCGCATGGAATGAACTGGTTAACGGTTTAATGGCGAGCCTCAAAAAGGTATTCCTGAAATCAGCTGTTAGAAAACAATGTTACAGAGATAAACTTCCTACTGTTCTACTGCCACCGCAACACATTTTAACACGTTGGGGAACATGGTTAGAAGCAGCTAATTTCTGCGGATGACAGTTGCCAATCTTTATTGGAATCTAAGCAAGCCTTCTAAAATATCCTCCAACAGCAACTATCATGCATAAAATCAAATTATAGTTTTGTCCAGAAAACAGTTTTAATAAAAGAATTTGAGGCATTGTGTCAAAACGTTAAAGGTACTATTGGAAAGGAAATTTTTCAAAAATTGAAAGTGATAGAAAATGTTTAACGTCATTTGATAATCTATTGTTACCACAACTCAAAATAATATTTATATGTTTTGTATAAGTTATGTATTTATAATATTGTAAGTATTTTTGTAAAATATTGTAGGTAAATATTTTTTCTTACATGCTTATTTCCTAAATAAATATGCATATTTTGCATAAAATGCTGCATATTTTTGCATAAAATACTGCATATTTATGCGCATATTTCATACTTATTTATTTACATATTTGCCTAAGCCTACTCATAAATATAGTTGGGAATTTTTGTTTCTTTTCTTTTTTCATAAACTGATATACACTGTGTATGATTTGTCGACCTGAGCTATGAATAACATTTGTGGAACTTCTTACGGTTCCACGTCTTTGCTACAACAACAGCAATTAAAAATTAGTTACCAAAAAGACTTTTTCAGTAAAGCTATAATTTTTTTGATCAGATTTTATATACCACTTAAAATTACAAAAAATGTAATAAAATAAATGCATATTGTACTACACAACAAATTTTTAAATATTATTGTATATCATAGAAGTCACTAAACTGACAATAATTAAGGGTAAACTTACATTGGAACCGTATTTCTCCCGATCCGATCCGATCCGATCCGATGTAGGCAGATTTTTTGATCCGACGTCGTCCGACGTGAATGCCTATACTCATTCAGTTAACGCCCGACCACCGACAATGAGTTCCGATAACGATTTACTGTGTTGTCTGTTGCTAGAAAACAACGTTCTTATAAGACATAGAAGAAAACTTACATAGATATATACATTTAACGTAGACAGATCTTCAGGAGAATTTAATAAAATTTTCTAAACTTTACCTAACTATCCTACTAAATTTAAAGTGTACCACTGTTTAAATATAGAAACGTGTTATTATATTCTTGAAGGAATAAAAGACAACATATCCGGTCAAGCTTCAGAGCATGCATCAGTCCCGAAGAAAAGCTTAGTATCACCATAAGGTAAGTAAATTTACGTAAGTAATTTGTTTCAGGTACTGGGATGTCAATACGGGGATGTCATTTCGCTCCCTGGGCCTAACATTCACAATAAACGATTATACAGTAGGCATATGTGTATAATCAGTTGTGGATGCAATATGGAACAATTTTTACGAGCAACATCTGTCTGTTCCTGATCAAAAAGAATTTGAACAAATAGCTGTCAGATTCAACGAACGGTGGATTGGATTCATGCCATTTGACAACATGCCAACAGCTTGACAACCATATTTAGCCTAGAATGGACCACCTAAGTCTGACGTCAGAATGAGCGGGATTTTTAAAAACCTTTCCAAACATTTCTAATTTGAGTTTACTGGTCAGATAAGAAGTTGGAAATATTGGTATTTTACAAAGCACGTGGTGTTCGTGTGTATTAAGGTATAAAAAAAGCGCTTATTAAAAGCTTAAAATTTTTTATTATAAAGAAGATCTTTTCGGAATTGTATCATTCCATCATCAGTTTAATAAAAAAGGTTGGATTTAAAAAATAATAATCTTCATGTTATTTATTCAGGTAAATGCAATACACTCTTGACTTGTGTAATATAAAAAAATGAAATTGGGGGCATCTTATATGACCCCCTGTAGTTGGTTAGGTACATTAACAGGTAATGTAAGTCAATAAAACCTCACCAACTACAGGGGGTCATATAAGATGCCCCCAGTTTCATTTTTTTATATTACACAAGTCAAGAGTCTATTGCATTTACCTGAATAAATAACATGAAGATTATTATTTTTTAAATCCAGATGTCAACCGAATGTTTTTTATGTGGCCACACAATGTCTTTTAACAACCTTTTTTATTAAACTGATGATGGAATGATACAATTCCGAAAAGATCTTCTTTATAATAAAAAATTTTAAGCTTTTAATAAGCGCTTTTTTTATACCTTAATACACACGAACACCACGTGCTTTGTATTCAACAGTATACTAGCCACTCCTGGATATCTCCACTTCATGGTTTGTTCCAGTTTCACTTTTAAAAATTGGTATTTTAATTGTTTGTAGAATAAATAACGACTTTTGGTTATGAACATTCATTCTGTGTGATTGGTATTATTTGTTTTTCGTGAATTTGTGAGGTAAAAATCCTCCTCAATCTTTTCTCCTTCGTAAGAATATAGTAGCGTCATGTAATTTTATTAAATATTTTTGTCCAATTATCTCTTTCCTGTGCGTGTTGTTTTGCTTCGAAGAATGAATAACCAGTCATCTCTTTTATTTGGTCCGACCATCGTACTGGAGATCTTCCTCTGAATCTTTTACCCCCTACGTTACCTTCAACTATCATTTGCTCTAATCCTTCTCTTCTTCTAGTTATACGTCCAAAATATCTCAGTATATTTGGGTTGATAGTTGTGATGAGTCTAATTTTATGTTAAGTTCTGCTAGAATTGAGTTATTTGTGCGATAAGTGGTCCATGGTATGCGCAACATTCTACGGTAGACCCACATTTCAAAAGCCATTATACGCTTTGAATTGGCTTTTGTTATTGTCGTAATATTATGTCGTTATTTTGTTATTGTTGTAATAAGTTTCTAAAGCATAGGTGGCGATAGGAAATATCAATGCTCGAACAAGGCGTAATTTTGTATTTTTTGTGATGCCAGTGTTCTTCCAATTTTTTGTGAGTTTAGCTGTTGCCGATCTGGCCATTGTGATGCGTCGACGGATCTCGTCTTCGCATCCTCCACTGTTAGTAATTAACAAGCCTAAGTAATTAAATTGCCTGACTACTTCGTAACCTGCCATGTTTTTTATCTCTGCTTGGTTGTTTCTGATTCTATCGATGATCATCCCTTTGCTTTTCTGCATATCTATTTTCAAACTATATTCCGTACTCACCGTGCCTAGCCTATTCATAATTTGTTTCAGTTCTTCTGGTGATGACGATAACAGTGTCATCAGCATAACGCAGGTTTTTATTTTTCTTCCTCCTATCGTTGCTTCACCTTACCTTGCCACTTTCCTCAACAACTTGACGCATATGTTCATTATACACATTGAATAGAATAGAGCATATTATGCATCCCTGTCGAACTCCAGATTTTAATTTGATGTTTTTCGAAATCACATTATTAACTCTTACATTAGCAGGTATTATTTACCTATAGTTTTTTTAATAAATAGGTAAGATGTTCTGCAGTACTCATTTCACTAAGTGTATGCCACATTTTATTACATTTTACGGTATCGAAGGCTTTGGAATATTTAACAAAGCAATCTCGAGATTTTTCGATAATTTGACGAATATTAAGAATATGTTCTCTTGTTTCTCTACCTGGGACGAATCCGCATTGTTCTTGTGGAATTTGTGGTAAGGGAATTAATTTTAGTTTTTTATTAATGATGGTTAGAAGTTCTTTGCTCGCGTGTGATATCAATGCTACTGTGCGGTAATTACTGCAATCTGCAATTACTGTCGGTAAACCTTTTTTTATATATGGGAATAAACGCAAGTTTACCCCAGTCATTTGTCTACTTTTCGGTATTCCAAATCTCATTGCAAATTCTAAGCATTACTTCCGTCCCTAATTCTCCCATTTCTTTTATTGTTTTAGCTGTTATTCCATCTTCTCCTTCTGCTTTTCTGGATTTTAGCTTTTTAATTGCCACCTCAATTTCTGATTTCAATATTTGAGGTTCCTTTTCATAACTTATTTTCTCTGTATTATTGTCTCGGTCGTTGTTAGAAAATAGTATCTCGCAATATTGTTTCCACACCTCTGCGAGGCCGTCTGGGTTTTTTATGATATTTCCACTATTATCTTTGATGATCTTTGCGGTTTGAATTCTCTCGCTAGATACTTGACTTTTGGGAAAAGTTCTCTAGGTTCTTGGCGGTCAGCATGTTCCTCTAGTTGTACACATATGTTTTTAATATAATTATTTTTACCCCTTCTGCACAAGTGTTTTATAGTTGTATTTATGGTAAGAAGGGTAAGAATATCAAAGTATTAAGATATTTTAGTCCAGGTGGATCCCTGCCGTAATTCGCCCTTTGTGAAATACCACCACTCTAGTCATCGACGGAGAATGACATAAACAGTTAGAGAAAGACAAACTAGAAATCAAAAATCACCCGATGGGCGACGCCAATACATACTTTAGCCCAGGTAGATCCCCGACGTAATTCGCAGTTCGTGAAATTTTACCACTCTAGTTTCCGACGGGAAATCACATAAACAGAATTTAGTGATTCCACGAATAGTATGGTTTCCAAATAGATAATATAATATGTGCAATTTTGGAAAGTTTATTAAATAAAACTGATTTTTTAAAATATTCTTACAAATATTAAGAATTCCCTAGATTTTTCATAGAATTGAATAAAAATCCCTTTTTCCCTAAGCTGGCTCAAAATTCCCTAGATATAGGGAAAATTTCCTAGGTCTGGTAACGCTGCAGTATAGGCACTATGCATTAATACCTTGAGCATAGTATAAAAAAGAAATAGTATGGACACTCGACAGGCGGGAAAAAGTACGCGCATCATTTAGCGCAGGCCATATCGCCATATTGAAAACAGACCGAACGCTAGTGACACCCGACTGGTATTAATTGGGTATTAATGTGACGTGTAGTCGAGTCATCTGTCGTGATTTGTTTGTTTATATCTTTATCGTCGAGTTTTATAACTTGGGGATATTAATTTCATTTTAAAATTATTTTTATAAAAATTTAATTTATGTAATTTAATAATTGTTTAACAATATTTAATAATTATTTAATATTTAGTTTTAGTATTTATGTTATGGTTAGGATATTTTATGTTGTTAATTGTTTTGTAAAAAATGGAAACATCCCGTTAATAAATAAATAAATACTAATTCTGGTTTTATTCGCAAAAAAAATAAAGTAATTAATATTTCCAGTTAGGAAAATGGTAACCTTTACAACTGAACAACTTACTACTCTGTAAGTAGGGCCAACGATGTAACCGCTATATTTTCGTTTTCATTCGAAAGCCCTGTACCATCAAAATCTGCAATTCACAACATTATTTTTAAATTTGAAAATTAACCAGCTCGTGCAATTAATGAAGAACAGGAACAGCCTAAAACTGCCGTAAGTAGTCTAACTGAAATTAATTTTCCTTGTAACAGCACGTTCTAATTTCAAAAGAAACTGGTATTAGGTACTGCTAGAACTGTATGAAATACTTTAAAAAGAAACAAGTACCATTGCTACTAAAAACATCTTAAATTCACAACCATTCTACTAGATAGAAACTGTAGTAAATGCAATTTAAAAAGGCAGGTAAAAAACTTATAATAAAAAAGATGGCCCCTGGCTGTATTTTATGTTAACATATAACAAGAAAAAATGCATATATTCTTTATAAAAGCGCAAATAGTCAATGTTCTTTGTCTCAAAAACATTTCACGATATTACTCGGTTAAAGTCTTTTGAATGAACATCTGAAAAGAAGAAAAGATATGAAACAGCTCTCTAATAATGATTTAAAAACCACAATCATAAAAATTCTTGGAACAGATCAAGACAAGAGTTCAAGAAACCCAACTGAGGAACTTTCAAATCGACAATCTGCTAAGCAAACAAGACGTCATTTTTGTCCGAAACATAAAGACATGAAATCATGTGATGACTGTAAGAGAGCAAATTGTAAGGAACGTAGTATCACCCTAAACTTTTGTCAAGATTGTTTTAGAAATTAAGATATATATATATATATATATATATATATTATATATATATATATATATATATATATAAACAAATAAAACAGTTTATTAGGGTTGCAGTCAGAATATTGGCCGGGATGTTAAAAAAACACTCTTTTGACTTTTTTGTCGAGCTTTCGGAATCGTTTTATTCCTTTTTCAAGACACTGCAATAAGACAAAAATGTAAATATTTAAAAAATATCACAATTCTTCAGTGTAACTTAACTTAATTTCTTGTATATATATATATATATATATATATATATATATATATATATATTATATATATATAATATCATTTTTACTTGTTAAAGTTTTTTGTAAGTTTAATTTTGTTAAATTATTGTTGTAGAAGTTAACAGTAAGTCTATTTAAATTAGTTTACACACAAAATTGCCTCCCGAAATAATTTGTTGTTTTGGAATATAAGTTTTTCAGTTTCTTATTTGGCTATGGTAGAAAAGATTTATTTTTATATAAAATAAATAAAACATTTTGATAATAATAATTAAATTAAATTAATATATTGTCGATTGTAATTAATTCAAATTTCCTTGTTTACTAACTTTGAAATAATATAAACACGTCTTTGTTCTAACCACTTGTGCCAGTCCGTAACTGATCTAGTCTGTTTTCAATATGGCGTCTGGATACTTTTATACTTCAAAGGCGCCGACTAAGAGTGTCCTAACTGTTTGTGGTTAAACTGTGCCTTGAGTTTGTTTTGAATCCGACGTCGGCCGACGTCGCCCGATATCGGATCGGGAGAAATATGTATCCAATGTAGGTGTACACTAAGACTAAAATCTGGAATGAATAATTAAAACATAAACAAATTTTACTGTGCAATTAAAAGATTTGGAGAATAAATTAAACGGTATAAACTTTTAGGGTGATTAGTACAGCTTACTTCAGACGTAAACTTGTGTTTTGCGTCGATATGAGTCATAGTTCTCTACTCTGAAACTTTACCTAGACTCTAGACTCTCTGAAACTCTAGAAAATCCATTACCTCTACATCCATGTTTTAATTGGAGTGTTCAAGTATTGCCAAAATTAAAAAAAAAGTAAAGAAAAAAGAAACAAAATTTCTAGTAATTTATTATCAACATTTAACTTCACTTCAATCCGAGGTAAATAATTAAATGCTCGCTAAACTACCCTCTGGTTTCGACGAAATAAAAAATAAGTATTGTTCAAAGTGGAAATAGTTTTCCTAGTACCCGCAGTTCCTTGTCTACTCAACGACCCACATTTCCCTCTCCGCAAGAGGCGACTGACCCCCTAATGTCGTAGCTGTTTGTTCATTCTCTCCACCACCTCTTCGACCCCTTACCAAAAACCAAAAGAGCATTTCGACAGCATCCCCGTCGTCGTCACAAAGTTTCGTAATTACCGACGATTTGGAGTTGGAGAGGTGGGTTTTTAGTCGATGCTGGTGTCAAAGGATGACGACAATCGGCACCTCGTGGCATGGGCCCTTCAATTGGCCACCACTCCGTCCCTCTTCCCCAAGCGTCGATTGGTTTCCGATGCCGTGCCACTATCGCCATCGAAATGCGGGTGAAGATGCAAAATGGAGTAGAGTTGGACGTTCTATGGATGGTTTTTAGTATCTGTTACTGTATTACGATTCATACCTTCTTAAAATCTAATTATTCAACAATATTAAGTGAGGTATGCTATCAAAAATTTACTCGATCTCTCTCTCTCTCTCTCTCTCTCTCTCTCTCTCTCTCTCTCTCTCTCTCGTGAATGTTATATTCAAGGGTAAGACACAAAGTTACATTTAAATATATGTATTTGTTCTTGCAGCTGTTCTATGATTACAATTTTTTCTGGTTCAGCCATGTTGTTTCTTGTTTTTTGTCACAGGCATTTGATTCATTTTAGCAATCAGATAGATGTTTTTATTATCCGATTTTACTCTTCTATAGCTTTGACAAGCTGTAATTATCATTGTTTCCTGTTCTTTATATATAAGGAAGAAGTTTATTTGGTTTCGATATAGTCAGCAAAAAGTTATTTATTTTTGGAATGTTAATTTAGAATATAATTGTGGATGTAGAATAGTAAAAATATATTTTACATAAATGTTTAAGTTACATATAATAGTGTAGTTCTGATCTGGAGAGCCTAAAGTCAAGTAAAGTATAGATAGAAAACTCTTGAAAAGTCAATGGGACCGTATACATAGTACATCACAGACAGGAAATCATTCCAGAATTTTCAAATAGAAGCAAATAGAATAATTCGAACATTATTTATTGCTGGAATATTCTGGAAAGAAAAAAGATATATATATATATATATATATATATATATATATATATATATGTCTTCATATCAAGGCGAGATCCGTTTGTATCATAAGCTATACAAAATGAGATCCGTTTTGCAAGGCGAGATCCGATTTTGGATCTCACCTTGTATTCACGTGTATATAGTGATATCTCGATGTAACAATGATGGGGGTACAAAGAAATCGATTTTTGTCTGGACCTCATTTTGCACCCCTTTTGGTGAATTTTATATTGCAGTAGTTCCACTAAATCCGCTGTAGAGGCAGTGCGAGCGATCCGTTGTGTATATGCTAAATATACATTTTGTAGACAACCCGAGATCCGGTAAATTTGGCAACATCGCAAATGAATTTTACAGTCAGACCTCTCCCTCGCTTCGGCTTATTTCCGGTTTGAATAATATTATTTACATTATTAAAGAGCTCTGTCCAGAAAGGCGATTGTCAAATATCTCGAGAACTAGACGTCGTATCGAAGAAACTTAGAAATTTTTTTTTATGGTTTTCAAAATCTATATACTTATGCAATACCAGGGTTCTTATTCTCCCTGCGAACGCGGTGGGTGTAGCAACTTTGAATTTTCAACTGGAACCCTTTATTTTTATTTAAATAAACATTTTGAAATTATATTAGAACTATTATGGATATAGATATAAAATTAGAATAATTAATTAAATTAGAAATTTAGAGTTGAAAATACACAACTTTTGTGCGAATCTATAATAGCTTCTTTAACCAGTGGGAAGAGCTTCAAAATCGTCGTTTTGATGACATTTTTAGGAGTTAGATGATTTTAAGTAATTTTTTAGATAAAATTATGTAGAACACGTTGGTAAGTACTCGAAGTCTAAAAAATTTTGGAGACATTGTTTATTTGTAGTATTATTTTTTTACAATTTTTCTTCGCATATTTTCTCCACTGTTTGTTTTACAAAAAATGTCAACAACTTATTTTAATAGCTTTTAAAAGACCTACAAAATAAAGCCTACCGCGTTCAATTTGAGTGAGTTACAAATACAAATCTGTTTTACATATCATTTATAATTAAGGGACCAACTATGCTGTTCACGTACTATGTTAAGATTCCACGGGAATATTTTTCAATATATGTAGTTCATTTATGCTAAACTTGGACACTGTACGTCAAATACTTTACGTGCTATAGCTTTATAAACAAATTAACTTCATATTTCCTTTAAATTCGTTTACTGAAGAAAATCCAAATTTAGCTATACAGCTCGCACTGCCTCGTAGGGGAAAATTCACTCATCCCAGACACCCACCTTATCAAATGTGTTCGATTCCTAGGTGACTTGGTACATCGAGGTTTGTCCCAAAAAGTTTCTTACATTATTATCTAGTATTATATAAAGCTTATTAAGGACGTTGTAACGGCGTTAAAGTTCAAAAGCTTGTGATATATAAAACATCTAAATTTGCAACGGTTTTTCCCTGGCAGCAAATTTCACGTTCAAGAACAAAGGATAGTAATAAAAACATTTAATTCTATGTACCTATTTCTTAATTATTATCTTGTGTTAGTTATCTTACTCTATGTTAGACTCTTCATTACTATAAAAAGAAGTAACACTCTCTATGGTTAAAATTGTTCACGTTTATCACTTTTTTGTAACATTTCACTTGGGTCATAATATATTTACAAGAATCAATGAATTTGATCTCGTTTCCGTTTACACGAGTATTTGAGCCCCCGTACAGTCTGATAATTTAAAAAACCAATATAATAATTATTCGTCACAAAAAGCTAAAAATAAACTCATCTTGTTTCATGTTTCTTCAACTTCAACACAGTCAAAATCTTGGTGTCAGGCTACATACTCATACCTTCGTTTGGACGAGTATGTACACGAATATTATATATTATACTGTCTGAAGTAGGAGAAAGTTTATATGTTTATATGGACCAGTACAAAGATTGTTAGTACTGGTCAAATACAAAACCAATCCTTTTAGGGTTGTAGAGGTTCTTGAACACTATTGATTTTAAAATTCTTGCATAGTCGCCAAATGATTTGCAGTTGGACGGTTTGCCAACGGCTTGGATTAAGCTCATAGCTTCAAGAATGTGACACTTTTGTTACTTTATAATGGTAATGGTAGATATTTAGACATAACTGTAAACTGTCCTATTATAGAACCTAAGGCAGATTTATTTGATGGTATCGATAAAACTCTTACAGGTACAAGTGACATCGGATGTGCTGTAAATTCATATTTGAAAATATTCTCATACTATTTATGTTACTTTCAATTGCCTTGGTTGTTAGTATTTTTTGTAAAAGCTCTTGCTCAGCATGAATAATTTTTTCCTTTTCAGAGACAGTTTTATAGTGTTGGAAATGTTGAAAGTACTTCTTGTATGCTGATAAAAATTGGGAGCTCTAACAGTAAGAATAAATTTTGCTAGACTCTTCTCCATTTTTTTTGTTTGTTTAAGTAAGGGTATTTGAATATTTGGCAATGCAATCTCATTAGCTGAAATTACGAGAAGACGATCTACGCTTTTGAAAAATACATTAAATCGTAAAAAACTGATCATGTAGTTTTTGTACAGAATATTCATTAATTTTCATCCGTTTATTTTTTTTCTATTTTCTACGTTTTGAGTTGAGTGGTTGCTTAAGTCTCATGATGCACGAAATTCATCTACCATCATGCCAATCATATTGTAGCTTAACAACCATTTGTCTAGTTTTGTGTTGGCTTTAGTCAATCATACGATTCCTCCTGCATCTTTTGAGTTGTATTTATATGTTTCAAGCTGGATCTACAAATAGTTGGTTAAAGTTGCTGTTCAAACTTTTCACAACAAACATGTCCAACAAATATAATGTTCCCCAAAAAGAATAGTTCACATGGTCAAATGCAAAGAAATAGGGGTACATTTTTCTAAAACTAGAACAGAAATGTATTCTCCAGTTTCCGCTTCTTTCAGCAAACTAAAATGGAAATGGACTTTACGGAAAGAAACATGCCGTAATCTGATTTTTGACTCAAGTTCACTGTCATACCTGCTGCTGTTCATTAAAATAATTTAAAACTTCTAATATTAAAAATCTCAGCTCAGTGGATTTCGTGCTATTAGTAAAAAATAATGCACAATAATGCACTTTCGCAATCGAATATACAACACAACAGAATTTCAATGTAAAATCGACCCTAACAACATCGCCATCACTAGAGTCGATTTAAGGTTGACTTCAGATTATGAATCTCGCCCTTCCTCGCATCTCTGCGTTTGCCACTGTGCGTCGTGACATGCCGTTCAATTTATTTAATTTTTTTTAAACTATTTATCCAATCGCCATTCTAAACAAACCGACATGTTCTCTGATGTTTGGTCTATAACTTTTATAGAAAGCCATTTTTTGCTAGACCCAATATTTTTCGGGGTAGAGCGAGGAGAAACGATTTTAAAAATATGGGTTTTCAGACTCATTCTGTCATTTTGTATGAAGGCACTCCGTATACAACAATGGTTTGACGTATTTTTATAAATAAAATAAAAATATTTCTAATGTCCGGATCGATATGCAAATTTGAAGAATGAATTTTCGGATATCGTAGATCCGAAAAATGACGAAAAACAAATTAGCATTGTTTTTGTAAGGCTCTCCACCGCTCCCCTCGCGCTACGATTTTTGGACGACCAAGTGATTTTGCATTAGAAAGATATTAGAAACGAATAAAAATAGGTTTTGCATTTTAGCAACAAAGTGCCCACCAAAATCTATTCTAGAAGTCTTTTTCCAGTCTTATTTACTCTTCAGTATGGAATTGTATTTACTCTTGTACAAAACTAATATTTTTATGTTAAAACACGATTAGAATGTTAAAATGATATCTTTTGTTATAGGTACCGATAAACTGTTTAGTTTAAATAATTTCCCCTTTTTAATTTTGTACATAAATAATAAACAAAAATAGCTTTGAGAATAGATTTCACAAATTCAATAAAACAGCATTTTAGTAATTCGGTTTATAAAGTATATGTTGAATTATTTAATAATATACATAAAAATTATAATCATTACTTAGCTTATGTTATCTTTGAATTTTGTTTCACTACTTCAACTGACCGCTGCCCTTGCAATATTTTTAAAATACAAAACACCATAACCGCAAATTACTTTACTGTTTGAGTAGGAAATATGCAATACAACACGAGCTCCGGTCGCTTGACTAATACTCTTTAGAGCTGGCAACAGTGTCTGATCTCGCGTTGATCTGTAAATATCTAAAATTTCGTATATAAGTCTTCCCCTTCCCTTTTCAGCTACGGATCTCATTTTGTTGTAAATTTATCAAAAAAATTTAAGTTCAAAAATCTTTTCCCCTCTAAGTGTTCCATGATTAATATGTTAATTATAAAGATAGTTATGAACAATATACTCCATTAATTAATTTCCTATTGGTGGATCTCGGGTTGTCCTCGATTTAATCGGATCTCGCCTTGATATGAAGACATATATATATATATATATATATATATATATATATATATATATATATATATATACATATATATATATATATATATATATATATATATATATATATATATATATATATATATATATATATATATATAGGCCATGTAATTTGGTCAAGGTCACTCAGTCAGTTTAGTCAGTTTGAGTTAGAGTTTAGTTCAAGTCAGTCAGTCAGTTATGAGTTCAGTTCAGTTAAGTTCAGTTACCAGTTCAGTTATCAGTTATCAGTTATCAGTTAGTAAAGTTATAATTCAGTAATTTAGTTACAAGAAGATTATTAATTGAGTTAAGTGAGTTAGTTAGAAGATATTAAATTAGTTACAAGATTAATATTGAGGAGTTAGTTATGACAATTTAAGGATTATTAATCAGTTATTTATGAGGTTATGAAGAGATTATTCAATGCTAGAAGAAGGCATTGATTAAGTTAAATGAATTATTAGATTAAATACAGTTGGAGATTAATTATTACTACAGTAATATAGTGACAGTTTAAAGTTAATTAATTGAAATACGTGTAATTTAAGAGGAACATCTATTGTCAGTTCTTTCCGCTAAATGTCCTGAGCAAAGAAATTTTAGAGATTTATTCCTATGGATTACATTAGTGTCCTTGGTTTTTTGTTTAATTTGTTATATTCTTTTTCGATCCCCCTTTTTTATACTTTTTTTTTAATTGCCGTATTCCAGTAAGAGCCTAAAAACGTATCCATTGAATTCTGACAGGCAACGGTGGGGTAAATCTTTTTTGGACATCTACGTTACGGAACAAGACACACTGGTATATTTCGACCGAGTAGGATATTACGCCAGAAGACCCCAGGGTAGTGTCGGATTAACCGTGTTCCGGCTAAAACCTTAACCACCGTTCCAAAGAGGTGCTCTTGCTACTTAATAAACAACTAAAAAAAACTAAAAATTTATAAATAACCATACCTATTTCATAATCCTATACCACAATCAGAAAATATTTCAGACGTTAGGCCATAAACTAATAAATAATATTAACCATAAATTTTAGATCTCTGGCTTAATGTCCTCCTCTGTCCTCCTGCTCCTTTTTCTTCATCACCCCAGAAATCAGACAGTCTACTTCTCTTCATTCTTTCTCTCCTCTCAACATTATGTTTACAGTATTTTTTTCATACAGTCCAAATCCCATTCGCCCTTCGAAATCTCCCCTTTCATATGCCCATCTCTGGCAGCTAAAAATGTGGGCGGGAGCGTCCGGTAGTCCACGAACAGTACAGTCTGCTGAGGCAGATTTGCCTATTCTATTTGTGAAGGTGCCAAAACTACCACGTCCGGTCAGAAATTGCGTCAGGAAGTAGTCTAGTTTACTGAACTTACATTTCCACCACATTCTCATATAGGGAATAAGCTCCTTATTAAATGGGGCAGCGTAGGTTACTACCGACTGGAAAACTCTATTTGGCACATTTCTGGGCCTCCAAAGTTTGGCATCAGCCATATTAACGCCTCCATATTTCAGTTCGCCTTCTCTACTGTCTTTTGGATGTGTACTACGAACCTTAGTCCTACCGACAACCAGACTTCTAGATACTTAATTGATTGTCGGTGTAACCTTCACACCTTTCACTATAAAGCGAAGAGATGATTTTTCCCGGGTCACTTTGGGAACTAACACCTCTCGCAAACAGTGCCAGATCATCAGCATAAGCTACAAGAGTGCGTCTCTTTGGCATCTATACCCTCAACACCCCGTTGTACAGGACATTCCTCAGGATGGGACCTAGTACTGAACCCTGCAAACACCCTGCGACAAACTGATGCTGTTATCTTTTTCTATTATAGACTTCTCAGTAAAGTGTCTGTTAATTACGTTAATATATTTAATAACGCCCAATTTTCTCAGCTTAAACATGATATATTCCCATGATGCCATACTAAAGGCATCTCTTTGTAGCTTGCCTAACTAAAAAGGTTACTTTTGTGATATGGTATCTATGTTACTTTTGTTATACCTACCATTCATCGCTACATTGACCTTTGAGTGACTTGAGTTTCGCTATTGCCTTTTTCTTGTGTCCAATTAAAAGATAATAGAGTGTCCAAGTTTCGCAGTCGTATGTCATGATTTGTAGTTTAAATTGATCGAATGCTTTTTTCTTCTAGTGGAGTAGTATCCTGGATTTAAATATAACTACATTTTTACCAAAAGATGCCTAAGTCAGTTTCATTCTTATTATTGTTCTGAAGCTATTTTCTTGTAACATTTTAAAGTAATTACTATTTAAATAGGAATAAGCCACAATTAAAGCTTAAAGTACGTTTATTGTCGTTTTAATTTCCACTTCGAAAATCGTTCTCAAAATACAAACATTAGTAAATTGAATTAATGTAATTTAATTAGGTAATGTTTGTAGTTTGAGAACGATTTCCGAAGTGGAAATTGAAACGTCAATAAATGTACTTTAACCTTTAATTGTGGCTTATTCTTATTTAAATAGTTATTACAGTTTCATTCTTCTGTTGATTTTTGTAAGTAATCAGCGTGATTTATGTAATAATTCTTCCAGATATGCACAGTCGTCTACTGCCTTAAGTGCAATGTTGTTTATTGTTACATCTTGGAGATCCCTCAAGTGTTGTACATAGTTTTTGTTTTTGTCAAGTTCATTTTTAGGCTAACTTCATTGCTATCTGCATTTACGTCACTTATAAGTTCTTGTAGTTCTTCTGGATAATTAGCAATCAAAACAATGTCGTCTGCAAATTTAAGATGACTGAGATATTCTTCATCAATGGATAGGCTTGCCAGTTAATTTTGATAAATACGTTTTCTAGACATGCAATGAAAAGCTTGGGTGATATTGCGTCACCTTGTCGGATACCCCTGGTAGTGGATAATTCTGGAATATTTTCATAAGTGTTTAACTTAGCTATTGCTTGTCTGCATATAGTTTCTAAAGTCTCTATGTACGGTTTGTCAATGCCTTGACTAGTCAAAGCTTCGATTACTTATAGCGCCAAAGGCCTTCTTGAAATCCATGAAATTTAATGCTAGCAGTATTTTATATTTTTTAGTTCTACTCATTAGTTCTTGAAGCGTACGGATATAATTCTGGGTATTGAATCCCCTTCTGAAGCCAGCTTGCTCTCTTAGTGTTGAATCCCCTTCTGAAGCCAGTAGCATCTAATGCATTTGTTAATCAGTTCTTGATGATAATTGTATAATATCAAATATAATATAAAAATATAATACAAATATCTTGTATGTGACTGGTATTAGTCTAAAGGACTGTAGGTTTTGATATTCTCTTTACTACATTTCTTTTGAAATTATTTCCAGGTTTATTTTGCCAGCGTATTTAAGCAGTATGCGAAAATTTTGAAAAATCGTACATAGGACACACATCCAGAACTCTAATAGGCAAACTTACGTCACATAAAAGTGATTTTAAAAATAATAAAAATATATGTACATTAATATAATGTATGGTCATTTAATTTCAATGAAACATACAAAGTGAGTCATAAAAACAAACTAAACAAAAACGAATGTTTAAAAATGGCATGCATAAATAAATATTACAGTAAATATGAATATACAAAATTGACATGAATAAACTCAGCTATATCAATAATTACATTGTTTTTTACAAAAACCAGTATTTTATATGAATAATATTAAATTTTTTGACTAAATTCAAAGATTTAAATTTTCCAATTATACGCCACGTTGCTATGTTACTCATGTCAGTTCTTTTGTTAAGCGAAGTAGGATGCTTAAGTTTTTGATACATTTTTAAAAACTGCTTTTTCTATAATTCTTTTCATTACAAAAAATGTTCAGATCTTAAAAGTTAACTTTATGAGTTGTGATGTGCTAAGGCATAAGAATGTTTAGATGTGTTAACGTCAGTGCGATGTTAAACCAGAAAAGAATGCTTAAAACGAAGAAATTACTAGAAAAGAAAAAAAAAACGAATTAAAAAGTAATGTGAATTTTAATATGCAAAAAACACTAACAGACAACAAACAAATTATGGATGTAAATAAAAAGTGGTATAATATAGAAAACAACTTTACTAAAACCAGTTCAAGAAAGTTTAATACAACATAGGTCAGAAGCTAAAAAACAGTGAATGACAGAAGAAATACTATTACAGGTGGAAGAAAAAAGAAAACATAAAGGAAAATATCTACAGAATTATAAAGAAATATAACGAATAATTAACGAAAAAATCAAACAGCTAAGAAAAATTTATTTGATGAAACAATGTAAAGAGATAGAAGAATTGGAAACAAAATATGATATGAGAAATATGCACAAATAGATAATAGAAGTGACTGGAATGGGTTGAAATATACAATAAAAAAAGAAGTAGTACTAATAGATTTACCAGAACAATTGAGATGATGGGAGGAGTAGTTTTCCAAGATAAAAGAGGTGAAATGCAGAAAATACAAGAATTAACTCCTTCAGAGAGACAGTAGATTACGATAGATAAAATCAAATGAGCTATAAAAACTCGTTGGATTAGCTGAAATACCAGTACACCTGTTAAAACTAGTGGAAAAGGACAACTTGGAAGTATTGCAGATTTATTCAACACGGTGTACCATACGGAAAAAATACCACATGAGTGGCTGAATTATTGATTTCGAAAAGGCCTTTGACAAAGTACAACATGAACCATTAAGACAAGTTCTAATAAAGAAAAATATAGACAGCCGAGATATTCGAATTATATGCAATCTATATTGGAGTCAAACAGCAAATGTCAAGGTTAAGGGCAGACTAACAGAAGAAATTCAAATCCGTCGAGGAGTCCGGCAGGGATGTATCTTATCGCCACTTTTATTTAATCTGTATAGTGAAGCTATCTGTGAACAAGCACTCGAGGAAGAAGATCTTGGTCTGATAATAAATTGTGAGACGATCAACAATATAAGATATGCTGACGATACAGTTCTCCTAACGGGAACGCTTGTAGAACTACAACATCTCGTTCAAAGTCTCAATATATACTGTAACAGTTACGGCTTGAGAATTAATTTAAAAAAAACTAAATTTATGGTAATCACGAAATCAAAGAACATCAGAGCTAATCTTGTAATAGACAATACAACGATTGTGCTTGGATCACAGACGATACTGATCAAACAAAAGAGATTAGATGTAGAATAGAAATCGCTAGATCAGTCTTTAATAGAATGCGCAAACTCTTTTGCAATCGTGATATCAATATAAAGTTACGAATACGAATGCTGCGGTGTTATGTCTTTTCTACCCTGTTATATGGAGTTGAGGCTTGGACACTAAAACAGTTGACCATAAAAAACATCGAAGCTTTCGAGATGTGGTGCTATAGGCGCATTCTCAGAATATCATGGATGGACCGCGTCACTAACACGCAAGTACTCCAAACTTTAGACAAAAGATGCGAAATTCTAAACGAGATAAAAACTAGAAAGATGGAATACTTGGGGCACATTGTGAGAGGTGAAAAGTACGAACTTTTAAGCAACATCATGCAGGGCAAAATTAAGGGCAAAAGAAGTGTGGGAAAAAGAAAAATATCGTGGCTTCGTAATCTACGTGAATGGTTCGGGTGTAGTTCGATTGTGGCAGTCGCAGTGGCTATGATGATTTCCAATCTCCGCTAGGAGTGGCACGAGAAGAAGAAGAAGAGGGGCTGAATTCAGCATTTATAACCATCCCTAAACAAACAAGTAGCAGAAGAGTGCACTGATTATCGAAAACTAAGCCTCATGAGTCATACTTTAAAAGTACTGCTAAAACAATACAGAGAAGAATATACGAAAGGCTAGAGGAGGATATTAGCGAGACGCAGTTCGGGTTCCGAAATGGAATGTTTACTCGAGAAGAACTATTTGCCATCAACATATTAATTCAGCGATGTTGGGATGTTAACGTTAATCTACACTTGTGCTTTGTTGCCTACGAAGAAGCTTTCGATAAAGTAAGACATGAAAAAATAATATCAATACTTATGAATAAGCGCATTGACAGTAAAATTATAAAAATAGTGCAAACACTATGTTGGAACCAAAGAGCCATAGTTCAAATTGATGAGCAACACTCAGAAGAAATAAAGATCTGTAAAGGAGTTAGGCAGTAATGTGTTTATCGTCACTTTTAATTAAGTTATATTCTGAAGAAATTTTCCAAAACACGCTCAACAATATCAAAGCTGGAGTTACCGTTGACGGAAAATTAATTAACAACTTACGATATGCAGATGACACTGTGATCATAGCAACGAGTATAGAACATCTACAATGTCTTATATAAATGTAGAAATAGTGCTGAGATGGGAATTACTATAAAAGCTAAAAACGAAGTACATGCTAAGATCACAAAATGTACATAACCTATTGACAATCACTAGTAACGTGATAGAACAAGTAGAAAAATATCAGTACTTGGTTACTTTGATCAATGAAACCAATGATCATACTGCAGAAATAAACAGGCGAATAGAGATTGCAAGATCGGCGTTTATACGAATGAAGCCACTCCTAACGTGCAAAAATACAAATTTGGAGATCAGAGTACGTACCATTCGCTGTTATATATTTTCAATATTATTATATGGAGTTGAGACTTGGACATTAAAAAAATGCAATTTAAAAAGAATCGAGGCTTTTGATCTGGTTATAAGTCAGAGTATTATAAATATCATGGACTGATAGAATTACATATAAAGAAGTACTGGAGAGGGTTGAGGGGAAAGATTTAAGGATGAAGATCTGTTGATCGAAGGCAGAACTCATGGTTGAAAAATCTACGTGATTGGTATCAATGCAGATCGACTGATTTGTTTAGAGCTGCAAGTTCAAAAACAAAAATAGCCATTATGATTTCCAACCTCCGTAGGAAGACGGCACTTTAACAAGAGAACAAAATCGTGGAAATGAGAAGTAAACAGTGCAATGAAAGATAAAGATCTACAAGCAGATGGCCAGAAGGAACGCAAGCTTTGGAAACTAGACCCATTTCAAATATTCCATTAAATCTTGTATTGCACCGATTACTTATATTCTCCTACAATTCTTACCAGATAGTAAGGTAGTATCAACTATAAAAACATAATTTTTCACAAAGTTTCTAATATAATGTTGCAAAAATCAAGTTTCCAAAAAGACATAAGAATTCATCAATTAGAATTCTTCCAGTAAGCGCTATTTAGAAACGTATTCTTTCTATACCCACACCTTTAGCCGGGGCGCATTTCTCAAGGATGTAACTGTGGGGCGGTTACTCTGTAATTTAACGAACCCTCTCTCCAATCAACGATATATATGAACTATTCGTCTATGGCAAATTATGTACAGCTTCTGCTGTTATTTGTGCAGTACAGTGACCCTCTGAACTGGGACGAAATTATTTCGCACATTGACCTAATTAGAGCGTTAAGGGGTATCGATGTAGAGTGTGCATTATGTAGTTTATTATTTAAATTATCTGGTTAATATTTAATAATTGGAAAATCAAATTTATTTATTCAAATAATTATGAAATTTGTTTTATAATAATTGTGTTATATATCGAATGCTGGTATAGTAGTTTACATTGTCAGGTGTTCCATTTTTTCGTCAATATAGAAAACTTTGTTTTTTCAAAGAAATCATTTTATTTAAGAGACTATTTTTAACTAATTTAAGTAACATTTTTTCTGTAACAGCTCTGATACCTAATTGTAGAAGACTTAAAAATAAATTATTTGAATATTTAATAAATTAATCACAGTTTTAGTTTAAAATAACTGCTTTGTTTATTTTGATTTCAATTTTTACTTCAGAAATCAATCCAAAATCACAAATTCAACAAATTGTTTATGTAGAAAATATAACATTAGCTTAGCTAAAGAAGTTAAAAATATAGTTTGTTGTAAATATAAATACGAACAAGTAGCACTTCTTTAAAATTATTAGCAGCAAAAACAATATGAATAGCCACTTGCCATTAATAATGCAATTTTCTGTGTGTGACAGTAATGGTGGGATAATTCTTCTTGGTGTCATTTCGGCATCATGAAAAGCTATGAAGATGTGACATCACGGCGTATAGTCGAATTCTGAATTGATCTCAATCAAGCAAGCCATTTAATTAAATCCAACCTGTGGGATATGCTCACCCTTAAAAATTACGTTCGGGTGTAACAATTCATTGGAGCGAGGTGTTTTAACCCGAGTAAAAATAGGAGTCACTCCATCGCGCTACAATACTTTGGACCATTCCTTTCCTCCCTATGTCCCAGCCAAATGCTCTTCATGTGGGAGTCCTGGGTAATAGAATTCCAACATGGATTCCTTACCGAATCAAAATGAGGACATCGCATTGTCGCTATGATCCTGTTATCATAATGTGGCTTATCCTCGAACTAAACATTGCTTACTTGGGCCTTAAATCTCTGCTCTAACCCCCTCTGTGGCTCAGTGGTAAGAGCGCCTGCCTTTAAATCTAAAGGTCGTGAGTTCGAATCCCATCTGGGTGGAGAAATTTTCGTTTATTAAAAATTAATGAATGGAAATAATTTCTATCCATTTGAGATACAAATAGCGTCTCTTAGCAAAGACAATGACGTCGACTTTTATAAGTATCAAGACAATTACTCTACACACACACACACACTACACTAGGTACCTGACTGTACCATGCCAATGATCATAGTTGTCAAGGCATTAACTCAATAAAAAAAAATCTCTGCTCTGAGCTGGGCTAGACAGAACAGCGCATTGTCGCTATGATCCTGTTACCATAATGTGGCCTATACGCAAATTAAATATTGCTTACTTGGGTCTCAAGTCTCTGCTATGAGTTCAGCTCAGTTCGGAGATTTAGTGCTCAAGGGTTTGTGCATCTACGAGCCTGAGTTTTGGGGCTTTTGTTAATTTTTCTTGTTGGTTTGCGCCGCTTTTTGTTAGTATTTTTTTAATTTGTTTTGATGGCCGAGGCCGTTTTTTCTGTGTTTTTGATTTTTTTTGTAGGTTGCTGAAACAGAAAATCACAATTAATAAAATGTTTATATTATAATATAAAAAAAAATGACAATATAAAGTTTGTACACTTAAAGTAACTAGGCCCACGCCTTTCGTTGCGGTTGTCCACGACTTTTTCGAGCTACGAACTGTCTTCTTAGTAAGCTGGTTTGTGCTTCCATCTATGGAAAGCGTCATACCTCATCATCTCTCACATAATGTGACTTGGATAGTTCTCTATCTCTGAGAACTTTGTCTTTGATTTATCTTTCATAATCTTAGTCACTCTGATTTGCTGTAATTCTATAAAAAGGAATCTTTCTTCAACGTATCTCGGTAAGTTGGCTGCTTCTCTTAGACTGCTGTTGTGTGCCGCTTGTATTAACTTTTTGGATGTATTGCGTATGTGACCCTATACGCGAGATGCATATTTTAGTATAGGAAGAATTATACCATTTATTAATCTTATCGTCGTTTTCATTCTTAGTTTACTTTTTCTTCCTGTTAGCCCTCTTATTGACGCTTTGGCCAGGTTGGCTTTTTGCATTGTAGCGTCTACGTATTTACTGAATTTTAAGCCTTTGTCCATAATTACTCCGAAGTATTTTTCTTCGCTTTTCAAATCGATAAGGTTATTTTGCACAGTCACTTATTTTTCTGGTTTGTAGGTTGTTTACCGTGATGCCTATGTTTCTAAGTTTAGTCGCTATCGCTGTGACGTCGGCATATAGACTTGGTATGGTAATATGGACTATAGTAATGTATCTGGTGTTCTAGGTATGTATACTATGTATATTGTGTACAGTAGAGGTGATAGTAATACTCTAGCTTTTTGTAATATTCCAGCCTCCGGGTTTCTGAGATCAGACAGGATTTGTCCTATTCGAACTCAGAAACTACGATTGGTTAAGTCCGAAGAGATTAGTCTTGTCATTACTCCACTTTAACCGTATCCTCTCATTTTAAAAATCAGTCCTTTATGTCAGACTTTGTCGAAAGATTTGCCTACGTCTAAGAAGGCAGCTCCTGTGTATTGTTTGTCGGAAAATCCAGCTGCTATGTATTCTGTTAATATGAGTATTTGTAGCTCTGATCTGAAGCCGAATTTTGCTTCAAGTATAATATCTAATCTATTTGTTTTAGCTTGGAGTCTGCTGAGTATTACACTCTCTACAATCTTGCTGATTGCAGGTAATAAGCTTATTGGCCTATAATTTTGCGAAAACGTGCTGTCTTTTTCTTCCTTTGGTAACATTATGACATGGGCCTCTTTCCATCTGTTTGGGAATTTTTTAAATCTTAGCATCACGTTCATGATATTTGTAAAATACACTATATTCCTGCTAATAGGTACTTAAGAGACCTGTTTATTATTTGATCTGGATAAGGTGCTTTTTTCGACAAGCTATTTTTAATTAGCTCGTTTAACTCCTCCGGTAATGTAGGAGGGATGATTTCGTTATAACTCTCAGGTCTTACTCTTTGCTTTTCGACTTCTTCTATGAAGTTGATGTCCTCATCTGGGTGGTAATTTAATGTAAACTCTCTCTTGGGAGTGCTTTGCTTTTACTACAGTAGTGCAAACTATTCCATTTTCTCTGTGTAATGGAGGGATTGGCTTTCTCTCGTTTCTAAGAACTCTCTGAAGCCTCCAAATATTTTGCATATTTGCTCCTTGTTCCTTTATACCTCTTATGTAGTTTTCTTAGCTTTTACTACGGTGTTGTTGTAGTGCTGTTTTGACCTATATGTGTAGTCTATTTGCTCTATTTTTATCTGCCTGGTGTCTTGTCCTTCTTGCTCTATGATTTGCTCTGTTCTTTTCCCTTATCAAGTCTTTTATTAGTTGTGGTATATCTTTAAACCTGCCCTTGTGGATGACTGTAGGACTATGTTTTCTATTTCTCGTAGATTGTCTATCACTGAATATATTTATCCCAGTGCTCACCAATCTTTTGAAATTTGTCCACTTTGTTTTCTTTTTTACTCTTTTGATTATGCTTTCGTCTTCAGACGATCCTAGTTGTAATGGGATAGAGATGTGGTCCGTTTTGCCTTTGTTTGTTTTCCTAGGTTTTTTGCAACACTCGAGTATTCCACAAAAATTTCCAAAAAAAAACTTAAAAAATGCCTCTTATTCTTAACGTACACATGCTTTTGTTTAGTGGGATAAACGTAATCATCATACTTTGAACCTATAGCTAACAAAAAAAACTCCTGTTCATCTTATCTCCTGTATTACAGATATGTCTCTCTCCAGTTGTTTATTTCCTCTATCAGTAGCTTCATTGCTACTTCCTTATAATAATATGGGGTATCAACATTCTAAGATCCTATTCGTAATACACTTTTGTAGTATGTGTAGATTTCGTAACATTAGGCTTTTGAAAGAAAATATTGTTAGCCCCACACCTAATCCTTCTCCTTTATCTCGGCTTAAGAACAGCAGGGTGAGACTTTCTAACTTGTAAACCCTGGTGGAGTTAAAAAATGTAATATTGCCCCATTGTAAAATGTATAAATAACTTGAAAGACTTGTTAAAAATTTCCAATACCTGTTGAACTAAATAAATCAATAAGTTTTTAAAAATCGTAAGGGTAACATGGTGTTTTACCTGAAACATATTTTCCTAGTTAACGGAAAAACCAAACGGCAGACAATAACGCATAGACTGCACAACGACCACCTGTACGAAAAATTATAATTTTCTTATAAGCTGTTTCTAAAATAGTCCAAACGTTCCATAATTTTGCTTGATATTGCATATTTAAAAAATCTCCTTAAAACCATTTTGTCACGCCTCTGTCTTTTCTCTCTCGTGGCTTTCAGCCTGACGTTAATTATACTGGAAGAAGCCGACCGAAGAGCTGGTCTGGGTAAGATTTAGCTAGCCTGTCAATTACGGGTTTATAGAGTTTCTTGCCTTTCGTCTTTCTGGATTGTGAGGTATTGTTAACATAGAACATTTCATACAAAAACTACCAATTAAGATACGATTATACTCATTAAAAAGGTTTTTGTTTAAAGGGGCTTTTAGATCTTGGTACTACGACAAATTTAAATATTAGATCGAAGGAATGTTTTTAACACCTGTTTTTTTTTAAACACTCGGATTCGGTCATAACTGTCAAATTACACTTTACTTTAAAAATAAAACTGTACTAATAATAATAATAGTCTGCCTTTATACCGCTACTGCGGCTTTGGGATTATTTCTGTTACTTTAGTGAATAAGTGGTTGTCAATTTTGCATAGTTTTCAGGAGACGACTTACAAGTTTTGACAACATTATATAAATCCATCTTATATGATATAATACTAAGTTATTAGGTCAAAAAGATAATAAGGATAATCTGAGAGCAACCTAACCAGTTATTCACCATCGACTTACCCAGTTATTCACCTTAATATATTAACAAAAATAAGCCAATCTATGTATTTTACTTTTTAATTTAATGACATAAAACATAAAAAAGAATATATCTTTATTTAAAATTTAACAAAAACAGTTTTACAGTAAGTTTAAAAACATTTATTCTGAATTATGTTGCTCCTGCAACAACAGGGATTCTCCATTTTTCCGCCCAATACATGTCTGTGAATATTGCAAATTTGACATTACCATCGTAATGTCGATAAAAACTTTGATTTTTCGTAAAGATAACCCCAAAGTTTTTCCTTTATTTAAAATAGCGGTTCTATTAGTGGAATTTACTATTTCCAAAAGAATAGTATCATCAATGTATTGATAAAAAATGCATCCCACTCCCAGGATTCTACATCATTTAGTAAATAGACAGGCTGTAACAATGATGATACTTCCGGAGTAAATATGCCACACCATTTATCAGTTAAAGCGTCATTTTTATTAACTCTATATTGCATGTTTATCGTTTATATACCTCTTCCCACGTTTCTTTTTCTTGCAATACGGTTGCGGCTTCATTCTCGATCATATCCACGTCCTCGTCTTAAGGAATGTCTTCCTTGTCCAGAAAAATGAGGTTGAGAGACAAAAGACGTATCCGAAATAGCTGGTAAAGATACACATCTAGAAACATTGCTGGAATCACTTTCTTCTACAATAGGCGAAATGGATCTACATATATCGCACTAATAATACAATAGTGTCGCAACTCAAAATTTATCGAAATTGACATAACATTATATTCACGCGTAAAATTTAATTCCCTATAAGTCAATAAAACTGTCGTTTTAATAGTGCAATAAATGAATAAGATATGGCGCCATAAGACGATATTCATGACTGACCGACTGCCGTCACCCCCTTCACAATATCGCGTGATCTTTAGTTGCAACCAACGGTGATCGGGAACGCACGTATTGCTTTGCTCATCATTTCGAGTTTCAACGTTATTGCTGAATCAGGTATGTAATTTTCATAGCTATATTTCAAGTTATTACATTCTTGTTGATTTGAACCTAACCATAATATTGTTGTTTTTCTAGTTATTACACTATTACTGATTTACACCAGCACTTTTTAAATTATTATTTTTACTAACGACACTATTCTTGGTTCAGTTCATTATTTTTGACATGCTACATTATTGTTGAATAATCACTTTAAACCATTTTTGTTGTTTGTAAAACATTTATTAATCAATATCTATTTGCCGATCACCGAATAGTAATAACTCATTTAAGAAGTGTAGCATTGTTATTAAGAAAGCTTATCAACTACTTTATTTTATAAATTTAGAGTTAATACACTCTTTGTGACATTCTTCCGTCAAGTACCTATATACTTAATCTAATAATATTAATTGATTCATTTGTAGGTTTAATACCTATGAGTCGCGGGCGATTACTTGTTGCTATGGCAACAAATGCTAAGGACTGCGAGCAGGAAATCTCTTCACCGTCATTATTGTCACTGGAGAGTGGAAATAATGAACCTGATGTCTTATATATGAACCTATACCTTCACCACTTACGAGTGATCAAGTACTTCAAGAAATTGACGTAAACAGTTTCTTTAGTAAGGTTAGTAATGTTAAACCTATTATAGAATCCAACCACGGGCAATATTATATTTCACCGATCCACTCAGACCAGGGCGACTTTGATTCCGATGATTCCGACCGAGATCCGCATTTCGTTCCTGGTGTGCAAAGTAAAACCTATAGTTTGCTTCAAGGCCTAACAATAACATCATTAAGTAGCTCTTCTTCAAGAAGCTCTTCATCGAGTAGCTCTTCTACCAGTAGCTGCTCATCAAGTAGCTCGGATGATAGAGTTGTTCATAATTTAAGTCCTTTTGCTGGAACTAGTGGGTTAACTAATGAATTAAAATTTTCCTTGGAAGACCAAAACTATAATACTAAGGGCAAAAAGAGGATACGTAATATTAAAACCTGGAAACACAGTGTAGCCAAACGACTTCACAATACTGGCAAAGCGTATGAATCAGTGAACAAAAAACAAGTGCCTGCAAGGAAAATGGGTACGACTTGTGGCAGAAAATGCAGGTTAAACTGTCATTCACGAATACACGAGACATCAAGACAAGATATTTTTAATAAGTATTGGAATTTAGGAGATTTACAAAAACAAAGAGAATACATTATTAGACATACTATAGAAATTAAACCAAAATACAGATATTCTTCAACAAAAAATGTTCGCAAACTAAATACTGGATTTAATTTTACAATAAACAACGATCTCATTAGAGTTTGCAAAATAATGTTTAAAAATACTCTTGCTATAAACGATCGACCCATGGTTACAGCACTATCCAAAAAAAACAGAGTGTGGTTAAATACAAGATGAATTACGTGGAAAACATGGCAAACAACGTACTGTGGAACCGGAGATCTGTGAAGGTGTCAAACATTTTATAAATGCTATACCACGCGTCGAATCACATTACCTTAGAGCCCAGACGTCACGGGAATATATCCAGTGTGACAAGTCTTTAGCTGATTTATATCGAGACTACAAAGATAAATGTACAGAAGGAAGCTTATCATTTGCGTCAGCATCTACCTTTAACCGCATTTTTAATAAAGACTTTTAACATTTCCTTCCACACACCAAAAAAAGATCAGTGTGATCTTTGCGAAAATTTCAAAAATTCTGATGAAGATGGAAAAAAAATATTATTGTGGCGTACGAAAACCATTTGAAAGACAAAGAACTGTCCAGAAAAGAGAAAGAAAAAGACAAAATGCTAACATAGATTTAACAATAGTCGCTGTATATGACTTACAAGCTGTGATGCCAGTACCAAAAGGCCAAGTTTCATTATTTTTTTACAAAAGTAGAATTAACTGTTTTCATTTTACTGTGAGTGACTTGTTCGCTAAAAATGTCGAATGCTATTTTTGGGACGAAACGAAGGGAAAACGTGGTGCGAATGAGATTGGGAGTTGTACTCTGAAATATATAGAAAAAATTTTACAGGCTAATCCTGGTAAAGAAATGGATTTTATATTTTATTCTGATAATTGTTGCGGGCAACAAAAAAATAAATACATCCTTACAGCATATGCCTACGCAGTACAAAAAATGAATGTCAAAAGCATAACCCATAAATTTATGATTCGCGGTCACTCTCAAAACGAGGGTGACAATGTGCATAGCGTCATAGAAAAGCAAGTAAAACGTTTTGTAAAATCTGGTCCAGTGTATGTCCCACGACAATATATGACATTAATTCAGTCGGCTAAAAAGACAGGCAAACCCTATAGCGTGACTGAAATGACCAATAAAAAATTTTACAATCTGAAATTACTTCAAGAAGAGTGGGGTAACAATTTTATTGTTAATGAAGAAAAAGACAAAATCAAATGGCATGACATTAAGGTATTTTGTGTTGAAAACGAACATCCATTTACTTTCTTTTATAAGAACTCTTACGAAGATAAAGATTACCAAAAAGTTTTCGTACGTAGCTTACGACGAACTGAAAACCAGACTTCGTTATTTGCTAATGGTTTGACACGAGAGTACACAAACAAGATACCTTTAACTGAAAATAAGAAAAGGGACTTAAAGGAATTGATTGACAAAAATGTAATACCCAGAAGTTACCGTGAAACTTACTATAAGGATTTGATCGATTAAAAATTAAAATTATATTTAATTTTTATCAGTAATAACTGATTTTGAGACTGATTGAAACTCTGAGTTTAAATAATTTGTTTTTTTTTAAACAGGTCCTTTTAATTAATCACGGATTACTTAAATATGACTATATTTTGTGTTCTTTTTTCAGAAGGTTTATTTTGTTAAATATATAGATTAAGTACAAAATGTTCAAGAATACTGTATTTTGTTATCTGTATCTGAGTTTGTTTGATTATAATATAAACGTAATTAAAAACAGTCTTGATTTATTTACTAATACCAAAATTGACAATTCTCGGTAATTGTTAACGTGTAATACAATCTCTTTAGATCCGAAGTTAACAAATACCAAGAATCAAGTTCCCAAAATTGTTGTAAGTCCAAAAACCAACGTAAACCACAGAAAAAATAGTAAATCAAATTGTAGTAACACAAAATATTTCATAAATAGTGTCATAACTAAAAATAATATTTCATTTTGAACATTTTGCTTAGAGCAATACAGTGTTAACTCAAATTTTTTTAATAACTTCACTGTATTTTTATTAACAAAGAGTACAAAGAAACTTCATTTAATATTAATTAGAAACATATTATGCATTAATTTTATTTTTACCTGCAATAGGAAATGAGTAATCAGTTTTTCGTTGATTCTGAAAAATCATCTTTTTTAAGTTACGACACTATTGTATTATTAGTGCGATATCTTCAGAATTTGTTTCTGTTTCATCAGAACTGGATGTGTCGTTTTTATTTTTGAAAACTGGATCATTGTCATAGTCATCACTTGAGAAGTCTTCATCCGATGCGTCTGAATTATTGAGCAACTCTAATAATTCCTATTCTGATAATGCTTAAAATAAAAACTAAGAGTTAGTTTAAAAATCTTTAATAATAAATAAGTTCGGTTTTCAGAGAAACAGCAGATATTAATTTTCATTCAAAGTAGGTTTATAAAAGAAATATTGACCAATGACAATTTAGTATCTTTTGTTATGATATATGTGAGCCATTCAGGAATATTCAACAGTAATTTCCATATTTTTTGATAAAAATAGGGCTTTTATATTGCATGGCGATACCAGAAAACTTTCTAGCCTGTGTTAAAAAATTTCATAAATAAATTTAAATTTCAAAAAATTTTTAATTTCGGGTATATTAGATCAATTCAGAGGCTGAATAGTTACAAAACAAATATTAAAGCCATATAATTTAAAATTTAATTTTAGGTAAAGCAATTTAATGCTCTTTATAAATAGGTATATATACCTAAATTAAAATAAAATTTTCTATCAATAATATTGCATAATAGAGTTAACCCTTGTAACGTTATAAATGTTACATATTTATAATAATAATGTAGGTTTATTCAAAGCAATAGTTGTTACATTAATTTACAATTTCAGTTTACTTACAATAAAATAAACGTAAAAAACATCTTAAAAGGATAAACATGCTTGTTTACTTAATCTGTCTAATATTGACAGGTTTATGTTTATTGTTTTTTTACAAATTATTATTTTATTTTTTTTTTTTTAATATAATTTCCATATTTTTTTATCTTCTTAAGGTGCTCTCTCCATTACTGTAGGTTGGTTATAACTACAGCAAATTGCTCTCTATCTTGAGCTGTTCTTAGTATCAAGTGTGTGTTTATGCCTGTCCAGTCTCTTCTTCAACCAGGAGCATTTTCTTCTTCCTGTATATCTTCTTCCTTCTACTTTCCCTTCCATTATAAGTCGTAGGAAGTTGTATTTTTCTCCTCTGTAAATATGTTTAAGATAACTCGTTTTTCTGTTTTTTACAATATTTAGGAGTTCTCTCTGAGTACCCATTCTTCTTAGCACATCGTTGTTGGTTACGTGCTCTGTTCACGAGATCATCAGCATCCTTCGAAAATTTTATATCTCAAAGGCTTCTATACGCCTCATACTTGCAATTCCATGTAATTTCATGAGAGTCCATATTTCCACTCCGTATAGCAATATGGAATAAATAAACATTTTTACAAATTGGTATCGGATATCTAACGATAACGTTGAGTTTATTAGGAGTTTTTTCAGTCGTATTTCATATTTCGGCATACTGGTCAAGATTGTTTGTTATCCAGCAACCAAGATACTGGAATCTTTGTACTGGTTCTATATGTTTGTTATAGATACAAATATTAATGTCGACATTTGGTGCACGTGTAACAGCCTTTACTTTTGTTTTATTTGTGTTGATTCTATTTAGTCCCAAGCTATTTCCCTCTCTAGTTATGACATTCAAAAGTCGTTGTAAACCCTCAACACTGTCCGCAATAATGACGGTGTCGTCTGCGTATCTTAAATTGTTTATTTATTCTTCGTTGATTTTAATTCCTTCTTCAATATTTTCGAGGGCATGTTAAAAGATCTTTTCGGAATATATATTAAATAACAGTGGAAAAAGTACACAGCCCTGTCGAACTCCTCTTTTTATTGGCAATTCTGCTGTCAGACGATTGTCTATTTTGATCGCCGCCATTTGATTCCAATATATATTTTTTTAATTTTTATGTGCTATAGTCTTATTGTCTATACCATGTTATGTTAGGATTTCTATTTTTCATCTAGTGTTATTTAAATTTACTAAATTGTTACACAACTCCCTATTTTTTACCCAAACACTAACTAATTTTTTATACAAATAAAAACTTTTGATAATTTTCTAATTTATGTGCAATTGATATATATTGAAACGGGAATAATGGCAAGGAACAGATCTTTCATTGCAATGCAATATCTAATGAAGTCAAAACTTCTTTTACGAGGTACAAAAATCAGAATACATAAGACCATAATACGACCACAGTCGCGTATGGAAGCGAAAAATGGACGCTAACAAAAAGAGAAGTAAATAAATTGCTGGTGTGGGAACGTAAAATGCTTCTAATGATATATGGCCGTTGCAGAGACAGCGTGACAAACGAATGGAGGGGCAGATGCAATAACGAGCTAGAGTCTCTATTCGAAAAAGAAAATCTAGTCAGATATGGGGAGTCAAAAATTATCTTTAAATGATAGTATTTGCATTATTAATTCTGCCAAAGAAAGAATAGTAAACCTTTCACGGATAATTGGAAAAATAATTAAAGATAAATTTAGTTACGTTTTAAACCGGAATGAAGGCTTTTCTTTATTGCGATCAATAAATAACATAATCAATGAACGCTTTAAAGAAGTTATTAATATGGATTCCTCGCTAGTGTCAAATTTAAGATTTGCGCCAATTACATCCTGTGATGTTAAAAGATCGTTTTTCTCATATAAACACATATATTAACTGATACAAGGCATCACATTACTCTTGATAATATTAAACGTTTTATGATTATATACTGTAACAGCAAGAACGAGGACATTTTCTTGTGAATTTTCATTTATATTTTTTTATTAAATGTAGTAATAAATAAACACTGTCTAAGTTATACTATAATTTTATTTCTCACCCAATCTCAAGCCATAAAAATTAAAAAATATTGTGTATGTTGCATGCATATTTTAACTATTTTTTAGAGCATATAATCCAGTCTCTATATATCATAGAAAATTAAAAATTTCCGGTGATGCTTCTTCTTTTTTTCTTTTTTTTTTCTGTAAATCCAACATTGAATGGAATAACTATTTATGATGATTTATCTAGTATATGGGATGCGTTATATTGATATGCAAATAAAATACCAATAACAAAAATTAAATAAATTATCCAACCGATCAAACTAATTGAAAAGTTCACAGAACCGAAAAAATAAAGTGGACCTTTCGGTAATATATGACCACTTGCGTTACAACCAAACAGAGCTACATTCTCTTTTTTCCGACAACCCCCATTACTTGGAATGTTTACCAAACTGACCTACTTCCTCGACGTCGTTTTTTTCAACCCTCACGCGGAAAATCCTTGTCGATTGTCAGTAGCGAGGTGGAAGGCAGAAGTAAAGGCGAGCGAGCGAAAGTTAGGAGATTCTAAATGACACCCCAGACTCATCGGTGGGGTGTGGAGGGGAGCTAATTAGTGTTATTGTCCCAGATAACGTTAATTTGTACTGAATTCGCTGTGATACACTGCATAAATATTCAGCTGGGGCGAGCATAAAAAATTTAACCCGGGAAATACACATCTTATCTCCCTTCCGGGTTACTCCTGGGGGAACGACTGGAATTTCCCGGTTATTCTAACGAATTTAGTGGCAATTTTGGAAGGTTATCCGTTTTCGAAGAATAAAGCTGATGTTCATATTTCTAGACCATAGATATAACAGTTTATAATGTTTTTTTAAGAATATATTCGACAAAATTAATTAAACGATCAACTGGTGCAGAATAAGAGGGAAGAAATAATGAATAGTAAGTGAAAAGAACAAAAAATAATAATATTTGAAATACCAAAGGCAATTCTAAGATAATTTGGGGAAATACGACTGAAACTATCTTGGCGCCGGAAAAATGAGAACTGAATTTCAATATTTTTGATACTTTAGATGATTTTAGCAGCAATTATGAGGCAAAAAAGTCAGAAAGCTGCCGGTCCACATAACATACCTATTGAAATGATTTGGGCTCTAGATGACGTTGGAGTGGATATAATACATCAAATTTGTCAAAGAGTGTGGGAGATAGGTAAATGGCCTGAGGACTGGACACAATCACTATATATTCCCATACATAAAAAGGGAGCGAAAGATTTATATAGCAACTATCGCACAATTGCTCTAATTGCGCATTGCAGTAAGATACTCTTATACATAATTTTCGAGCGGATAAAGCCCTTTTTACTACCTAACATTGCGGAGGAACAAGCAGGTTTCGTCCCCGGACGTGGTACTAGAGAACAAATTTTAAACGTACGGCAGATTGTATAAAAATCCAGAGAATTCAACATCACAACATATTTGTGCTTCATAGATTATAGTAAAGCTTTTGATTTGGTCAACTGGAGTAAAATGTGGCAGGTTTTGTCTGAAATGTGAGTCCCCAATCATCTGAGACTGCTAACTAAAAGCCTGTACTACAACAATTATGCCAGACTTAGAATAAATGGAAAACTAACCAATAGTTTCAGGGTCACAAAGGGCGTGAGACAAGGCTGCATACTAAGCCCAATTTTATTTAACATCTATGATGAATGGATAATGCGGAAAGCTACTAAGGACTGGAACGGTGGCATCACCATTGGCGGGAAGAAGATTGGCAACTTAAATATGCAGATGATACTACTATCCTCGTTAGTTCTGAAGCTGGATTGATTCACCTGCTACAACGGATAGAAGACGTAAGCTTAACGATGGGCCTTAAAATAAACAGAGATTAAACGAGAATCATGATAATTGACAGAGCTAACAATAATCCAAATCATCTGGTTATAATAAACACTATCGCTGTTGTAGAGAAATTTGTGTATCTGGGCTCATTAATAACCAACAAAGGCTGTACTGAAGAAATAAAGCGGCAGTCAGCAATCACAAAAAGTGCTACGGCAAAATTAACAAAAATTTGGAAAAGCCTTGAAATAACTACCGATACAAAAATGAGACTAGTAAGAAGTCTAGTTTTTCCAGTTTTTACTTATGCATCGGAATGCTGGACCCTTACTAAGAAAGACAAAAAGAACATAGATGTATTTGAGATGTACTGCTGGAGACGAATGCTAAGAATACCATGGGTGGCCCGAAGAACAAATAAATCCATACTGGACCAGCTAAACATAAAGAAAAGACTAAGAACACAAATATCAGAACAAATAATAAGCTATTTTGGGTATGTGCTTCGAAGGAATAGTCTTGAAAAACTTACCATCCAGGGAAAAGTAGAAGGCAAAAGAAATAAAGGTAGATCTCCCACACGATAGACGGACCATATTGTTGCTACCATTGGCGCTCCATTGTCAGAATGTGCTAGAATCGCAGAAGATAGAAAAACGTTGAGGAACATTGGGAAATTTAGCTAATAGCTTCATGATATCACTATATCTGCATCAGGTTAACGACTAAGAAGAAAAAGAAGACGATTTTAGAAATGCCTTTATTTTTAATATTAACACCTAATTAACAATAACACGATGTTCGTTGCACCGAACGTTGTCATTTAAAAACATGAATTGTATTTGCTGATGTTTTCCAATAAATGTTTCGACTCACTTGTAATACCAGATAGCATAGTTGATAGTGGTTCGGGTGGTAAATGTAATTTTAGCAGTCATCAATATTATTATTACTGTCGTAAGGGGATGCACTAAGATTTAAATCAGCGTGCAGTATTCATCTTGATCTAACGGTGCTCATTCGAACATTTTGCAGCATTTTTCCCGTTGTTAAGTTGTCTAAGACGAACGAACTTAAGTAGTATTACTCCATCAGTATCTATCCTCACTTATCGTTGTTTAGATAACTCAGACAAACGGTTCTCAGCGGCATGCACTCGAAGATTTTTTAGACTTAATGATCGATGCTCGTCTGATTCTGAGCCTCGTAATTCTCTTCTATCTGTGCTTAAAGTAGGCGTAAATATACAATGACGTCTTGATTTATTAGATGTCTATCAGCAATTCGAATCTCAAAATATATCCAATGCAATCACACACGGATGTAAATGTTAATATTGATGTTGAATTCGCCGAGGAAAATTTGAAATAAAAAAAAATATTTTATCCCACAATAAAATGCACAAAACTATTCTAAAAACGCTCGCAAATATAAAAAGCACACAATATTGTGTATTTATTATAAGCTGGACATGAATTTCACAATTTTCATAAATTCTTGTGTCACCCACAACTAGAAACATCATCACTCGTTCGCTGTTTTCGTTTCAATCCAAATCAGTATGAACTGTCACCGCAATATATGAAATTTATTAAAATGACAGTGGCGCCATCTGTCAAAAATTGGTCATACCAACTTAGAATAATTAGTATGGTCATGCACAACAACTCTGCTAAAGATGATCAAATTATTTACGACCCTATACAGGATATACAGACAAACATTTTTTCATATATAGAAGATTTGTCCCTTGCACTATCTTTTCCATACTTCTTTTTTTATAAGTGGTAGCCGCTTTTACTCAGTATGTCTACAATATTTTCTACTTTGGTTTTTGTTTATAACCAACTTAAATTTATCATTTTCTTGTGTCTCTTAATCTGATTCTATATTTGTGTATTCATTAAGTGTACTAATTCTTGTTCTTCTTTTTGTTAAGAATCTCATGAGAATCCTCTTTTGCATTTTTTGGCATCATTTGTTTCCTAGGTTGATCAGTAAATATTTTCTGGGTTTCTAGAACATAACTAAGATATGGCAACATTGTCATAAAAATTGCCTTTATAGTTTTAAATTGATTTGTATATTTGGTTTTTTTATTTTTATGTATGCTTTTGGTTCCAGTTATAATATCTTTTATTTGTATGTTTAACTCAGCTGCTGTGATGGCCATGTTGCCAAATAATGGCAAAGTATTTATATAATGTAGGTAATATTTTAATATTTTATTAAATGAGTACCTACAACACAATTTATGTAGTAAAAACCTTAATTTTCATTACTTTAGTCAAATGTTACTCATATTCAACTTGCCATCGCCCGGTAACTCTATCTCGCGAATTAAACAGACACTTTTCGCTCTAAATACAAAATTGACTATTATCAACTTTCATAGACTTATAAATGAACTGTGACATCGTAAAGCTTGTTTATTTCGAACACAGTTATAAACGTATGGTAATCTGGAAACTAATGGCTTGTTAACATTCGATCTACTTTGAGCACTTAACCGCTTTCATCTATTATTTGTATAGTGTGAAACTATCTCGCATTGCAGATCATTCACATATCTAAAATAGTAGAGAAACTTTGTTTATATAAACTGTAAGGCCAACATTAGTATGTATGAAAGATCTTGGATAGCTTATATCGCTGGTGCCGAGGAATATAACTACAAAGCACGCGGTCAGGAGTATAAATTTTAATCAATGAGGCAAAAATTATTATTTTTAATATTATACTCCAGGAAAAACTATAACCTTTAATTAGACATTATTGAAAAGAATTTCTCTTAGTCGAATGCCAGTGAAATTATTATGAGTAAATACAAACATAAGAAATAACAGAAATAATACTCAGGCTCAAAACAGGCAAGGCAGCTGGCTATGATAAGATAACTGCGGAAATGCTAAAAAAATATGGGAGAAAATGGAAATGAAATGCTTAGAAAAGTTTGCAATAAAGCATGGAATGAGAAAAAGATTCCAAAAGACTGGCAAGTGGGCGTTATTCTACCCATTTTCAAAAAAGGTGACCGACGAGAATGCAGTAACTACAGAGGTATAACTCTCCTGAGTATCCCTTCCAAAGTTTACGAACGAGTACTGGAGAAAAGACTACTACAACAAGTAGACCATGAGCTGGAGCAGTCACAGAGCGGTTTCAGGAAGGGAAGAAGCATCCATGACCATATTTTTACACTATAGCATCTAATACAAAATGCACGAAATACAAGTACGGAACTATACCAAGCCTTCATAGACCTCGAAAAAGCATGTGATAAAACCCCCCGAACTGAAATAGACAAAAGCCTAAGAAACAGAGAAGTAGACGGCAAACTCAGAAAAGCTATTATGGCCTATACAAGAACACAAGAAACAGGGTAAGAACAGATAATATGGAATCAAAAGAGTTTAGAGTCAATGATAGCATACGACAAGGAGGTGTACTAGGCCCCATCCTGTTCAATATTGTACTAGATGATGTAATGAAGATAACTAGAGAAGAAACATCGAGATTATTTGTTGGACATAGAAACCTGGAAATGATACAGATTGCGGAGTGCGCATTTGCAGATGACCTCGTCGTATTTGGAAGAAACGAGGACGCACTTAAGAGAAACCTCCAAATATGGAGAGATAAACTTGAGAAACGCAATCTGAGAATTAATGAAAGTAAAACCAAAGTGATGGTATGTGGGAAAACAGACCAACATACAAACATTAAAATCAATAACTATACTTTAGAACAAGTAGAAACCTTCGAATACCTGGGAGTGCAACTAGAGAGTAAGGGTACACAAGAAGCAGAGATAAATAATCGAATAGCAAACGCTTCCCGGATATACCACGCAATTAAGAGCACATTCCTATCGAAAAAAGAAGTATCCCAAAAAGCAAAGATAGCTATCTACAACACACCTATCTTAACATTTGGATGTGAAAGCTGGAAGCTCACCACCAGACCAAAAAGTAAACTGCAAAGTATATCAATGAAGTATCTTAGAAGAGTACTAGGGGTGACCAGAATGGACAGGATACGGAATAATGAAATAAGAGAACGCCTTAAAGTCCAGTCAATAGAGAAGAAAATCGAAGAAGCCCAACTGAGATGGTACGGCCACATGGTAAGGATGGATAAAAAAAGCCAAGTGAAACAAGTGTGGGAAGCGAGAAGAACCTTGAAAAGACCGAGGGGCAGACCCATGAAGACCTGGGACGATGAAATTGCCGCCATCCTAGACAGGAGAGGAGTCACCAAGGAGCAAGCTAAGAAGTTGGCAAGCAACAAGAAGAATTGGAGGAAGTTTGTACATGAAAACTAAAAGAGACTTTACACCCAACACCTTAGGGTAGAAGGGTTATTGATTATATATATATATATATATATATATATATACATCCCGCCATCATTTTAAACTCGTTTCACGTTGCAGTAATTTAGCATCACCAAGAAAATCTATTATTTTCTATATATAAGTCGTGTATGTTCGTTTAGTGCACCTCTGTTGGCTTAGCAGCGTTGTCGGTTTTTCAATATTCTGATTTTTTTATATATTTAATTTTTTACATCAATCCTACGTTTTAACATCGATCATTTAAAATCACTGTATTTGCTATCATTTTAAAGCCAATAGATGTTGCCGGTATTAATACTTAAAATAATATCTAGGTACATAAATATCGATCCGTTTTCGGTCAACGTGCTAACGACCTGCTAACACGTTGCGGTCTTAACTGGTTTTTTCTTTGCCTAAATGTTAGATATATTTATTTAAGGTAGATATTTTTCCCAGAGAATTGTGTAGGGGAATATTTTACATAAATTTCAATTTACAACCTGTTTAATCCAAGCTATCGGTGAATAGTTTGAGGTAAATATTATGTTTTTATGGGATTACGCCTCAATTATTGGTTGTAATTGTGATAAGAATCACATTTTTAATTAACTTGTGTTTGACATTTTGATTTCCATTCCGGAAATCGTTCTCAAAAACGTTTTTTTGTACAAAATGTGTATACACATTTTAGATAATTTGTACAATAAACAATAAATATTAGTTAATTAAAAATGTAATTAATATTACATTTTTATATACATAATATATATAAAAAAATAATATTTAACTTAACCATGCAACAAGAAAGTATTTCACAGAACCTCGGTAAATATTTTTCAAAAATCTACGGTTATTTAAATTCTAAATAGTATGAGAGATACTATTGTACTATATCTATACTCTAATATGTATCTATATGTATCTATACTCTAAGATGTACAGTTGATTATGCTTTGTTCTTTTTTTTTAACAATCTTAAAAGATACAAAAAAAAAATGTTTGCTTGTAAAACGTTTTTTTACATTCTAAAGAAAAATGATTAAAATAAAAGTTGTAGACCATAAAAGGTTTTTTATGTTGAGAGATACCAAATTAAAATATATAATTAATGGAGCAAGGTAATTGCAAAAAACCCTAAACTCTAAAATATTATGTTTTTAGTAATTTATAAATGATAATAATTGAATTTTTTGCCCAACGGCAGATAATATAGCTACTTCAAATTATCGCAATTAATGGGTTTTTAAGGTGTGCTAAATAGTAAGCAAATCACTTTGAACTTGTCCAAATACTTGTCCAATACTTGTATGTACAAGTATTTTGTAATTTGCAATCTTAATGGCTTATAAGAAAACAAAGAGACAAAAACAGAACCATATTTAACCAATAAGAACTAAGATAACATTTAATTCTTAAAATCATATTTTTATTGTTTATTAATACAAGATCTAAAAATTGAAAAGATTTTGAATTAAGATCTATAATATATGATCGAAGGTATAGATGGCTTACACAGTAAAGGAGTAAAATGTTATAACCCATTAAAATAATGGTATTCGTAAATTACCGCCACGGAAAAGTACCATGGAGGTAAGAACTGACTGAGCTTGTTTTTTTTTTAGATTCGGACTTTAAATTGAAGCACGCTTGCAAAATATTTAATATCTCGGCTTCTGTGGCACGTAGAACCTTCATTTTTTTACTAGGGTAGCTCAACCAAATAATAAGAATTGTGCTATTTTGACCTATCTTACTAAATTTTTCCGTTGAAAGTACGAACTCTTATAAAAGCGAGTTCGATTTACAGAATACACGTGTGTATAGAGAGTACAGAGTGACTATCTGGTCAAGTACAGTCGTTTAGATAATCGCTCTTTGGGATAAACAAATTGGATAACTTTGTGATCTATGTGAAATATACCACACTTTAATAATGTATTCTTCTTCTCTTCTTCAGCCTTCATTTATCCAATGTTGGACATAAGCCTCCTCCAATTGCTTCCACGCTTCCCTATCTTTTGCAATTCTCATCCACTGCTTTCCAGCTACAGCAGTTATATCGTCTATCCATCTCTTTTTAGGTCTTCCCACGCTTCTTTTTGTTTCTCGAGGTCTCCAGATTGTCACTTTATGAGACCATCTGTTGGTGTCTTGTCTTGCTACATGTGCTACCCATTGCCATCTCAATGTCGCTATTTTTCCATGATGTCGGTTACTTTAGTTCTTTGACGTATTTCGGTGTTAGGAATTTTGTCTCTGAGGCTTATATTTAACATGGCCCTCTCCATGGCCCGTTGAGTTACTCTTAATTGTTCTGCCATTTTTCTTGTTATTGCCATAGTTTCCAATCCATAAGTTGCAACTGGTAGTATACAAGTGTCATAGGTTTTTCGTTTTAAGTGAATTGGGATTTTTCTGTCTTTTAAAATGAAGCTCAACTTACCAAAAGCAGCCCATGATATTTGTGTCCTTCTTTTAATTTCTAGGGTTTGATTTTCCTTTTCGTTTCTAATTGCATGTCCTAGGTATAATATATTGTTCTACCTTTTCTATATTGATGTTATCTATCGTGATGTTTTCTAGGCTGTTGCTTAATATCTTTGTTTTGTCGAGATTCATTTTTAATCCTATTTGATTCGATTTGTGATTTAAATCTTGTAGCATTGATTTTAGTTCATGGATATCTGTGCTTATTAGTACTATGTCGTCTGCAAAACGCAAATGGTTAAGATATTCTCCATCTATTTTTAATCCATTTTCGGCCCAATTTAGTTGTTTGAAAACATTTTCTAGTGCCAAAGTAAATAACTTGGGTGAGATGGTGTCGCCCTGTCTCACACCTTTGCCAAGGTCTATTTTTCTAGTTTCCAGATCATCATCTATTTTTACGTGAAAAGTAGCATCATCGTATATATTCTTAAGGAGGGCAGCATATCTTGAATCTACTCTGGCGTCGTCCAATGCTGTTAAGAAAGCCCAATTCTCGATACTGTCGAATGCTTTGTGATAATCGACAAATGCCAGATGTAGTGGTATGTTGTACTCTATTGTTTTTTTAATAATGGTCCGAATTGTTTGCAAGTGATCGATAGTGCTAAAACCCTTACGAAAGCCTGCTTGCTCCACTGGTTGGTATGCATCTAGTTTAGCTGTCAATCTATTTGTTATTATTCGGTTAGTAGTTTGTAAAGGTGTGACAATAAGCTTATTGGTCGGTAGTTTTCTATATTTGCGGCATCCCCTTTTTTATGGAGTAGAATGACTTCCGCATTTTTCCATGTGTTCGGTATTTGTCCTTCCAATAGGCGTTTATTAAGTAATGCTCTTATTGCCTCTTCTAATTCAGTGCCTCCCATTTTTAGCATCTCTGAAGTCATTTTATCTTCTCCTGGTGTTTTCCCATTTTTCATTTGTTTTAGGGCGGCTCTAATTTCTGATGTTATTATTTCAGGAAAGTCCTCTGAGCCCACATTTAAGATATGTTTTTTTGGTATACCGGGGTTCGGAATAGTAGAACTATACAGCTTCTCATAAAATTTTCGAATTTCTCTAACGATCTCTTCCTTCACAATGTTCCACGGTCGTCTTTTATCTTTATGATTTTATTCCTGCCAGCGGATTTACATGTTTTTAGTACTTTCATGTTCTTATTATTTTCTATGGTTTCAAGAATCTGGTTTGTTCTATAAACTCTGAGGTCTTAATATTTTTCTTAACGCTTCTGTTGAGCGCTTTATAGTCCGGGTTATCTCTGTTCGTTCTTCTTCTTTTCTCTATCTGTTCTAGAGTTTCGGGTTTTAGTTTAGCTTCCTTTTGTTTTCTTATTCTGCAACAGAGTTTCTTAGTGACTGTTTGTATGTCTTTAGTTATTTTCTCAGCTAGTTCATCTATATTCTTGTGCTCAAAGGTATTTGCTACTAGTTTTCGTGCTAATTCCTCTTGGTATTTCTCTTTATTACTGGCTAGGATGTCTGCCGTCGGTAAAGGGTTTGTTGTTAATAGTTTTCGTCTTTCTCTCTTTACGTTAATACGTATATCAGCACGAACTAGTCTATGGTCACTGCCGGTGTTAAATTTATTCAATACCTCGATGTTTATAACGTATTAACGTTATTATATATATTAATAACGTATTATCTGCCCCAATTTAAATTAGTTATATTAAATGCCATTATGTACAAACGAAGGTATTAACATTTATAAATTACTGCAAAATAATTGAGGGTTTTTCGGCAAAATACGAAAGTACGTTTCTATTTTGAGAACGATTTCCGAATTGGAAATTGAAATGCCAATAAACGTACTTTAACCTTTAATTGTGGCTTATTCCCATTTAATTAGTAATTATGTCTTGTTTATCTCTGCACTTGGTCACACATATTCCTTCAGGACTGTAAATACTGACCACTTTACGTTTTTTTTTTTAGTTTCTTTGACAAGTGGGGATTGTCTATTCGGTTATTTCTTAATATGGACTATCAGTAATTGTTTAGTAAAGTCAATTACTGATAGATCTATTATAGAAGTTACCCATACTTTTCCAGTAGTCATTTAGATGGTTCATCTTAATTGTCCTCATTTGGAATATAAGCCCGAGAAAAGTTTTAAATTCTGTTTGTGTTGTCTGTTTCCAAAACGCAATCCTCGATTTTTCTAAACGACTTTCTGCAAATATTTCGTCAGAGTCACTTCCACCATTCATTTAATCTACATCATCCTCGCCAGATGCTTCTAAAAATGATTGTAATTCAGTAGTGGTCAATCTACGTTTATGTTTACGTCTAGCTTTTTTAGACGTCGAACACATAATATTATTTACATCCATTTTTTTACAAATACTATAACTTACTTTAACATACGTAATTAACAATGAAAACATACTACTAGAAACTATCAATTTACGTTTTCCAATACTATAAGGGCACTTGAGGCACAACACGTTTTTACTCAATAATAATTCCTGTATAAGTAAAATTGCTTTTTAATTTGCTTCATTGAAGCACACTAGACATATTGCAGTTTTGCTATCACATTCTTCACAGTATGTTTTAATTTTTTTAATTTTTCTATCGGCCTTTCTACTAGTCACGCTTATTCTTAAAATTTTGTAACCTCTTGTACACTTCCTTCTCTTTTTATTATCTACATCGCTTTGCCTGAGATGGTATTTTTTGGGTGTAATTAGTCATTAGGGTTTCAACATTTCTTTATTTGCAAACGCCTTCGCTAATTCCAGTCTGAACTCAAGGATAGGTTGTCGCTTTTTTCGCGTTTTCTATTATTTAGCAACTAAGTATTGACTACTGCGGTATTAAATATTAATTCCACTGCCACTTTCCGGTACCACTTTAGTATTTTGCGTATTGGGCTTTTGTAAAAAGCCATTTGATCGCTAAAATCAACTCTTTTTTCACAACGTTATAATTTAGAATAGTTTGTGGTTTTAGCACTTGTGTCTAATTTTTCTTTCCACCTGAATAAACCAAGATACAACTATTATGTTTAAATGTTGTAATAATTAAAACTGGTTCTTTGTCGACCCTTTTTATCACTTGTGAAATCAATAATGGGGTGAAGTTTCAGTATATAAGTAGTTGCGACTTTTTTAATCTAGATTTTGGTTTTAAATTTTTTGTAATAGAACATCTGCACATAAATTCGTTTCTTGAACTATGATTTGAATTCATCGACCCATATTCTAAAAGAAATGTGTTTTTACGTTGTCGGGAATATTATAAATTGGTTATCTTTCACAAAGCATTCGAAATATGATTTAAATTCTATTTCAGAAAAAATTTTTACTGCAACTCTTGTTCGACCTAAACTAAATTATTACACAAAACAAGTAATCTATTTTTTTTATAGAAATGTAGAAATAGAATTTCCTGTCGAAGTTTTATGTGTGGCATAAGTCACTGGTGTCTCGTATATACGGTCCTCTTATCGCATTACAAACATAATTCTCAATTAACAGTGCGGTACAAGATATATTTAGGTTGTATAATCAAGCCGTAATACTTGTCGTGAGACCATAAGACCGTATGTTATAAATAAATATATTCCTACAAGAATTATCTTAAAAAATGAGAAAAATACAATAAAAAAGTGCAATATGAAGTGTTATTTAAAAAATGGCAAGTAATTCACGGGCGGACAGTTAAAAACAAAAGTTTTCAGTGTTCTATTGCTTGATTATTATTATCTAATTGGTATATTTTAAAAATACTAGGGACATCCCCACCGACTACAATCTTCTTCTTACAACAATTAGGATAGAATTTAAAAGAACAAAAAGAAATAAGCAAATAATAGCTATTAACCCAGATAAGCTTAAAGAAGAATCCACTAGTAATAAAATACGGGAAGAAATACATAGACACTTGAGTAACAGAACAGTACAATCGACACAAACTCCCGAGGAAGACTGGCACTATATTGAGAAAACACTTACAAGAGTAACAAACCATGGATGACAGAAGAAATTCTAAACATGATGGACGAAAGAAGAAAATACAGAGGTAAAAATGAAACAACATACAAGCAAATACACAAGAATATCAGAATAAAGATCCAACAAGCCAAAGAAACCTGGCTAAGTGAAAGATGCCAAGAAATTGAAGAGTTGGAACAAAGACATGATACTTTCAATCTACATAAAAAAGTAAAAGAAGCCGCTGGAATATTTAAACAAACTCCTACGTCTTTCATCGAAGATAAACATGGGAACCCGCTACTGAACAGAGAAGATTAAATAGGTAGATGGAGAGAATACGTGGAAGAGATGTTTCAAGACCGAGAGAGGACGAACATTTACATGCAGGAGGCATCGACTGGACCTTATATCACAAAGCAAGAAATTATCAAAGCGGCAAATCAGATAAAGAACGGAAAAGCTGTTGGGGAAGATAATATCCCAATTGAAATAATAAAGATATTACTAGACGAACACATCGAAGTAATGGAAGATATATTTAACAAAATATACGAAACAGGCATAATACCAAATGATTGGCTGACATCGGTGTTTATACCACTACCAAAGAAGAAAAACGCCAAGAAATGTGAAGACCATAGGATTATTAGCCTGATGAATCATATATTGAAACTTTTCCTACGAGTAATACACAATAGAGTATACAATAAACTAGACTAACACACTGGTCAAACTCAGTTTGGTTTTAAGAATGGGTACGGAACAAGAGAAGCACTTTTTTCAATACGTGTGCTAGTTGAAAGATGTAGAGATGTCGATTCTGATGTATACTTGTGTTTTATATACTTTCAGAAGGCGTTTGACCTGGTGAAACATTATAAACTAATAGATATTTTAAGGTCATGTAATATCGACGATAAAGACTTAAGGATCATTTCAAACCTTTACCAAGAACAAAAGGCTAAAATCAGAATAACAAGCGAAACATCTGGAAAAATCAATATCGAGAAGGGAGTAAGACAGGGATGTGTCCTATCACCTTTGCTGTTCAATGTTTACTCTGAGAAGATATTTCAGAAAGCTTTGGAAGGCACCTCGGATGGTATAATTATAAACGGGCAATGTATAAATAACCTGCGATATGCTGATGACACTGTCATACTGGCAAATAATGCTGAAGCCCTGCAACGCTTAATGGACCGAGTAATGACAGCCTGTAGAGAATTTGGAATGAAATTGAATACAAAGAAGACAAAAACGACGATCATCAGCAAGCACCAAAACAGAAGGGTGAAGGTCAATGTCGACGGAACAGATCTGGATAGAGTAACAAGAACAACGTACCTTGGAAGTAATCTTGATGAAACTTGGGACCACTCACTAGAGATAAGAATACGCCTGAAAAAGGCACGTACAATGTTTTACAAAATGCAAAAAGTTCTATCATCCGCCAGCTGGGCATCTCATTGAGAACTAGAATACTTAAGTGCTATGTTTTCTCCACCCTGCTCTATGGTGTTGAAGCCTGGACAATGACAGAAGCAACACAAAAAAGAATCCAAGCATTCGAACTCTGGTGTTACCGTAAAATGCTCAGAATATCCTACATGAGCCATACGACGAATGCGGAAGTCTTGCGGAGAATGAATAAGGAAAGAGAGCTTATGCTTATAATAAAAGAACGGAAAACACAATATTTTGGTCACATCATAAGAAGTCAAAAGTATGAACTGCTCCAACTTATAATCGAAGGCAAAGTCAATAGCAAAAGAGGACCAGGAAGAAGACGCAACTCTTGCAAAAAAACTCTCGCAACTCTTGCAAAAAAACTCTCGCAACTCTTGCAAAAAAACTCTTGCAACTCTTTCTAAAAACTTACGGCAATGGACGAACATGACCTCCATAGAACTATTCAGAACTGCTACAAATAAGATTAAATGGGCAAATGTAATGGCCAACGTCCTTAAGGATAAGGCACCGTAAGAAGAAGATTGGTTAAGTGCTATCATTTGAGATATCGTACGTCACTATTGGCCTAATAGGACCAAAGGTACATAACTAAGGCCCTTTTGACATGCAACTCCATTACCTCATTGTATCTCATTGTATTTTATTTGTTAAATCCTTTCATTTGAGGTACTGCACGTCATGATTGGACTAACAGAACCGAAGATACACAACTAAGGCCCTTTTGACATTGTGCTGTATTTCATTTTTCTATCCCATTGTATTTCTTACGGTAAATCTTATCATTAGAGGTACTATACGTCACGATTGGACTAATAGGATCAAAAATACGTGACTACGGCCCTTTTGACATGTTGCTGTATTTGATTTTTCTATTTCATTGTTTTCGATTGGTTAAATCCTATCATTTGAGATACTGTACGTCACGATTGGACTTATAGAAACGAAGGTATATAACTAAGGCCTTTTTGACATGCTGCTTTTCTGTCTTATTGTATTTTATTGGTTAAATCCTATCATTTGAGGTGCTGTACATCACGACTGGACCAATTGGAGCAAAAATATGCAATATATACCCCGTTATATATACCCAATATATAACCCGTTATTTTTAATCAAACAAGATGCTAGAATGATTTATGGATGAAAAAAATATATATAAATTCTTAAATTTACCATTTCGTTGTGGGTAATATTATATTCAACAGCGATGCCAAATTTCTGATGCCAAAATGATTGATAATGAAAGTGCGATATACATTTTCATGTATATAATGGCAGCGAGTAAACGGTAAAACCCTGAACTAAATATATATAATATTTTCACTGTACCATCATTTTAGACTCAAACATTTCCTGGAATAAACTTATATAACTCAGTAAGGGATAAAAAGAGAAAGCGGACATTTTAAAATACCAACACGGTATCAAATCTCTAATCATTGAGATGGTTAAAATTCTTGTAACAAGTACAGGAAAAAAGTTATTAAGGTCTTGTAAAGTAGCGTCGATATACAGATGCTACTTTGCAAGACGATGCTAAATTGATGGTAAAAGCATAATGTATCGATGCCAAAATGATAGTAGGATGTATATATATATATATATATATATATATATATATATATGTATATATATATATATATATATATATATATATATATATATAAATACAAACAGAAACTTCAAAAATATATAACCACAATACAGTTAAAATATTATATCGAATAAAATAAATCTTACATCTAGTTATTCGAGAAATACTAACAATACAACAGATTATTCTTTATTAAGATAGAAAGACTTAATTTACAAAACCCAAAATACTATGCCGTACCGTAAACGGAATTCCACATGGGTACAATATGTTGGTATGTCTAATAATATGTCAGCAGGAGATGCAGCGGTTGAGCGTGGAAAATTTACCCACTCCATTTCCACTCTGACGTCACAAGTCCCGTGTACTGACGTCACAACTACGCTCATCAGCTAATGAGAAAGAAGCTCCGCTCACCGAGGTTATAAAGGTCAGCCACTTTTTCTTCTTTTCAGTCCATTAATTCTTCTTTTTTTCCATAGCTAATATCAACAACAATTATTCTTCTTTTTAGTCTGTCAATTCTCGTCTTTTCGGTGTAGTCAATTCTTCTTTGTCTCAGAAACTCTCAACTGCCATTTTAATTGTAAACTCTTTTACTTTTTGTCGAGCTATCTGTCAAGTATTTTTCTTTTCGATCTATCAATTCTCCTTCTTATCGGCAACCTTTAGGTGTCATTTAAATAATCAAATACTGCTCTTTGCGTCGACTGTCATTTCTTCTTCTTCTTAGCAATTGGTAGCTGTTATGTCAATTTTCAAAACTTCTTATTTTGGTCGAGCCATCTGCCAGTTTTTTTTTTCTGTCATGTCAATGTCAAATTTTCTTCTCTGCGTATACTGTCTAGACTTCCAGCTAACAAATGAGATAGGGTACTATGATTGATAATAATAATAGATGTATAAGGCTTTGAAAAGAAGGCCTTACAACATATGAAATATCGATTCGAGACACCCCTGGTTGTTTGTGTCAAGTTAAGTTAAGATTCTTAAATGCGTAATAACGCTGGAAATATTTTTTGTCTATGTATACTTTCAAATCCCATAACTTTTTATTACCTTGTCAGGTAAAAATATAGATGTATTTGGAGTTGAAAACGATTTGTTTACATCCAAGTCCCCCAATATTTCAGTTAAAAAAAGGGGTTTTGTTGTCGTTCGTCGTTTAGAACGAGGGTTTAGAGGAATATTGTTTGTTTAGGTTTCGTAGACGACAAACTAGCTGTAGAGACGTGAAGGGGGATTTATTTGGCGTTTGAATTTGTAAATATCTAACGCGACAGTCAAGCAAGATAAGTCAAGCTAAATCAACCGAATGATGAAGTCGAGCTGGGGCAGTTGAATTGAGAAGACGTAATGGGGCGACTTTGAACCGAAAGTCGATTTAATTTTTTTGATTATGTTTTGGGACCAGTCAATGTGATAATGCTCTTTGAATTGAATGCAGTTTAGACAGAGTGATCCCGATGGGATTTGTGCAGTATGTCGGAAACTAATGAAATTTTTGAAGATTGATATATAGGATATCCCCACCGACCTTTTTTGTTCGCCTGCTTGATTCGATCCCATTCACGTCTTAGATCGTCGTTCCTGAGTATGGAAATGGTTTCCTGCTTTCCAGTTTGAGAATTTGTCCATGTAGCTTCCCCAGAGATATAGCAAGTTTTTTTGTTTTAAAAATTAGGTGGCGAAATATGCGAAAAATAAGGTATAAATTAATATATTTTTTTCAAGTAAAATAGACATTTTTAATAATTGCTTTCATTAAAATAAAAAATATAATAATTAAAGTTTAATTATTGTGTTATGAATCGTAGCTAAAAAATATCATATTTTATTCTGATTTAAAATGTTATGTTGACATATGACATTTGCTCTAATCCATTCTTGTTTTAAACCATTTTAATTTGATTATTGTATATAACAGATATTTCATATAAAAGGTTAAATTCTACAGTACTTTCATAAAAAGGATATCCATAAGTTTTTTTAATAATCTAATTTGGCCATATTATAACCTAGGAACCATTTCAAAAAAATTTTTGTAGCAATCTCTTTTGTAAACAAATAACTACTAACAAACGTAAGTTTTTGTTAATTTGTATGATGTTATAGTATGCTCTTGTGTAATCTGTAGTTTTGGTAACTGTTTGTTTGAAACAAAAATAAACGTTTGATTTGTTTCTCTGATCTATTTTGTGTTTTAATTTAGAAAAGTCTTCTAATCCTTGTATGTGTTTTCTATGGTAGGGAAGAAGAATTTTTTCTTTCTCCCAGCAGGAAGTTTTCTTTAAAGCAGCGTCCAAATATAAATAGCTGGAGGTAAACTTGTCTGCAATATCTTGTTCGTTTTTGACCCAGGAGATTTATGTAATTATTCCTTTGTTTTTATTCAGTAAATACCCCAATTCGACCCAAATTTATTTCAACTTATCCACGACCCAGCTCTCCAACAACCCTCTGAGTGCCGTACGCACTAGTTCCGATTATTTTGTTTGTCCAATCTTTTCCCCCATGTTTTTACACTGAGGTAGGCAAAATATATCGTTACAAATTATGTTTACTATCTAAATAACCAATATCTCAATACCAACTATAAATACACTAATAATTTTCACCTAAAATTATATGGGTATAGCTTACAAACACACTTGTCGAATTACTGCCTTAAAAGGATGCCGCAGCTAATTTTATACTTAGACATATGTTCTAGAGATCGTCAGTAGAGAAATAAACGCCGAGTCGGCACTTTTAACACGAAATTCCAGGAAAATAATAAAACATTAATAGAACGCTACGTAGATTTTCGAGATATTTACATTCAATATCATAATATTGAAATCACCACAAATAATATAACATATAATATTTAACTTGTATGTATAATTTAAAAGACAAGATTATTTAACTCTCCGTTAGTCGCTATCGGTCTTGCACACCGGCAACAGAATTATTCATTCAGGATATGCAAATAACTGTTATTTTTCTATCGCCACTTTCTGTACCTCTCCCTATCAACCAAACTCGTGTTAGTGTACACTCTTACCTTCCTAGGTGCAGTTGTGAGAGTTTTATAGTTATTTTCGGTGCCAGAATCCGTAGCAACTAACGATGTAGCTATTACTTGTTGGCATAACTTGCAGATCAAGTCAATATTTAGTATCTTATTATTGCATTTTATCGGTAAGTTTTTGTCAATTCTTATTTATAGATGTACTTTGCAGCCGAACAAAAAGGCTTGTTGGAATTATGAGAAATGGTTTCTAACGACGATGGAAATTATTTTGACGACGAGGGAAGTGAAAACAAAATCGATAAAATTGAGGAACGTGATGGCAGAAGTAAATCGGAACAAGATGTTGGATGTGAAAGAAGAAAGTGGAAGTAATACCTTATAATTTATTAAAAAAGATGAAGTTACTAGATGGAAAAAGGCTATTCCACCGAGAAATGTTAGAACAAGACAGGAAAAAAACGTAGTGTAGGACGTAATACAAACTAATGTTGTGAGATATATTTTGAGATTGATTTTCGAAGTGGAAAATAAAACTTACTCATTTCTTTTTTTATATCTTATTTTCGTTTAAATAATAATTACTTTAAAATGACACAAAAAAATAGCTTCAGAACAATATTAACAATATATTGTTATACTAGTGTTTTTCATGTTGTATCTGTTTTTTTTTTTCAATAAATTATTTTCAAAAATATTTTTATTATTCCTATACTCAAAATAAAATATTTGTATAAATTTTATAGCAAAAACTATTTTTGTTAATTGTCAGTCTCAGACACCCTAGCGACTCTTGATGCTCAGTTTGCTTTAGCGACTAACGGAGGGTTAAAAATATATTTATATCTCCACACAGAGATCGGTAGCAATTCAATATGTAAAAAACATTCTTGTTTTTATTACTTATTAAAGAATATTAAAACTCTGAATGTATTTATAGGGCAATAAAGAAAAAAAAAAGCTGAAAAAATCTTATACAGGTTTTTGAAGATACTAAAAGCAATAGAGGTATAGGTGGTAACAAATCCTTGAAGACGTAGAGCTGACTTGGCTTTGTTATTTCTAACAATCAAAACAGTGAAAAAATAAAACGTTCTTTAATTTTGGGGTTGTTAAATTAAAATACCCAATTGATCGAAATATTTGCAAAAAACTCTAAGTTTTGCAGTAATTTATAAATGTTAGTAACATTTGGTGTTTTTATAATAATATGTAATATAACTACTTCAAATAACGGCAATTGATGAGTTACTAAGTGTACTAAATTTCAGCTAGATACGCCAAATAATGTGTAAGATTTCTGTTTTAAGAATATTATAAAAGTTTTTTAATCATATTTTCATTGTTTATAATATGGTTATAAGGTTATTAACGAAGATCTAAATTTCACGATCAATTTTATAGATGATATAAACTAAGAAGCATTAATCCGTTAAAAAGATATAATCCGTTAAAGTGACGGTACTTGTAAAATATTATCTGTCCAAGTTCGGTTTTTTTAGAATGTGACTTCAAATTGGAGGTCGTTGAAAAAATTATTTAGATTTAGATTTAATTTGATGGTTAATCAATACTTAGATTTCTACGGTACCCAAAAGTTTTTTTTTTGAAATTGCCGTAAGTCGATAAAATAATAATTACTCTGCTGTTTTCAACTACCAGAAAAATCGAAAAATCCCGGAAAAATCCGTAATTATTAGTTAATAATATTTATTAATTCTTTTTTAGAGAACAAAAAGATTCGTTTAAAAATTTATTTTAAACCATTTATTTAGAAAGTGTAAAAACTTCGTCGTTTCATATTCTAATTTATTATTATTATTATTGAGTTATTGCCTCGACAACTATGATCATTGGCATGGTACAGTCAGGTACCTACTGAGTGTGTAGGGTACCTACTGGGTGTGTAGGTACTGTGTGTGTGTGTGTGTGTGTGTGTGTGTGTGTGTGTGTGTGTGTGTGTGTGTGTGTGTGTGTGTAGAGTATTTGTCTTGATACTTAGCAAAGTCGACGTCATTGTCTTTGCTAAGAGACGCTAATTGTGTCCGAACGTCTACGGTCCCTCTGGTGAGTACCGATCACACAAGGATAGAAATTATTTTTATTTAATAATTTTTAATAAACGAACATTTCCACCCAGGTGGAATTCGAACTCACGACCTTTAGGTTCAAAGGTAGGCGCTCTTACCACTGAGCCACAGAGGGGGTTAATATTCTAATTTAAAAAGACATATGTGAAGTATTAATTCGTTATTAATGTTAAATTTTTATAAACATAATATGCATTACTATTAAAACTTAAATATTTCTTACAAAATAATACGGTTCAGTATTCAGAACGTTGACCTCTAAAAATCTTACGAAGAAACTGAATTTTGCAAAGAACATTAATTTTGGGACCACAAAAAAGATGCAAAAAAAGTTTTTCATTTTACCCCCGGGCTTCGCTCTAAAATCCCCCTCGAAAGGGAGTTAAAACACAAAAAAATCGATTTACCAAAAATCTGTACATCCTAGAAAAAAATGTTTTTTGTAAAAAATTTAGCTGAGATAATTTGAAACAAAAATGTTTATAAGCATTTTTGTCCAAAATGAACCCCTCTACTAGAAACAATGCTTGAAGCGAACCTCGATTTTGCATGTCCGTTACTTGCGCACAATCAATGTTCAATAAAATTTGTATCAGTCGACGGCAAAAATTCGATATCTTTTGATCCAAGTGTTGTATCGACAAATATCAAGATGCGTTTTAAAGGCAAAAATGCAGCTTTCGTAAACAGTTTTTGTATTTTGTCGAAAATAAACTCAGTTTTCATAAAGGTGGTAAATTAATTAGCGTGGCGCGATTTGTGCCATTTTTTTCGATGCTCGTAAGATCAATGAAATTGATCACTTTGTTTAACCTTCTTCTTATGGTGCCCTATCCAATTAGTGGATGTTGGTGACAACTTTGGCATACTCCTCTCGATCTTGTGTGGCTCTAAAAAGTACATGGGCATCGAGGTTTGTCCAATCCCCTATGTTTTTAAGCCATGAGTATTTCTTTCTTCCGATGCCGCGTTTTCCTTCTATCTTTCCTTCCATAATATGCTTAAATAACTGGTACTTGGAATTTCGAAATATATAACCCAGATAAGCAGTTTTTCTTCTTTTTATTATTGGCAGCATTTCTCGTTCTCTGCCTTTTTGATTTAATACTTCGACATTTGTTGTGTGATCTGTCCGAGGAATTTTAAGTAGTATGATGGTTTGTTATTTCATTTCTACTGAAAGTAGCCACGTCGGTAAACAAAATATTTCTAATAAAATTAACATTTTCAGTGTTTTTCATTACCAACCAATCGCAAAATTGAATCATTTAAGAATAATTTTCGACCAAGAACTCTTGACGTTGTTAAGTGATAGAGTTTAAGCAGCTGATCCTTTAAATGCCTCCAAACCCTTACGTGAGGAACATTTTGTTGGGCACCGATTACCCTTGAATTTGTTTCAGGGACTTCTTCAATGATTTCCAAAATGTATTCATCAGTTGCATCCATTGTTGGACGACCACTATTGCCAGCAAAATAATTGTCTATCAGGTGTATTTCGATTTTGGTATTTTATTGCATAACGCCTTGCGGTTGCTGCACTATTTCTTTGACATTCACCTACGATATTCCCGATAGTATATTGAAATCGTAATTTAATTTGATCCAACTTAAATGCATATCTGCCATTTCCTAAAATGTGTAGGCCATTGTAATATCAAAATTTTTATTATTAATCTTATTCACAGAATAAATGATAGCTTCAAATTATTGACTATTATTGATGGAACTTTTGATTACAAAATGTCAAGTAGTTTAGGAGAAAATGCAAAAAAACAATTTTTATTTTGAAACTTCAAAGGGCTTTAACTTTTTTGTGTACACTTTTGTGCTAAGGAAAGTTGGATTCAATCAATTTATTTTTGTCCCCGGAATGCGTGATTTAATTTATGACATACCTTTTTGAAGCACCTTGTATTACGGTATTAACTATTTTAAGTATGTAATGTTAGTTAAAGCATAATTTAATTTAGACTGAAGTTAGCTGAGTGCTAACTTCAGATCAACTTTGCAGAGTTTTGCATCGAAACAAGAAGATTCAGTAGTCTCCAAAAATTTTTTGACACGTTCACTAATTTTTGTTCTTTCTGGAATTTTTTACGAATTATTAGTTCCACTAAATCAAATTTCTTGAAATGATCTAATTCTCTATATGGTTCTTCATCAGAAGCCACCTTGCGACCCTATATTTGTATTATATGAATAAGATACTGAAGGTACCAGGTGGAGTATTTATTATCATATTTCGCAAATCTGATTTTTTCTTAGTCGAAATAACCGAATGCTTTAATTCCCGTCACTTTCTCAACTATACTCAAACTTTTTTGTTTTCGCTGAAGGGATAAAATTTTAAATGTGAAAATATAATAAATAATCCTCTAGCTAACCGGCTTTTTGCAAGAATTAACCCATCCGACGTCTTTTCCAAATAAATCAGCTTTATCTGCACCATATTCTTAATTGAATTTTTTTACGGCAAAAAGCGAGGCCCTCATCCACATTGGATAAGCAAATTTAAGGCTCATCACTTTGATTCCAGCCGTCAGACAAGTTGCAAAAACGGCGGGGTGTAAAAATAAAAAAAGAACGAGATCTCCGAAAAACAGGCGGATCCGCCACGGCTTGGGTACTGGGAAAATATGGATCTGATAACACGTCCTAGATATGAAGAGTGACCGAATGGAAAAAGTTTTTCAATTAAATTTTTCTTTAAAATACTTTGGAAGGGGGTGAGATACTGGCAGGGTCGGTTTTGGGATTTAAAAAAACTCTTGTAGATGACCAACACAATAAAAACATCTAAGAAAATAAGTAATTAAATGATCCAAGACAGACTTTGAAAACACGATGAATCATAACTTTTTGAGATTTAAAATTTATATAATAGTTTATCACTAATTTCTCTAGCCACTAGATAAATCTCAATCCCTGTAAGTGCCGTCTAACATGTCTATCAATTCCTGTAATAGATTTTACTAATAAAGTTTTGTCATTTTCTTGTCTTCGTATATTTTCTTGTCTTTTTCTTTCATGTACCATCAATTATTTAGCTTAGGTATATACCGAATTTTATCAATATTGTGACAAGTATTTCTGTCTTGCTTAAAACTTGGATCTTCTCTTCTTCTTTATTCGCCGTTTATTGATCTGTTAAAAATCTACTAAATTTTAATATGAGATTCGGATTTATGCAGAAGTACTTAGGTGATAAGTTCAGGATATGGAGTTGCGGTGTCTCCATTGTAAAAATGACGCTCACCCTATCCTCTATGGTATGGTATGCTAGACGAGCCATACAGTCTGTAGTCAACACCCCGAGGTATGAGGGGGAACACAAAGCGTATTAATACTCATACGCTAATGAAACGCAGGGCCTTCACAAATTACTCTTTTTGAACTTGTCTTGAGTGATATATCTTTAATCATTCCTATTAGCCTCTCTTGGCTAACTCTTGTTTCTTTTGACCCCAAGTGGCTAATAAGTTTCCAAGGGCAGACGGGTCACTATATTTCCTTCTACATCATACTCTTTGGTGTAGTGAGTCATTCAGTGTAACGAGTTATTCACCGAGCGATTGCCGGTATAAGCAATCCCCACTTACTGACCAACGGCTTCGGGAGGATGAGTTGGTAAGTGGTAGGGCACCCTTTTGTCCTGAGGTTGTAAAATCAGCCTCGAAGGCAGATAAACTAAAGATTTTATCAACGACATAAGGATGGGGAAGCACAAGTAGGGCAAATAAATCCATTAAAGATCTACAGCGATACGCCCTAGTCAATTAATCATTCCTAAATAATTCCTAAAAATTCCTAAATAATTCCTTTAAATTGTCATAACCAGATTTACACCACGAATTTGTATGTTTGACACTATTTGTCGAAAATAAAATGCAAGGCTAACAGAAAAGTTGGTTTTTTATTTCACTCTCGGTAAGCCGTGAGTACTTGCTATACCAATTATCTGAAAATGATCTATTACTTCCCTTATCCCCGCACTAATATTTATTAGCCGAGACATTTTAAGCAAAGGAAACCTCAGATTTTTAATAAAAATGTATTCATTCAATGATGACCTACGGCGCAGAAATCCTAACACTCACGAGAACAACAGTGAGTAAACTTCAAGTTGCGGAAAGGGCAATGGAGAAAATAATGATACGGATTTCTCTACGTGATAGAATACCCAATGCTACCATACGCAAAAGATCAGGAGTAGCAGACGTTATTGAAAGGATAACTACACTAAAGTGGAACTAAAGTGGGTCTCCATTCCAAAAAGAATTTTGGAATGGAAACTTCGAATACAAGCCAACAGAAATAGAGGTCGACCCCCAACGAGATGGACAGATGACATAAAAAGAGTGCTACAAATTGGATTCAGATGGCGCAAAATCGGACTAAGTGGCAAAGTATGCGAGATGCCTATGTTCAGCAGTGGACGTTAGAGGCTAGTTGATGATGAATTTATAATATCAGATTTATCAGTATTTATAGTTTCTTCCATAGTTTGTATTTTTTAAGTTAATATACCTGAATTTGTTTAAACTTGAATTAAAAGAAAAACTTGCCATATGCCATATATCAAAAAACCCTTTTTCCTTTAACTATTTACGGCTGTGGTAACGGATCACACTATTACTTTAGAAAATAAAAATTAATCCCAGAAAGAAAAGCCAGTCCGTGCACTTAATATCACTTCACTACTTAAGTTTTTAAGTACTTATCCAGCCCGAAATAACATTTCATTTCGCGCTCGCAAGGTACAGTTTACGGCCAATCCAAATGAGGCATAGGCAAATTTAAATTTGCCGTACTTGGCAATTAAATTTGTAAGCAGAGAAATGTATGTTTTGTTGCTCATCAACTAATATTCCGTTGATTTTTCATGTATATCGTCAAGCTTGGGGTCGGCTAGCCGAAACCTCTAAACGTGTCTTTTTAAGAATTCACTTAACGCTAAGATTGGACGATTTAAAAAAAAAAACATTAATAAAATTTAGTGTGGTCGAATTCTTTTAAAAACCATAAATACAATTTAGTCTTTATTATCCCACGTATATTTGTTTTATTTCACAGAAACAAATAACATCTACTTATTACCTGCCACAATTAATTGTGGAAATACTGATTAAATTAAATATTAAAAAAACTCTACAGTGGTGTTAAAAAGTCCTGCATCACCTTACCAAATACATAAAAACAGAAGTTAACGCGTTTACCTTAATATATTTTGTAACCATTTACTATCTACTAAACAAGCACTTAGACACAATATTATGAAATGGAAACACAGCAAAAATTTTGATTAATAAAAAAAAGGTAGCTCGGAAAATTTTTTATTCAATATTACAAAAAATATTCTATTTACATCAAGACGATATTGTACATCACACTGAAGTAATTTAAACTAAGTTTATTATTTAATTGGCCAGCCCTTGTTTTTAATAACTAGTTCACATATTTAGGCATAAAATTTATTAATTTTTGCAGTTTATCCATGGAAATACATTGATGCCAAGCGTGGATTATAGATTCGATTAATTTAGTTTTATTTGTGGGTTTACTTTTGGAAATGATTGTTGATATCTTTTGCCACAAATTCTCGATGGGATTAAGTTCCGGGGATTGCGCTGGACAGTCTATCCTATTAATTTCATTACTCTCCATCCAAGCTTTCACCAATTTTAATCCATGGCAAGGAGCATTATCATCCTGAAAAACAAATTTTTTTTTCGACAAACAGGTCTTTTCCACTACGCAGCATCTTATTGTGTAGTACATTAATGTACTTGGTAGCATTCATCATCCCAGAGACAACGTTTAGGCAACTAACCTCTCCAGCGGACATGCAACCCCATATCGTAACGGAAGTTGGATGTTTAGTTGAGGGAAAACACATTTTGGAGAAAATTCTTTACCAATAAACCTTCTGACGTGGGCATTTCCAGCACAATCATTAATATTAAAAGTGGATTCATCACTAAACAGTACACTCTGCCACTGCTCTGTTGTCCAGATTCGATGTTCCTTGGCAAATTTCAAACGGTGCAATAATTGCTTTTCTTTTTGCTTCTTTTGAAAGAAATGATTTCTTCCGTGCATTACATCCTCTAAGTCCAAAACTAAGCAGTCTTTTTCTCATAGTGAAAGTGCACACGCTTACACCTGTAGATTCAGACCACAGCTTTGTCAATTGGGTAGAATTAAGGCTTTTGTCTGCCAGACTTGTTCTTCTTAAAGTAGCGTCATCCCGAACAGAAGTTTTCTTTCCGCCATTACGCAGTTTGTCATCGATTTTTCCTTGTTGTTGTTGCATACTTCTTAATGACTCTAATTACTGTAGATTGATTACAGTTTACTGCGAATGCTATTTCGCGACTAGATTTGTCGTTTTTATGGTGAAAAATAATTTCAAAACGCTTTTCGTCCGATAATTCAGTTTGTTTGATCTGGGATGACATTTTGACCTTTTTATTAAAAATAAAAGAGCAAACAAATGTGTTTAGGGTAACTACAGTGTTTATATAGTCAAAATATACAGCAAATTTGTGATTAAAATTCAATTTATTAGTACTTTAACGACCTAATTTTTTTGGATTACGGGAAATCCCTTCAATCAGATTATTTTAATCTTTTCTGTAGAATTTTGAGCTAGTAATTAAAAAAAAACATTAGTAAGTATACCGATAATGGCAATTACAAGCACAAACTTAAAATTAATTAGCGAAAATATACCAAAAACTTATGTTAAACGTTAAAAATAAGTCGCTTAGGTGATGTAGGACTTTTTAACACCACTGTATAATATCAATAAAGGTGAGGGTCGGCACTGCCGACCATGCCGACCTTAGCCGGCCGTCACTATTTGGAAAATACTTACTGGAAGTGTATATCAGTCCATTTATTTACTAATATTAAAAAAGTATACATATAAAGCTTTTGTTCGATATTAAGTTGCACGTGTAAATCTTTTTTTTTACTAAGAACACCGAAGTGTAGTTACATTAAAATCTGGTCAGTAAGACCAATTATCAATTTGTTTCTAACTTAAATTACCAATGAAAACTTAAAACTAGGTATCTACTCACTAGTATCTTTGCTATTATTTCTAATAACTAGCATTAAATTTAGCATGCATACTCGCACAACACTTTGCTTAGCTTTTCACTCACTCTCTATACCAGTTCAAAAGGCTTTATCCTTTCGACCCTTCTCCCTAGGTTCGTATTGTTGAGGAGCTGGATAGCCTTGACGTTTACATGATGATGGAGTCATTGTTAATAGCTCCCTGTAAATTTCTTGATTATCCGATTGACGTCTTCCATCTTGAGGACCCGGTGAAGATCATTGTTCCTAACGTACCAAGGCGCATCTACGATGTTCCTTAGCACTTTATTCTGGAATACCTGGATTACTTTAATGTTACTAGGCTTGGCACAGCCCCAGAGTTTTCAGCCCTAGGTACATACTGGCCTCAGTAATTGTTTATAGATTAAGAGTTTATTATTTATGGATAGAGAGGAATGCCTTTCCATCAAACAATACATTTTCTTGTAGCGGATGCCTAGTTCTTCTCTTTTCTTTTTCACGTGATCTTTTTAGCGAATCTTCGCATCAAGAGTAATTCCCAAGTACCTTGCCGATGTTGCAAGGGGCACTTGGACATCATTTATTCTAATTGGAATATTATTAATTCTCTTATTGGTAAAATTTATATAGACTGATTTATTCTTATTCAGCTTAATTTTCCATTTTTTGGTCCATTCATGGATTTTATTTATTGAATTTTGTAGTTTTTTCCGTAGCTTCTTCGACGATGTCACCTACTGCTAAGACAGCAGTGTCATCTGCGAAGGTAGATATGGTGTCGTTTTCTAGTTTAGGTATATCACCCGTGTATATTAGGTATAGGACTGGACCCAATACACTCCCTTGTGGCATATCTGCTTCAATATCCTTGAGATCAGTGTATGCATCTTCTTGTTTAACTCAAAAATGTCTGTTCGCTAGATATGATTGTAATATATTTGAATATTGTTTAGGCATGAATAATTTAAGTTTATGTAACAAACCCTTATGCCAGACTTAATCAAATGTCTGTGCCACATCTAGGAAGGTTGCAGAACAGACTTTTCTTTTCTCTAATAATCTTTTAATTATAACAATTATTCTATGCACCTGATCAATTGTCGAATGGTTATTTCTAATTTCAAATTGATGATCTGGAATTAGTTTATTTTCTTTAATTATTGGTAGGATTGGTAGGAGTAATATTAGTATATATGATGTAACCTCATTGGAAGGTTTCCCAGGCTTTGATATCATGATCACCTCAGCTATTTTTCGTAAATCTGGAACATATTGTAGTCTAAAGGCAGCATTTATTAAATTTGTTAATTTTACGATAGCTTTTCTTGGTATATTTTTTAGCAGTCTTTGGGTAATGAGGTCATAACCTGGTGCTTTATTTGGGTCGATTTGTTCTTTAATTAACTCAGCTACTTCTTTTGGGGAAGTTGGTTGATCTTCTCATTTATTTGCTCTGGTTCTTGCCAATCCTGGTCATCATCTTGGTCATCTTGCAACTTAAATGTGTTCTATAGATGAGTGGCAAATTTCTCTGTTTTCTGCTGATTATTTATGGCCCAACTACCGTCTTCCAGTTTTATTTGAGGAGAATGTAATATTAGCCTTGTAATTCTTTTTGTAGCTTTTCAAAGCGATCACTCTGTGCTACTGACGTGTAAAACGACTTCAGTTTTTAAGAAACAATTGATAACTATTCGCGTTCGGCCGATAACTGAACCGTGCGAATTTTACCAGTTTAAGATTATACTTAATAGAGAGAGACAGAATAAGTGGTACAATCGTCTTACGTATATGCAACTTGATAAAAATAATTAGTGAGTGGTTCATTTTGTTTACCATTATACAACATGTATCAAAAATTGGGTGGTTCAAAATTCAATCCAATGTGCTGAACAAAGTTAAACAAAAAATAGTAAAACATGAAAAATAACTGAGAAACCAAACAATTTCAAATAAAATTATGAAGCAAGTATTAAATTCTAAAACCAAACCAAAATATGACGTTTACGTTACAAAACAAAAACTTGCCCTAACTCGTGGTTACTTCAAACTACTACAAACAAAACAAGGAAACCGGTGCTGGAAAACAAGAAAAGATACGTAGCTGAAAGACCGTTGGCTTAGACATCTCGCAAAATTTATTCGCATCTTACATTAATTTATTTCATTTAACATGAAAACTTAATAAGCATAATTAAAAGTCTGAGTGCTGAAAAATAATTCGAGAAACATTAAAAATATGAAACGTTTACTCTTCTAGAGAAAATCTTAGCCAGGAAGGGACTTAGACTTAAAAATTGGAAAGAAAACCTTGATTTTTGGATAACTAACAAACAAATAACATACACAAAAACATTAAAAACACGTTTTTCCCAAACTATTTGGAATATAGGTAAAGAAATAATAAATAAGACTTACTCACAATCAATTTAATTTAACTATCAGACGACCGGTTTCGCTTTCTACAATATGCAAAGCATCCTCAGGTCTTGATACAAAGTTAAACAAATGATGCCGGTACTCTATTAATTGATGGATGGTAGAACATGGTTGAAACTACTATGTATTGTTGAATGGAGAACTCAATTATATTATTGCAGTTGTTTGACAGTAAACGGGAAGTTCTTGAGGAGATAGATTTGATCCAATGAAGAAGAGATATGTGTGTGATTGTTTGTTAAATGAAAGTGATGTAATATACCATTGTGTTACTAAAAGCTATTTATACTTATTCGAGAGATATATTTTTGAAATGTGTGTTATTTATTGAGTAATTGTTTTATGAAGGTGACAGTTTTATGACAATGAATAAGTTTAGATGTAAAATTGTGTGGGTGTGCAATTATGTTCCAACTTGTAGTTATCAAATTACTTTGATAAAGTTCTACTGGCAATTAGTGAATTATTGGAAAGTCAAGTAAATAAAATATTAATATACAAACAATTAAGGACAGTTTAAATTTGAAAAAACTTTATCATTATAAAAAATTGCATTTCTAAATTTTGGCTTAATTTGTAAAAAAAGACATACATTTTTAAGTTTAATAATTTTTCAATATTATAGATTTTCATGGACATTCTACTTCTGAGCAATAGTTACAGGCGAATTTATGATTATCCTAAGGAGCACGATCTCAGAAATACTAGAGTTTACACTATATTATATACAGATAGTCTTTTAAGGAATTTGTTTATGAAAAAGAAAATCTTTAACAAAATGGGAAGATTAAATGAAGATTGGTAAAAAAATCTGACATGAAGTTTTCATCTGGTACAGGACCGCAGCCAATGGAGACAGCAAGCTAACAATACTTCTTGTTTTTTTTTGTCAGACTCCATCGAGAATTTCTCAATCGAGAAATTCTCGATGGAGTCTGACAACGGCTTAGGGTTGAGGAGGAGGAGACCATATTATTGCCAATACTTTACCAAAGCAAATTATACAAATAAACAAGTGTCAGAATATCTTTGTTATATTTTGTTTTCGGAACTTTGGTTTGTGAATGTAATGCAAAACAGATATAGTAATAAACTAATACATAAAACTTTCCTGTACCATAATAAATATACTCTTTCTATCTGATATTATGTAATTGATTTATATATAAAACTAAGTGTAAGACTATATTTTTGAAGAAGAAGAATATATATTTGTTTCATAGAATAAGTTTTTATTTATTATTTTATAAATATATTGGTTTTCCAATAAAATATTATTCTTTGAATTTTGCCGCATGAAATTCAGAGCATATTTTTTTAATTTCATTATCATCAGTAGCTTGACAACCCTTTCTGGGTCCTGGCTTGTTCTAGGATTTTTTGCCATTCTGTTCTTCTTCCTTGCTTGGTTTTTACAGTTGGAAATCTTAAGTGTTCTCAGATCTTGCTCCACTTGTTCCATGTATCTTAGTTTGGGTCTTTCCTTTGACCTTTTCCCTAGCGGTGTTTGCCTCATTATATGTTTTGGTGTTTCAGTCTTTAACATCCGTTCAGCATGGCCCATATAGCGCAGACGTCCGATCTTTATAGATGTTATTACCTCATTACTGGGTTCATTGTATGCTGTGTATAGTTTAAAGTTATATCTTCTGCGCCATATGTCATTTTCCTTCACCGTCCTCTATGCGTGTCTACGGATTTTTCGTTCAAACGTACGTTATAGGTTCTTATCGCTTTTCGACAGTGTTCATGACTCTGATTCATATACAAGGATCGGTTTTATCAGGGTCTTGTATATTTTGCATTTGGTTTTTCTTGTGATGTTGTTAGATCTTAGATGTTTAATTAGTCCATTAAATGTGTTATTAGCGATATTTATTCTTCTTTTAACTTCTTCACTGACATTGTTATCTTCGGTAACTAGTGAACTTAGAGTGTAAAAATTTTCACGCTTTTGAAGTTATAGCCTTCTATTGTCAGATTCTGTAGGTTCCTTTGACATATTGATTTACTGGCATTCATTCATTTGGTTTTAATTACGTTAATGTTTAGGCCACTGTTTTGTGCCGCTCTTTCTATCACATTAAATGCTTTTTCGCTTCTATCTATGATATCAACATCATATGCAAATGCCAATATTTTTACACTTTCTGTTTTATTGTTCCTCTGGTGTTGACTTTTGACTCTCTAATTATTTTCTCTAATGTGATGTTGAATATAATACATGATAGGACATCTCCCTGTCGTGGGCCCATTCTAACATGGATTGTATCTGTTAGTGCGTTTTGAATTCGAATTTTGCTTTGTGCTTTAAGTGATCTTTTTATTACATCAATAAGTTAAGTTGGAATACTAAACTCTTTCAGTGCATGGATCAGAAATTCTCGATAGATAATATCATGGGCACTCTCAAAATCAGTGAAAATATTATGTGTGTCCATATTAAATTTACTAGACTTTTCCAAGATTTGCCTCAAGATGAAGATCTAATCTATTGTGGACTTCTACCTGCAGAAACTTTATTGATATCCCCTAAATATTTGTTCCGCATAGGGTCTCAATCAGTCATACACAATATTTGACAGTATTTTAATTACTTCGGTAATAATAATTACTTCGATATTCCAGTCTTGTGGCAGTTGTTTTTTATTCCATATGTTCGTATATCGCATTCAATAGAGTGTCTTTACCTTCCTTTATTACTTCTGCACTAATGTTGTCTAATCCAGGTGACTTATTGTTTTTTAGTCTGGTAACTGCTTTTTGCATTTAACATACTAAAGGGTACTGTTGTTTCGTTGGTATCCGTTTGACCCAGTATAATTCCATCATATAGTCGATCTTCGTTTTTTTATAAACTTTTCTTTGAAGAATTCTGTCCAGCTTTGTAGTATTTCACTCTGTTAAGTTACTATATCTCCTTTTTTGTCACTGCACATCATTGTTCTTGGTTTAAATTATTTTCCACTTTTGTTAAATTTTTGGTGGAATTTTCTGGTTTCTGATGGTTGATTTAGTTCTTTAATTTCTTGGTGTTCTTTTTCTATGTGTTCTTTTTTCTTTCTGTGATGTATTTCTCCTCTCTGTTATATCACGACATTTTTTATCGAGTTACTGTCAATCAGTTAATTTGAGCTTTTTTGTAGACCTAGGGTCTCTTTTGCCGGGTCTTGTATGATGTTTTTACACGCTTCCCATTCTCTGTTTATATCCTCGTGCTTTTGTCTGTTTTCTAGCCATCCTTTTATAATTTCTTTGTATTTTGCTTTTTGGCTGTTGTCTGCTAAGTTTTTTATTTCATATTTTTCAATTTTGGATTCCTTTTCTTTTTTAATGTTTGAGATTATGGCTCTTATTCTACTTTCCACTAGATAGTGATCTGAGTCTGCATTTGCTTTTCGTTTGCTTTATAAGTTTATTACGTCTAAGTGATGTCTAGAGTATAACATAATCGATCATGTTTACTGTAACTTCATCTGGAGATCTCCACGTTCCTTTAAAAATATTTTTTCGCTGGAAGCATGTTTGTGCAATGGCCATGTTAAGGAAAGTTGCTAGATTTATAAGTCTGATGCCATTGTCATTGGATAATAATAATAATAATAATAATAATAAATGTCTTTATTAACAAGTAAATTAAATTTTTCTTTACACTGAAATATAATATAACAGTAGGGCGAGATTCAGTTTGTATACCACTGGATAACAGCGGCATACAACTGCTCTTCCACCTAACCCCCCGAAGATAGGATAGATAGACTATATCTAAATAATAAAATTATTGTATTTTACAATTAAACATAAAAATATAACATATTAAATTTATAAATTATAAATTTTAAACTATTTCCTTTTTTTTATTTCTTAAATTTTTAAATTCTTAAATTTTTAAATTACTGTTTAGCTAACAACTGTTCATAAATTAATCTCTTGAATTTGACACTAGACAGATTTTTAATATTGTAGGACAAACTGTTAATATTGCAATGTCTAAGATTAAGATTATGAATGTCTGTCCTATAAGTTATTCGATTGTACAGATATGGTGGAACTCTCTCTTGAATGATTTTATGGTAAAAACATAATGCCTGAAGTTTTCGACGATTTTTCATATTTAGCCACTTAACTACGTTGAAAACATGACTTATTCTTTGAAATTTCCTGATGCCAAATATCAAACGCAAACAAGAATTTTGCAATTTCTGTATTCTCCATGAATCAAATTCAGTGAGCCACGCATTAGAAAGCACGTCACAATAATTTAATTTTGATAATACCAGAGCATTACATAACAATGACTTTGTGGCCCTACTTAATAAATTACGGCTTTGATACAGTAATTTTAAAACTGCGTAAGCTCTTTGTAAACAAATACTTACATGATATGTAAACCTTAAATCTTCGTCGAACCAAACCCCTAGGCTATTAATCTTTTTGCTAAAAATTACATTGTCATTTCCTAAGATAATTCGATTGGCATAATTCTCTAAAAATATTTTCCTATGAAGGTTCCTCCCAAAAATGATACCCTGAGTTTTTGATGTATTCAATTTTAAACAATGATTTTGAGAAAAACTCTGCAGATGCAGAAGGTCATGATTTATTGCATTTACCGCTTGATCACACTCATTTGGATAAAATGACATATAGAGTTGGGTATCGTCAGCGTAATAATGTTGTGAACAGGACAAAAACACAGAGGGAAAATTAGATGTGTATATAGAGAATAAAATTGGACCTAATATAGATCCTTGAGGTACACCAGTATTAAGATCTAAAAATGAAGAAATATTTTGATTAAGTTTTACTGCTTGACATCTATTAGAAAGATAGGATTTCATTAGATCAACTGCTCTCGCATCTAGACCAATATATTTTAGAATAGAGAATAACAAGTTATGGTTAATTGTATCAAAAGCTTTTGAGTAATCTAGAAGAATTAAAATTGATATTTTGTTTTGGTCATAGGCTCTAAAAATATCATCTGTAATATTTAATAAAGCAGAAAGACAGCTATATCTTGCCTAAACCTGACTGCATCATAGGGATTATGTTGTTATTTTTTAAATGCGTTTGTAACTGAATATCAATCACCTTTTCCAAAATTTTAGATAATGTAGGCAGTATACTTACTGGTCTTAATTCATTCATACTTTCTGTAATTTTAGTCTTTGGTAAAGGAATAACATGTGCCCGTTTCCATTTAGTTGGAAAAATTGAATTTGTTAAGCAAAAGTTAATGATATGTGTGATATACGGTAGAAGAAAGGGAATACAGAGTTGCAGCGTTAATATGTTAATACCATCATTACCAATAGCTTTACTTTTAATATTATTAATAATATGTAAAATATTAATTTCAGATACTGGTTTAAAGGTAAGAAAAGAACTGAGGGAATGCTTAAAGTTATTGTCATAGAATATTTGTGTATCAATGTCTGCTTTCATGTTTGGTATGACTTCAATAAAGTGTTTATTTATCTCATTTACATTCCACACGTTTTTAATTTCGAAGTTATTTTTGGATTTGCCATTATTTACCAAATATTTTAAATTATTCCACATACCTTTAGAAGATTGATAATGTATGTTTTTAAAATATGATTTTTTCTCCCTTATAGTCATGGCTGTTACCAAGTTACGCAATACTTTGTAGTCATTCCATTGATTTATATTTTTAGTAAACTTGTAAGCAGTAAGTGCTTTATCCCTATCTAACATTAATTGCCTGATGGTATTAGTTAACCAAGGAGCATATTTCTTTGAGATTCTAAAAGTCTGATATGGAACATGTATGTCAAGTAAAGTAATGATATTACTAGACAGAAAATCGACTTTACTGTCTATATCTGGCAATTCATATATTATTCTCCATGGTATAGATTCCAGATCAGATTTAAATTGACTGTATTTTAAATTTTTGAAATTCCGAGTAGTAATAAATTTATTTGTATTAGTTTTGACATCACAGCCAAATTTTAAAACAACCATTTCATGATCGCTTATTTCTGGTATATGTTTTACTTCAATAGACAAAATTTTATCCTCAGTAGATGTGATTACATAATCAAGGAGAGTCGATGTGAACTGGGTGATTCTAGTTGCTTGATTAACCATCTGCTTTAGTCCAAGACAATCTAATACATCTGTAATGAACTGTGTGGAATAATTATTGGTATTTAAGAGATCAACATTAAAGTCACCCAAACAGAGTAAATGATCTACACTTGGCAGTACTGATGATAAAGTTGTTTCCAAAACTCCAAAGAAAGTTTTATAAAATGCTCCATAAGGGTTATATAAAACACCAATAGCTAATGTTTCACATCGAAGAGAGAGTTTTAACCATATCTGTTCAATTTCATTTGATGACTCAATGAGCACATAATTTATATTACATTTTATGTAAATACCTACACTTCCACCTATGTCATTTTTATTCCTGTCGACTCGCTCAAAGTTATAGCCAGGTATATTAATGTTCTTACTGCATATTGATTCCTTTTACCATGTTTCACTTATACCCAAAATATCTAAATCATTTTTTAAAATTAGTTCTCTTACATCAATAAAATGCGCAACTAGTGATCTAGAGTTTATATGAGCGCACTTTAAACTACTCATGTTATGCTTGGATTAGATCCTTACTAAATTGGTATAAACGATTATGTTAACAATTTAAGCAAAATTTGTAGATGATCATAATTTACTTAAACAGTAATTTACATGGTGATGTATTAAAAGTGTAAAAAAAATAATAAATAGATATTACTCTTTAATTCAAAACACGTTATAAACTAAGGATTTTTTACTAAATAACTCAAGATGTACAGTTAAATTTTAATTTAAGCGTAAAGAAAATAATCTAACAGTAAATAAATTTAATTCGCCCAAGTTCAAATATTTAAAGCAATAATTAAAAGAAACAAAAATAAAATGTTCAAGGAAAAATGAAAATAAAGTAAGTACTTATATGCCAAAATCTATCCCCGAGATACACCATTATAACTAATAATAATATTAACTCTAATTACAAACCAACATATAAAAATAAATTTAAATTATAATAAAGCAAGGTCGTTTTCAGATAATATAAGCTTCTTTGACCCATTTTGCGATACATATATTTTACCTTGATATGTCCAGCAGTTCTTAGCACCCACAGATGTCCTCACTTTTTTTAATAATTCCTGACAATCAGGAGAAAGCATTTCACGGATCACGACACTGCATCCTTTAAGATGTTTCTTCTGATTAAACACTTTTGTTTTCAACCATCTGTTTACAAACACAACGGCTACCGGTCTTGGCCTCTTATCAGAACTTCGTTTTTTACCTAGTCGATAGCGATCAACAAAATTGGTTGGCAAGATAGGAATATTAAGTTTATTGTTGATTATATTTGTAATAACATCCGGTAGGTCTTCTTTCTCTTTCTCATCGACACCATTGATAATAAGGCATTTAAGACGTTTGTCTTGTTTTAAATATTCAATGCTATTTTGGTTTTGAATTACAAGTTTTTGCACTTTATTTAATTCTTCTTTGACGGAATTAATTAATTCCAACATATTTTTCTCAAAATTATTTATAGAATCTATTTGGGTACCTGAGATATTATTGGTTACTTGAGATCTTAGATCCTGCATACCTTGTTGTAAAGCTTCTTCAAGTTTCTCAACACGTGCTACAACACTTTTATTGATTATTTCAGGAGTATTTCTTGTTGATGGCATTTTCTTTAAACTTGTAGTAACTATACGTAACACTACACTAATTAGCACTGAAAAACTATTAAGATGAATGCAATTTACCGTAAATAATTTAGGTTTTCTCGGAGCTAGACTTAAACACACACTCTTACTCGTTTAGCGCCATCTATCTATCAAAAATACCTCATAAAAATATACCTCATAAAAACTGTGCTTACCTATAGTTGTTAGGTATTGTTGCTTTTTTCCCATTTTTACGTTGAGATCACAATTTTTTGGGCATAAATAGTATGCAGCTTTTAGTTCTTTATAGAATTTTTTTTGACATCGTCTTCGTTTTCTTCTATAGGGGCATGCACATTTAAGATGCTATAAATAAAAAATGTTCCACTTAGTCTCAGGATGCACATTCTAGAGTTCGTATCACAAAAGTCTCGCACGACGTGTTGAACCTTTTTATTTACAATGAAGCCAGTACCTAGTGCGTGGTCTTAAGCGTCGCAACTATAGAATATAATGTGGTGTCTTTTGTCAATAATGCCACTTCCGGTGCATCTTATTTCCTGCAGAACTGTTATATCTATGTCATATCTATTCGGTTCACCGAGCAGATTTTAAAGGGCTCCCGATCTGTATAGGGATCAGATGTTCCATGTAGCGATTCTTAAATCATGTACCTTTGTCTCGCGCAGTCGTCGTCGTTTGATCAGCCTGGTTTTCTTTTCCTGAACATTCGTAACATGTGTGTTTTCTAGGCTATGGTAGTTAGCCCTATGCCTAACCCCCTTTTCGAAAAACTATATCTTCCTTCCTCGTCGGCCCTGACCCTACTTTCCATTGGGATTGGTTACCCAATCTCCAGTAGGGTTGCTCAGGTTTGCCAAGGTCCACCGTGTGATTAAGTCACACCTCTTGGAGGTGAGGATAGGAATTAAATAGGAGTAGCTAGAGGTGGTATTAGGAAGCAAAACCTTATAGTGCGCATCACTACTCCTTTGAACTCCATATTTTTTTAAATTTGGTACCTAAAATTCAAAACCTACGTTTAGAATTTGTCGCTAAGTAAAATTAGCTTTGGCCCGTCTGAATTTGACGAAATAAACTCTCTTCTAAATCTTTCTATGGGACTTACCTTACTAGAGGGCTGTGTACTTTGGTGTTAAATGATTTGCCTCGTGTTTTAAAATTCCTGTATACTTGCATCAATAATAACAAAACCTTTTTTCTATTTATTGTCTCCCTTTATTTTTGGCTTGAGTTTTTATCGTGGTTGTATTACAATTTAGTTTTATTTATGTTATTCTTTATCATAAATATTTATTTAATCGTTTATTTAACAAATCCTAATTAAAGCTTTACTAACTAACGCAATTCAATTCATAGCTTTTAACACAATTTGGACAGTTATTTAAAAAATAATATGCATCAACTCCTAGATACTTTGTACATACATGTTCCTGGCAATTATACCGAGAAACTTTATACTCCAACTCCAACACAAAAGATAATAATATATACATAATATCCCATTACAGTCTCTGCTTAGAGAGTATTATTACCTCCTCTAAAATCGAGAACATTTTCGACGATTTATAGTAACGGCAGCGCATTTCTTGTCCTCCTATTTGTGTTAAATCCCAACAACTACTGAAGATTAACAATCAAGACACATCTTTAAGACCTGATACGGGGCTTTTGTCGTGAATGTCAAAGCCAAAATTGAGGCATTATGAACTAGTACAACAGTATGACACTTCAATCAATATTATAGTGAATACGGTGGCGTATCTAGGGGTGTGGTTCAATTAAGATCGTTCCCTTGTTGGACTCATGTGTTTTGTAGAGAATAATCATTCCTAAAAAATGCTATTCAGTAAACAGGTCGTAAGTTAGGACAGTAATAAAAATGTATGCTGCATATATGTTGAATTAACCTTATTCTAGGACACTGAATTCTATTAGAACTAACAGTGTTTTAAAGTAATTTTTATCAAAAATTTTATACAAAATTACAAATTTTTGAATATGAAAAGCTCAGGGCTAAAAGGATGAGGGTAAAAAAAACAAGTTGTGAGAAATTAGGTTTTTAAATTTTAAAACTAGTTATAAAAATGATTAACAGAAAGAGCACTTCATTTTGGTTACTAATTCATGCAGTAACTTACACATTTTTTGGTTATCAATTTACAAATTACTCTAAATATAAATTTCATTTATTTTTTGATGTCATAAAATCTCAGGCTAAATGGTTGAGGGTCCACTAACGTGTCTTAAAATGAAACTAAAAATACAGATAAGGTAGTCTATATTTTCAAAATAAATATCATACAGATCGGCTTCTGTTGATTATACAAAGCTACTATTTATTAAAGGTAAAAGTACACAATATGTTAGCTCTGGTAGGTGAAAACAGCCTAGTGCAATTTGTTTTCTCTTAGGCTTAGTATTATTACTTTCTGCATTTAGGCCATTAATGGTCTGACGATGTAACGTCATTCGAGGGTGATGAGAAACGATGCTTAGTTACCGTACAAGTAAGTGTTTTGAAAGGACAACTTTATGTATGCAAAGGAGAAACAAACTTAGTCCATGACTTAAATATTTTCAGGTTCTCACAAGAAATACCTTTAAATGCTTCGGTTTGGATCTGGGTTTTTAAAAATTCGGTTCCACTCAAAAGGAGTTTTAACCACAGATTTTAGATTAATTAAGCCCATATTGTTATTTTATCAAGTCTCTTGGTATAGTGTAGAATATGGTGAAGCATATAGGAAACGACCTAATTTTGGTTCTGGCCTGCTCAGGAATTGCAGAAGTCAAAGTGATTAAAAATAAAATCACAAACCAAGGAACAAATATCATCTCCTCCTTTTTCAAAGGTCACGTAGGTTCAACGTACTTTACTTGATCGTAACCGGGTATGTTATTCATATAATTTCGGCCCAGTATCGGGCTACGTTCGTTTCATCTTTGTTGGCATGCCACAAATCTTCGAGAATACATCCATGAGCAGAGTTTCTGCATGTAAGAAGATGTTCCATATTCTGTGTTTCTGCACAGTAACAGTTCACATCATTTTGGTAAATTTTTCCCCATTTTGCCATATTTGATTTTACTGGAGCGATCCTGTTTTTATCCTATTCATAGTTTTCCATATTTTAAAGTCTAGGAACTGACCGAGCCATTGAACCTGGGAAAGAGGAAAATGCTCTGGCAGCTGCACTCTTTCAAAAAAGCTTTTCCTAGATTTTAGTAGATTTCGCGATGTTCGAGCTTTGTATAGAGCATGCCGCTCGTCCGCGATCTATTTTAATTTCTCTATGTGCTCTGCAACGCCTCTGTTTATTGAGGGTTCTGCAAAATCCGCCACTTTATATAGATTTGAGAGTGACGCTTGTTTCATGCACCCCGTGACTATCCTGCATATCTTATTTAGCGCAGTATCAACTTATTTGGTATGTGGCAGATCTGCCCTAAACGGTGCACGCATATTGAGTCAGCAGTTGAGAAACAGAATTCCTGTACCTTTTTTCTTAAAACGCCAGGACGTGCGCCCCATTTACTTCCTGTTAGCTTTCTGAGTATGCAGTTCCTAGTTGTTACTTTCCCTCTCGTTTTTATGCAATGTAGGTGAGAGACCCGTCCAGAGTTACTCCAAGATATTATATAGGTTGGTTTGTGTGTTCTAATGTATTACCTTCTTCTTCAAGTACCATCTTCGTTTCGAAAAGGTTGGCGATCATCGGGCTATATGTATTTTCGAAACTGCTGACCGAAACAATTTGTTGTTGCTACAGCTTTACTATTCTAGTGGATTCTTTAGCCAGGAGTTTCGTCTTCTTCCTATGAACCTTTTTCGTGCTATTTTCCCTTGCATATTTATTCGAAGCAGTTCATATCTTTCGCCTCTTGTAATGTGTCCCAAGTATTGCAGTTTTCGCTTTTTGATTGTAAATATGACTTTGTAACTATGACTACATCCACAGTTCAAATGCCTCTAATTTTTTGATATTAATCTTTTTCAACATCCATGACTAAATTCCGTAGAACACCACAGAAAGTACGTAACATCTCATCAGGCGAAGTTTCATTTCAAGGCTCAAATCTCTTCCGCAGAACACTCTCTTCATTTTAGTGAATATGGATCTGGCTTTTTCTATTGTTATTTTGATTTCTGCTGAGCTATCGTTGTCTTCATTTATAAAAGTGCCTAAATATTAGTATTTGCTAACTCAATCGATCATTTCATTGTGTAAATATAAATTTTGGACATTTTGTGTTAATTTAGATATTACCATAAATTTAGTTTTCTTTATGTTCAAAGATAGTTCACATTCTTCGCTGCAGTCTGCTATTTTATTCACCAATGTCTGTAGCTCTTCAAGTGTTTGTGCGATCAGAACGGTGTCGTCGGCAAATCTCAGATTGTTTAATCTGACACCATTTATTTTAATACCTACGGATTGCTCAGAGAGTGTTATATTTATTACGTCTTCGGTATAGAGATTAAACAGGGTTGGTGACAGTATACACCCTTGTCTCACAACTCGCTTTTTTTCAATTTCTTCAGTGGTATTATTCTCTACTTTCACTACTGCTTTCTGATTGTAGTAAATATTTGCTATTAGCGGGATGTCTCGTTTATCTAAATTTTTTTCTGTCAGGAGTCTGATTAGGTGATCGTGCCGCACTTTATTAAAGGCCTTCTTGTAATCTATGAAACACATGAATACATCTTGATTTATGTCAAGACATCTTTAAGACATAACGATCAGTGCAAAGAACGCCTCTCTTGTTTAGAGTCAATTTCGGAATCCAAACTGGGTATTATTGATGTCCATTTCCATCCGATTTATTTCCAGTTTTGCTGTGTACTCTAGAGTGTATAATTTTTAGAAATAGTTTCAGTCCATAGCTCATCAGACTGATTGTAATGTATTACCATTCCACGCTATTTGGAGTTTTTGCTTGGCTTCCTTTGCGCGAAGGTGAAAAGCGCATACTTGAGTTCTATAGGGATTGGGTCTCAGGAAATGCTGCAGGTAGTATGCTCTCATTGTTTTTAAGGCAGTTTCGAGTTTCTGCTCCACTTCTTTAAAACTATTTCCTTAAGCACATATTGCAAGATCGTCAGCATAGAGGAAGTGCTTGGTTTTGATCAGCGTAGGTTGGTGGTATATATTGATGAGCATTGGTGCTAAAACACTTCCCTGTGGGAGGCTGTTTTTTTAAACTCTCCACCTACTTACTTTGCCCTCCAGCATAACGAAAAAACGTCTGTTTTGCAGTAAAGAATATACGACCCTACAGAGATAGTGGTCACTGAGAGTGTAGTATAATTTGCTGAGAAATGTTTTGTGCCTTACTGTGTTATTGGCAGCTGTCAAATCTACGAAAGCAGCCCCTGTTATAAGTTTTTCTTCGATGCTCTCTTCAGTGTGTTCGTGCGAGTACTTGACCGGTGCAAGATGTACTGGGTCTGAATCCTCCTTGTTGTGGGATGAGGTGCTTGTCGACATTTTTTTCTATTCTGGCGAGTATGAGTCTCTCGTATAGTTTGAAAAAGTGTCACAACAGCCAAATAGGTCTGTAGCTACTGTGGTTTTCTGGGTCCTTTCCTGGTTTTAACAAGGCTATTAATTTAGATTTTTTTACCTGTCGACAATTAGAAACAGGCTGATTAAAGGTAATTATTGCAATCAAGATTATTTTCTTGCTTGAATATAACAGTGAACGAAGTAAACGCTCAGGATTAGGTGAGATAACTTTAAATAAAAGAAGCATTCATTATAAGGGATATAGGGATGTCTACAGATTCTGTATATTATTGAAGGAAAACAGGAGGTTAATCCGTCTAATCGAGGTTATGATGTATCTAGTGTGAAATAAATATTATCAAGAGTTGTAAAGAGACGTGAACACATTATTGAAGGTTACGGAATCGTATCATCGTACAGTTTTATCTGTAAAAACCTGAGAAAAAAAAAACATTTAGTATTCAAAGAACATAAAGGTCTGTCAGGTTTTATAAGTCCCGATTTTTTTACTAATACCACTTGCAATGATAGATCCTTCAAATTCTGTTTTTAGCTTAAGCAACGATTGTTTGACTTGGTTGGAAAAAATACGGTAAGCGAGAAAAGCCATTAAGGGGACCAGTGAGTTTATATGTTCGCTAAAGCTTTAGCTTATGTCGAATTAAGCAGGTAGCTAAGAGGGTAATCCAAGGTTTTATTTGATTTCTGTATAGTTACCGATCGGTTGTATGGTCCGAAATAGATGTGATAGCAGTATAAAGAAAAAAGTCGCCCATTAACGGTAGATCTAAGCGATTAAAAAACATAATTAATTACCTTTAAAGAAATTAGGTTACGAAATTATTTTTGCAAAGCCGTGTTAAACTAAATTAAATGTAAGCAGCAATAAGCGAGTGGCCAGAAAGACCAATAGGAGAGGACACTTTAATTGTAGAAATTACTTTATCATATGTGATATAAATGTTATATACAATATCGAAAACATCTACCAAAACAACAAAATGGAAGTCATAATAGATAGACAACTTAGAGAATCTATTGAAATAGGCAGTGGAATAATACAAGGGGATTCATTGAGCCCCATGCTCTTCAATTTGATCATGGATGAAATCATCAAACTCGCTAACAAAGGAAAAGAATATAGAATAAAAAACAAAGAAATCAAAATACTTTGTTACGCAGATGACGCAGTATAGATAGCCCAAGATAAAAATAGTCTGCAAAGACTGGTCCCTCGCCCTCGACTAGTACGAAATATACGTCTCTACGAAAGACAGTTTAATTATTAATGTTTTTAATAGCAACGGGGATAAAATAAATAGACCACGTTTCTTTTAGAACAATAATATGAGGTTTTAAACGTTAAACACGACATATAAATTCAATAAATTTAGACAAAAGAGAGAGAGAAAAGGGAATTACGAATGATATTTCATTATCTTTGGACAGCCACATATTTGATCAAAACATCATGTTCTCCATCATTTTTATGAGCTCGACTTACGAAGATCCTTTAATCGTCCGTGATTGGCACTCGTTTTTTGTGCACCGATAGTGGCGGTGGACTATGAGTCCGCATACATTTTGCACATGAAAAGCGTGATATATCCTTTATTTATCAACAAACATTAAAATCATTATTATATCTATTTTACTAAAAATATACAAAATAAAAATGAAAATATACAAAAAGCAATGAAAAAATAAAAAAAGTTAGGTATTGTTTTAAAGAATCACTTTAAACCATTATTCGATCTATATCAGAATATCACTCGTCAAATACAAAATGTTAAATGTTCAAGGCATATGAATTTGACACGAGAAACGTGCTGGCCTATTTTTTCCCTTGTTATGTGAGTTATTAAGTTTAATGCCGTTGTTCGTTACGTGGGAGGTGAATATTTTGTCTACTTACTTTTTTCATATGTTCAAACCTGGTAAGGTACTTGTGAGAGACTGACTTCTACGTTCTCATCTTCAATTTTATTTATAGCCTGAGAATGTATTTCTTGCTTTTCTATTATATCCTCTTCGCTGTCTTCTTTAATGTCGTTCACCAACTCTTCATTATGTTCGTCTAGTATATTAACTGTCGTTCAGCAAATTGCTACAAAAAAAAAACGAACGCACTTGTAACGAACGTGTAATTACTATGAGACATGGGCAAGCAATACAGAGTGTGGCACTTGGGTTGGGTGAAAAAAATTGAAATCAATTTGAAAAACATTTAGCTGCGGATTGTGAGTCCGCGCACCAGTCACGGAAGGTTAATCGAAGGTACTGTATGGGTATCTTGTCATCAAAAACAGAACTAGTTTCAGTTCCATTGTCTTCCAAAAGGTTATTATTGTTACGAAGCATGTTTTAAGTGTGGCATTCAGAACAAATTATCAGTTTTTTCATCGGAGGATAACGTTGATTATAATTTGGTTTACCGACTCTATAAAATGTTACAGGACTTTTTTACATCTACATCAGATGGCTTACAGGTCTATTGTTTAACTTTTAAATTGTTTAATATTTTAGATAATATTTTAAAGTCATTTGGGCTTATTTATTTATTTAACATAAAGACGAAGAATTGCTCTAGACATTTGTTTGGGAAAGTATTTAATATTTATTTACATATTTTACATTAAATATCTAAGCAGCGAATGTACAGAAAAATCATTAACTTGTTCATTCTGTGGACAACAACATAGTTCTAATGCTTGCCCTCACATATCTTTTTCAAAATGTCCCAACACTGTAATGGAAGCCACACCTCATTCTCATCAAGATGTCCACACCGCAGAATACAGCCCAAAAACCTAAAACAAACCCAACCTGTACACTCAGCTAAACAAATTCCTTCATATCACAAAGTCCTTAATTAATTTCACTTCCTTGATCCTATCAAATTCTTCCCTGAAAAAAGAGTGACACCATCCGTTATCTCAACCAAATGTCCAACACACTGTATGGGTACGCCATATCTACTTTCTGTTGTAATAACTTAATAAACCAAACCTCTAACCAACCCCGCACATAAATACACAACACAACACTAACATGCAATCTCAAACACTATTATTTACCCACACACAACATCCAAAGATATACGTATCATTAACACACATATACACTCTTTATATTCACTAAGCTCACAATCATAAACATATAAACTCCTAGAGAAAAGCTAAAAACACATAACTAATAACTACACTAACATCTCAACAACAATAGAAACAAACACATCAACAACATCAAACTCAAACAATGAGCACCACACTCACTTCATAAAGCCGGAGATACACATGCATGTTACTAGCACAATGGCATACCAGTACCTAGCAAGCTCCAGCTACTGTCTTTAAACCGACAAGTGTGTACGTTAATTGGCATGCTAATTCCTAGCATGCGAGCTAATCGCAAAGAATTTAATGTTTCTTGCTAGTAGCATGCTGTGAGATGCAAGTCGCATGCGGGGAGTGTCACTGGCATTATGTGAACGCACGCTACCGGCTAGGGCCATGCCAGTAGCTAACTCATAATTGTCAGATTTGTTGTTTTGGTGATAAAAATAAATCGTTTTATTTTTAAACTTGTTATTTAAAAAAAATGTTTCGTTAGGGTGATGGCAAAACCATCAAATTTATTGCTCTATATAGAGGAATTCAAGAGGAAATGAGTGAAGGTATTACTATAAAATAGATGAAGTCCTAAATAAAAAATTGCTCCAAGATTTTCTCGCCTACCAATTCAGTTTCTTACCCAAATTTATCTCTATTTTAAGTTTCACTTGGATTCATTATTCAATTTCTAATAACATCTGTGGTCATCGGGAATATTTGCTTGTTGAATTCATTCCGTATACCTTTCATTGATCCCCCTTTTTTTTGTTGAAACTCAGAAACTTTTAATTACAAACTAAATACTTTAGTTTCAGATGAAAACTACTTGATTGTTTACTAGCACTGGCATGTGTAAAAATCCCTGCTTTTTTGCCTTACCAGAATAAGCAAGCGAGCTACTGGTATGCCAATTACTCGCAAATGTGTTTTGTGTTTTTTAATTACTGGCGTATGCCAGCAACTGGCATGCCAGCTACTTTACCAATTAACTGGCATATGTGTACCTGACTTTAGAGTCGAGTTCAAATCACAAGGTTTTCTGTGGTTTCCCAATCTCATTGTACTACAACGATACCGGTAAAGTCATAGCCACAGCTATCCTCCACAAGCTTATAACCAAACAAAGTAAAAGGAAAACAATCTGAAAAGGACCGTTTTCCAATTGAACTTGTACTTAGTAGCGGGCTTGGTCCATATGGCATTCAAAAAGGTGGAAACAATTCTTCTCACACTCTGACCTTACTATTACTATCACACCCTATCTCGTAGAGCGGCAACATGAAATTAACGTTTTAAACCAATAAATTGGTCACATCCTTGAAGAGGCGCATTAGTCTTAACAAGGTAAAAATGCTGGGTCTTGTTTAATTCTAACCATTCTATGTATTCTAACCGCTTATTTACTTTAAAAGATTACAGTATATTATTTTTCTTCCATTTAGTAAATTCTCATTGTTAAACTGGCTAACACATGGTATTCTGCTTTTAAGTTCAAAAAAATTCACTTGTCTTTGATATTTCTCGAAAACATGTATTGTAATACCGCTGATTTATGGGGGTGTGCTTGCCCCACTAACCTACGAAAAAACTAAGAAGGGTGGTAAGAGAGTTTATGTAAGTTTTACACAAAACAACTTTTACTAACACAATTTACTTCGTTATTTTAATTATAGCAAAGTAATTTGATCGTGCAATGGAAGAAAAAGGGTAGTTAAAGTGACTGGATCCGGCCCTTTTCGCTCAACCACAGCTCGGCCGTAATTCGTGGCGTTAATTTATGCCACACCACACAGTTTAGTATGATGAATTCCAAGACGTTAATTTAATCTCGAAGCTGCCGCCGAAAAATACAAATTAAATTTTTCGGCTATGAATAAAAAATTGTTTTTTTTCTGCAAAAGTAGAGCGGAAGTCGATTTAATTATGAGGACGGTGACGTCACGACGCCGTTATGTTTATTATTATGGGCAAATATTGTCAGGACTTTCGGACGTTTTGATCTGATATTTCCTTTGCTGTGCTTCTATTTGTAGTTATTTAAAAAGTATCTAAATGTAACAGTTTGTCTCCGTGAGTGGGAAATATATGGAACACTTTTATCTTTTTATTTATTTCACGTGTAAGGTAAGGAAAACAAAATCTTAAGAAATTTCAATAAAACTTAATATATTTAAAGAAAATTGTTTTACATTGAATTAAAATTAGGTCAATGCCGAACGTGATATTGATATTCCCCGAAATAAGTGAGAAACGTTAGTGTTAATAATAATTTTATTGTACCTGGCTGTACCTATATTTCAATTAACTGAGTACTTTTGCTGACCGTCGTAATGTAAGTCGCAACCGCGATCTGTGTCAATTGTAAGCACGTTGAAGTTTATAATAAAGCAAAGCATTAAAGTAAAAAAGTACCATATTATGTCGTTCTTTTGGGGGAAATCTAACCCACAGTTGAGATAGTGCAGTCAAAGTCCAACGTCATACATGATTTAAGAATTTAATTTATTATTTGATATAGATTGATAATACAAAAATATTAGGTAAATATAGTGGTGTTAAAAAGTCCTGCATCACCTAAGCGCCTTATAGTTTTTAAGGTTTAACACAATTTGTTTGTTTATTTTCGCTAATTTATTTAAAGTTCGTGCTTGTAATTAGCATTATCGGTATATTTACTATTGTTTTTTTAATTACTAGCTCAAAATTCTACAAAAAGATTAAAATATTCTGATTAAAGGGAGTTCCCATAATCCAAGTAAATTATGAGGTTATTATTAAGTCATTAAAGTATTATTATATTAAATCTTAATGTGAAATCTGTCACATATTTTGACTATTTAAACACTGTAGTTACCCTTACACATTTATTTGCTCTTTGATTTTTAATAAAAAGATCAAAATGTCATCCTAGACCAAACAAACTAAATTATCGGACGAGAAGCGTTTTGAAATTATTTTCCACTATAAAAACAACAAATCTAGTTGCGAAATAGCATCCGCAGTAAACTGTAATCAATCTACAGTAATTAGAGTTATTAAGAAGTATGCTGAATAAGGAAAAATTGACGACAGACCGCGAAATAACAGACCACAGAAAACTTCTGTTCGGGATGACGCTGCGTTAAGAAGAACAAGTCTGGCAGACAGAAGCTTTAATTCCACCCAATTGACGAAGATGTGTTGAGGCATGGACTCTTAAACAGAGGAATATGAAAAATCTTGAAAGCTTTGAGATTTGGTGCTACCGCGGTATACTAAGAATAAGTTGGGTGGATAGAATTACAAATAAAGAGGTAATACGCAGAATAAATAACGATCCAGAAGTTATTATAAATATAAAAAAATAAAACTTGAATACTTAGACCACCTGATGAGAGGACAAAAGTACACGTTCCTACACAATATAATGCAAGGAAAGATCCAAGGATGCAGAAATCCACGCCGTAGAAGAATGTCATGGATGAGAAATTTAAGAGAGTGGTTTGGCTGTACCACTAACGCATTAAAAACAGCAACTAATAAATCTCCGATAGAAGAGGCACTCAAAGAAGAAAAAGACGAAGCTGTGGTCTGAATCTACAGGTGTAAGCATACGCACTTCCACTGTGAGAAAAATTCTGCTTAGTTTTGAACGTAGAGGAAGTAAGGCACGGAAGAAATCACTGCTTTCAGGAAAGAAAAGATGGCAGCGTTTGAAGTGGGCCAAGGAACATCGAATCTGGACAGCAGGTCAGTGGCCGAGCGTACTGTTTAGTGATAAATCCACTTTCAATATTATTAGTCATGCTGGAAACGCCTACGTCAGAAGATTTCCTGGTGAAGAATTTTCTCCAAAATGTATTCTTTCCAAAATTAAACATTTAACCTTCGCTATGATATGGGGTTACATGTCCGCTCGACAAGTTGGTAGCCTACACGTTGTCTCTGGGATGATGAATAATACCAAATACATTGAGGTATGTACTACATAATGAGATGCTGCGTAGTGGAAAAGACCAGTTTGGCGAAGAAAAATTTATTTTTCAAGATGATAATGCTCCTTGCCATAGAGAAAAATTGGTTAAAGCTTGAATGGATTAATGAAATTGAAAGGATGGTGTTAAGTATTTAAATATTGTTATTTTTACAACCGGCAACGCTGGCAACATTGGTTCTGCTTCTGCCCACAGCAGCCGCTATTTATGACAGCCGACGACTCGCAGAAAGAAAAAGAAGAAGAAAAAAGTCTCTAACCTAACCTAATTCACATCACCACGCCACGCATAATATTCTTTTGAATCTTTTGTTAAGTTTTGTCGTTGCATTATAATAAATAAATTTAGTGAAGTGTAGTTATTCATTCCAAAATTAATAGGCCTTAGGTGGCACAAAACATAATCTGGTCCTTCAAGAAGCCGAATAAACAGCAGTAAACACGATTTATGGTTCAACACGAGACACGAGGTCAAATCTAATGGCACCGCTAATTAAAGTAAGTGCGTAATCCTATCTCATATATATCCTAAAAACTTGAAAACAGACTCTTTTGTGGTTGAATGGGTTGTCGCTTATCGTTTTGTTGAAATCTAATACTTTTATGCTTATACACGATAATACTATTTAACTAAATACATGCTTTAAGGGATATGGGATATATTTAAAATAAAAACTTATTTTTAAAGTCTTTACATTTTCAATACTACACATTTTATAGTACAGGAAAATTTGGAATCTTATATTAAATACTTAGAATACTTACTTATTTGGAATTTTTATTAATCTCTTTTGGTAACAATTGAATATTCGTTTATTAATTTGTTTTACTAAAAATTTAGTTGTTTTATAATGGCAGAAAACATATCGTTAGAATCTTTGAAAAATACTAGAAAAGGTTTAAAAAGTTCATTAACTAGGTTCGAAAATTACATTAAAACAAAGATAGATAATCAAAGCTCTCCTGACTTGGCTGATTTAGAATCTCGCTTCGAAAATATATCAACGATACTTGAAAGATTTGATGATACGCAATCAATGATTGAAGCCTTGACTAGCAAGGATGAATTTATTGTAGACAATGATGAAAGAGCTGCATTTGAGGACTCATTTTACACTATTACAAGTAAAGCTAAAAAACTTCTTTCATACACTTTTAAGATCTCAATTCCGCAGGCTCCTCAGTCAGCTCAACCTTTTAGCTACATAAAGCTTCCAGATATCAATCTTCCATCATTCTCCGGGCCCTATAAAGATTGGATTTTCTTCAAAGAAACCTTTATTTCTGTAATTGATCAACATCCTCATATGCCACAATCACAAAAGCTAAACTACCTCAGAATGTCATTAAAAGGCGAACCTCTTCATTTAATTGATACTCTTGAAATATCTGATGCAAACTATGAAATCGCTTGGACCATATTAAATGACAAATATGAGAATATCGAAAAACTTATAAACAATCAGATTAAGGAACTTTTCAATCTTCCTGTTATTAATAAAGAAACTCACTCATCCTTAAGTCAACTCTTTGATAACACAAGTAGAATTTTAAAAGCTCTCAAAGCCCTAAACGAACCTGTCCAACATTGGGACTCTATCTTAGTATATTTAATAACCACAAAATTAAACTCTAGTGCTAAACATGCTTGGGAATCAAAAAAGACCAAACGTGAGAGGCCTAATCTTAAAAAATTATTGAGTTTTCTGGAAGACAGGTGTGACATGTTTGAATCTATTGAGGAGGATAAGCCTTCCTCCACGAATCATCAACAAATTAGCTATAAAAATAAGTCTTCAAGCTCTAAATCACTTGTGACATCTAACAATAATCCTACACAATCTTATAAACTCAAATGTACAGTCTGTGATGAAGAGCACAGTGTATATAATTGCAACAAATTCCTTAAACTAAACACTAATAGTAGATACAATGAAGCGAAACGCTTAAAGCTTTGTCTGAATTGCCTGAGAAAGGGACATGGTGTGCAACAATGTCATGCCAGTAAATGTAGAAAATGTTCCAAGCCCCACAACACTCTTTTACATATCGAATCGCAATCTAGAGCAAACTCTGTAGGTCAATTGGAAAATTCATCCACAACCACGGTTGAGGAAAATGCTGTTGGAACTTCTACCTCTAAATCTCATTGCTCGATATTCCCTAACACTTGTACCTTGCTGTCAACTGCCTTAGTAAATATTCTCGATAGCAGTGGTCAAACGCAAACCTGTAGAATTCTTTTAGATAATGGCTCTCAATGTAATTTCATAACCAACAAACTTTGTGATAAACTAAACCTTCCGAAAACCAAAATACAAGCCATAATTTCTGGTATTGGTGATTCTTCTTCTAAGGTGACCTCAAGGACGAAGGTCATAATTCAGTCCAGATTAAACCTTTACTCAATTAACTTAAATTGTCTTGTGGTCGAAACTATTACTGGCTTAGTACCTTGTAAAACTTTTAATAAAAATCAATTAAATGTTCCACCCAATCTAATTTTGGCTGATCCCAGCTTTGATGTTAGTGCTCCGATAGACATATTGGTTGGAGCAGATACTTTTTGGGACTTATTATGTATAGGGCAACATAAGTTAGGTCCAAATGCACCAGTCTTACAAAAGACTCAATTAGGTTGGATAGCTTCAGGTCCACTTAATCTAAATAGCAAGTCCAATGAAAAATCTCTTTGTTATTTTAATACTATTGACTTAAATCAACAGCTGGAAAAATTCTGGCAATTAGAAAGTGTAAAGGAAACTCCTCACCTTTCAAAGGAGGAAATATTTTGTGAACAGCATTTTCAAACAAATACTTGTCGGGACAATACTGGTAGGTTTGAGGTAACAATTCCTTTTAAATTAGATACTTCAAAGCTCGGAGATTCCTTTCAAATTGCAAGAAACAGATTCTACTCTATGGAAAGAAAAATGCTGAAAAACGATCCTCTTAAAACTCAATACACTGAATTCATTTCAGAATACTTAGAACTAGGTCATATGACTAAACAAGAATCTATGGACGACTATAGCGGGTTTTTCTTACCCCATCACGCTGTTTTCAAACCCTCCAGCACTAGTACAAAACTTCGTGTAGTCTTCGATGGCTCAGCTAAATCTACCTCTGGCTTATCTGTGAATGATCTCATGATGGTTGGCCCCAATATCCAAGATGATTTATTCTCTATAGCAATTCGTTTTCGAAAACACAATATTGTCATTTCAGCAGATATAGCCAAAATGTATCGGCAAATACTTGTAACCAAGGAACAACGACAATTCCAAAAAATACTCTGGCGATTTGATCCAACTGAGCCGTTGTCAATCTTTGAACTAAACACTGTAACTTATGGCTTAGCATCTAGTGCATTCTTAGCAACAAGATGTCTACGAAAAATAGCTGATGATATTAAGCAATCTAATCCCAAACTTAGCTTCATAATAGAACACGATTTTTATGTTGACGACCTTCTTTCTGGTGCAGACAGCCTAGAAGAAGTCTTAGATATCAAAAATTCTTTGATACAATTATTCAAATCTTATGGTATGGATATTCGAAAATGGAACTCTAATAATTTGATGCTTATTGGTGATACTGATCAATTAGAAACTATTGAAATAGGAAACTCTGAAACTAGTAAAACTCTTGGACTTAATTGGAATCCTAAGTCAGATATCTTATCATATTCAGTTATTCAACCCTCGTTAGTCACTGTTAGTAAAAGATCTATTCTCAGTTCTATCTCTCAGCTTTTTGACCCACTAGGTTTATTATCTCCATTAACTATAACCGCAAAGATCCTTATCCAACAACTTTGGCAATTACATGTATCATGGGACGAATCTGTGCCAGCATCAATTCACACGAAATGGTCCACATTTCAAAGAGACTTAAAGCTAATAACTGAATTAATGGACAAGGTAAAATCTTCTCTACACTTACATGTAGACAAAATCTTTTATTTTTCTGATTCTACTATAACACTATCTTGGATTAATACTTCTCCTCACCTATTAAAGGTGTTTGTAGCAAACAGAGTGGCACAGATTCAATCTTTAACTAAAACTACCAATTGGAGATATATAAATACAAAAGAAAATCCTGCTGATTTACTAACCCGTGGAATTTCCACACTTGAGCTGATAAATTCCGATATTTGGTGGAATGGCCCCAAATGTCTGAGCAGCTTCGATTATGAATCTAATGAAACCTTTGTACCTTCATCGTATGAGAATCTCCCAGAAACAAAACCCAAGGTTTTAATGACCACCTTATCTCCTGTGACAGAATTTCTAGAAATTGCTAAACTAAATGATTACTCCACACTTAGAAAACTTCAAAGAGTGTTTGCTTATGTACTACGTTTTATTCGTTTTTGTCGTACCAGTTCTTCCGATTTGTCGACATGAATCATTCCTCCTAGAAATTAAATCATTAAAGGTGAACAAATTGAATCCTTCTAATGGCTTGTTTTCTTTAAACCCCTTTATAGATGATTCAGGTATCCTAAGAGTTGGAGGACGCTTGGGTAAATCCCATTTTAACTATGATAAAAAACATCCAGCTATTCTTCCTAAAAACCATCATCTCACTAAACTCTATGCCGAATCTAAACATATTGCTCTTCTTCATGCTGGACCTCAACTCACATTATCAGCAATTCGTGAAGAATTCTGGCCTATAAATGGTCGAAATTTAGTAAAACAAATCGTTCATAATTGTATTCGATGCTTTCGTTTTAATGCTAAAACTGTTAAGTACCTGATGTCAGATCTACCAATTGATCGAACGCGACCTTCTCGACCCTTTTCGATATGCGGTACTGATTATGCAGGCCCATTTAAGTTACGCGATAGAAAAACTCGCAATTATAAGGTCCAAAAATGCTACATATGCCTATTTGTTTGTTTTAGTACCAAAGCTGTACACTTAGAATTGGTCAGTGACCTTACTACAGAATGTTTCATAGCCTCACTTCGTCGCTTTACAGCGCGACGTGGTATTTGTCGAAAATTATTTTCGGATCACGGTACTAATTTTATGGGTACAAAAAATGAATTAAGGAAATTCTTTGAAATCAATTCAGGCGAGATTCAGACTAGACTTGGTCAGGAAAGCATTGATTGGCGGTTTATTCCACCTAATTCTCCGCACTTTGGCGGACTTTGGGAAGCCGGTGTTAAATCGGCTAAGCATCATTTGCGCCGTAGTATCGGCGAAAATATTTTAACATTCGAAGAGTTTTCAACCCTTTTAACTCAAATAGAGTCCTGTTTAAATTCCCGACCAATTTCTCCCCTATCTGATGACCCTAATGATCCTAGTCCTCTGACACCTGCGCACTTTTTGATAGGAGAGCCACTTTTCTCTATACCAGACCACAATTGGCTTGATGTTAATGAAAATCGTCTCAACCAGTATCAGCTTATCCAACAAAGACTTCAATTATTTTGGAAGAGATGGTCATCCGAATACATTTCACAGCTACAATCTCGAAACAAATGGAAGAAATCAGAGCCCCAAGTATTGACTTCGGGTACACTTGTACTAATCAAGGAGGATGGGCTTCCTCCTCTCAAATGGTCTTTAGGTCGTGTGCAAACGACCTTTCCCGGAAGTGATGGTGTTATCCGTAGTGCAATGGTGAAAACTGCAACTGGAGTGATTCATCGTCCAGTAGTTAAATTGTGTGTGTTGCCTTGTGCTTAAAGGCATATCAGCCTTCAAGGGAGGCGGCTATGTTAAGTATTTAAATATTGTTATTTTTACAACCGGCAACGCTGGCAACATTGGTTCTGCTTCTGCCCACAGCAGCCGCTATTTATGACAGCCGACGACTCGCAGAAAGAAAAAGAAGAAGAAAAAAGTCTCTAACCTAACCTAATTCACATCACCACGCCACGCATAATATTCTTTTGAATCTTTTGTTAAGTTTTGTCGTTGCATTATAATAAATAAATTTAGTGAAGTGTAGTTATTTATTCCAAAATTAATAGGCCTTAGGTGGCACAAAACAGATGGACTGGCCAGCACAATCCCTGGATCTCAATTCCGTCAAGAATTTATGGCAAAGGATAAAAACATTATTTCCCAAAGAAAACCCACAAATAAAACGAAATTAATCGAATCTCTAATCCACGCTTGGCACACTGTATTTCCATGGACGAACTGAAAAAATTATTAAATTCCATGCACAAAGGATGTGAACTAGTTATTAAAAACAAGGGCTGGCCAAGTAAATATTAAAATTAATTTTAATTACTTCAATGTGATGTACAATATCGTCTTAATGTAAATAGCCTAATTTTTGTAATATTGAATAAAACATTTTTCGAACTACATTTTTATTAATCAAAAGTTTTGCTGTGTTTCCATTTTATAATATTGTGTTTAAGTGCTTGTTTGATGTAGATAGCAATTGGTTAAAAAATATTTAAGGTAAATGCCTTGAGCTTCTATTTTCATGTATTTGGTAAGGTGATGCAGGACTTTTTAACACCACTATGTAATATATTATTAGGAAATATGTTATTATGAATTTACCCATGTTAAAGTTGACAGTGAACATAAATATTAACAGGAATTTAAAAAATGTCGTTTATGTTAGCTGTATTAAACGATTTCAAATGAAGAGTCGGCGGGAAAAACGATGAAACTCCATTTTTGGGCGAAAATGAGTTTTCGCAACAGAAATATAGGTTTTTGTGAGCCGGACTCATTGGTATACTTTGCAGTGGAAAAAATGCTTAGACTCACGAGATATCTACTGAAACAGAAACCCTCTGTGGGGAAATAACGGTAAGGTTCCTAGCGTAAGCGCAGAAAATGATGAGGTTCCAATATTCCCCGTAATTGCCGGCAGTATATTAGTCATCGCGTCAGTCAACTTTTGATGTTTATGAAGTGTGGTTTGTTATTAGATTCGCAGAAAAACTTATCTGAACGGTACAAGTGATTGTGACAAAAAGTTAGACTAGAACATTAAGTTTTGTGTAAAAATTATAGGGAATAATTATTTAGGTTCCTTATCACGGTGAAATGGAAGAAAAACCCAAAAAACGAAAATCGTACGGAAGAATGACTGACGTTGCTAAGAAACTAAGGTTATGTAGCCATGAACTAGGCCCTGACTGCAAATGTAAGCGTTTAAATTGTTTCGTAAATGTCTCGGATGAAAATAAGTTGCGAATATTAAGAGATTTTAACAATAATTATTCTACATAAGTTGTAACCGTAAAGAGACGTCGTGCAAAAAATCCAGAGTCGGGCGTAAAAAAATTCAATGAGGCCTCATATTCATTCAGAGTAAGGTGTACTGATGCAAGTAACGACCAAACACTGTTAGACATCCAGGTCTGCTACAAAGCTTTTCTCGCATTGCATGGAATTTCTGGTCGGTGGGTACAATCTATTTAAAGGTCACTCAAGTGTTCTGGTAGCTCAGCAAAAGATAAAAGAGGTTTATATAAAAATAGGCCACACAAACTTCCAAACTCTGTAATTGACGACGTGTGTAAACACATATCCTCTTTTAAAGGCATAAACCTACCTAAAGAACTAAACATCACCAAAATGTACTCTATGTTTAAGAAAAAGTTTCCACATACAAATATATCCTACGATTCGTACAAAAAAGTATTTAATGAAAAGTACAACATAAGTTTCGGAAATCCACGCTCCGATACTTGTTCGCAATGTGACGAAATGAATAGTCAGTTAAAGACGCTACAGTCCAAAATAAAAATATCTATAAAGGACAACGAAGTAAATAGTTTAAATGTACAATTTCGGAGGCTTGAATTTGATAAACAACTTCATTTAACTAAAGCTGAGACATTTTACCAGAGAAAAAGACAGGCCAAATTATCTGCAAGAGCAGATGTCGCAGTTGAAGCTATCTGTATGGACTTTACCAAGAATTTGCCAATCCCTAATATATCCACCAACGACGTTTATTATAGTAGACAACTCTCATACCTATTTAACGTACATGTGTTATCATCACAACAGAGTGTATTTTATGGCTATCCAGAAACCATGGGCCAAAAAGGAAGTAATAACGTATGCTCACTGCTTCATCATTTTCTCTGTAACTATTTACACGCTAATGTGAAAAATTTAAAACTATTTGCAGATTCATGTGGAGGGCAAAATAAAAATTATACTATGTTCCGCTTTCTGCATCATGTGATTCACTATGAAAAAAGGCTTGAAGATGTTCTTATAACATTTCCGATTCGGGGACATTCGTACTTAGAGTGCGATAAGGATTTTGGTATGGTTAACCAAAAAACAAGAACAGAACACCCAAGTGATTGGTTCGAGGCCATAAGAGCATCTCGTGTAAAACCTCAACCGTTTGACGTTGGAGAAGTGCCTCAGAAATATTTTCGATCTTGGGATAAACATTTAAATCCGCTATATAAACAGAAGTGTCCATTTCCATCTAGACCAATAAGAGAACTGAAAATATCAGTGCAGCATCCAAGGCTGGTATATTATAGGGTTACTTACAATGGCGCATGGGAGTCCGTCGATATAATAGGAAAACCATTTTCTACCAAAAGTACCATGAAGTTTCGTTCTCTCAGATTATTTGTATACAGGTATTACTTTTATATTTAAATAAATAAACCTTCTATTAATTAATGTTTTGTTATTAGGTTTGATACCATTATCCATTGAGAAATATCGGGATTTGACAAAGTTAGCTAAGTTTTGTGGGGAAAAGGCTCAAGATTTTTTGTTAAATTTACTATACAAAAATACATCAGACCGAAGCATAAAAAAGTAGAAAGTAAGAAACCAGTTAAAAGACTTTAAAATAAAATAAAAGTAATCAAAGGGACGTCAAAGTCAGTCAAAAAAAATAAGAAGCAGGCAGAGAAGAAAAGAAACACATAAAATTATCAAATTATTGTTAAAATGTATGTATTATTAATGTTATTAAAATGTTTAATACAACTAAGAATATAAAAGTCTTTAATTTTATAAAAGTTAAAAAAAAATAACGTCTAAGACTTCTTTCCACTGAATCTGTGGAGCTTCATCGTTTTTCCCCCATAAAAGCTAATGTTTCAATTTTATTTTTTATTTAAAAACTAATAGTGCTTTTAATATCAAAATTAATAGATGTGTTCTTTTTGTATCTGGCTTGTTCCTATTTCATTTTTATACTTTTTGAACGTTTTCTAACTAGTAGGTGTAAGTTTAAAGTATAAAAAATGCTCTAAAGCAAATTATGAAATTTGCGACATTCATCGTTTTTCCCGCCGTCTCTTCAAATGCAAGTAAACTTAATAGATTTAGATATTTGTTTGATACTTTACTTCATCATCATCATCTTAGCTTTGGTCTACCCCGTCTTCTCATTCCCACGGGTTGCGCTGTTAGAATCTTTTTTATCATGTTCGATTCAGGGGCCCGGGCTACATGACGTCCTGCCCACTGCAGGCGGTTTCGCGTAATTATAGTGGTAATATCTTTACCACCAAACGTATGCTTGTAGATATACTGCAGTTCAAAGTTATATCTACGCCTCCATATTCCGTTCTCACAGACCGCTCCGAATATCTTGCGTAGCACCTTTCTTTCAAAAATGGATAGAGCGGATTCATCTGTTTTCGTTAGCGTCTATGCATCTGATCCATATATGAGAACGGGGACTATCAGTGTTCTATACAGCCTTATATGAATTTTTTGAGACAGACGTTTGTTAGCTAAGTACTTTTATAGACAATAATAACACCTGTTTGCAATTATTATTCGCCTTTTTATTTCCTCAGATCTGTTATGATTGGGGTTAACTTATGTCCCTAGATATATGAACTCTTTGACTGCTTCGAAGTTTTGGTCGTTGATGATTAAATTTGTGTCAACATTTCCAGCTCTAGTGTTTGTGTTAGTCGCCATGAATTTGGTTTTATTTTGATTTATATGTAACCTCATTCGTTCTGCTGCTGCTACTAGCTCGGTTAGGATTTCCGCAGTTCTCGCCCTGGTTCTTGTTATAATAGCCACGTCGTCTGCATATGCTAGAATTTGGACTGATCTATTGAAAACTAATACTTTACCTACTATACTACTGATTTTTTAGTTTGTACAACAGAACACTGAAAATAGAGTAAACATTTGGAATAGGTAAAGAAATAATAAATAAGACTTACTCACAATCAATTTAATTTAACTATCAGATGACCGGTTTCGCTTTCTACAATATGCAAAGCATCTTCAGGTCTCGATACAAAGTTAAATAAATGATAACATGATAAAAAATCCATATTAGGGTTTCTAATTTCTAATTCTAATTAGAATTTCTAATAGGTTTTTAATTTATTATTTCAGCATTTATTTAACTTTGTATCGAGACCTGAAGATGCTTTGCATATTGTAGAATGCGAAACCGGTCGTCTGATAGTTAAATTAAATTGATTCTGAGTAAGTCTTATTTATTATTTCTTTACCTATTTGAAATGGACTCACACAAGCAACACATCCATGATTTAAACATTTGGACTTTCATTAAATTTATCGTCACCATTTTAACTTTTTTTAACTAGCGTTAGAAACAGGGTAGGAGAGACTGATAAGTTTCATCTAAAGGAAGGATTACATCACGGCTCGGTGCTCCACACGGCAAGTCTGTATCGATTTTTATTGGTATTAGATGAGATAAAAGAGTGCCAAGTAGATACACCTTGGTGTTTATTGTATACAGACGATGTGGTGTTAAGAGTGAATTCTAAAAGGGAACTATAAAATAAGACTGGAACAGTGAAGATAGTGTCTGGAAGGAAAAGGTTTAAAATTAAGTAGGTCAAAAAATGAGTATTTGGAATGTTCCTTTAAAGATGAAGTTATATATCCAAACAGGGTGGTAACTTTGGACCATGGGTCTATTGTAAAAAGGTTTAACGTTAATGTTGTGGGACATAGTCAGACGGGACATATCATTGAAGAAGATCAATATTGGTACGACCCAAAATAGAAACCTATGGAGAAGTGCAATTTTTAAAGCCGACCCCGTATAGAGATAAGGGCAAAGATGATGATGGTGATTTGGACTTCTTATTTTAAACAATTTTCGTGAAAAAATAAAATACCAAAACCCTTTAGAAAAATCGTTTATTCTAGCAACCATAAAATATTTTAAATTTTTATTAGTTATTATAAGCTAAATTTATATTTATTATTTCTTGACATGGTATATTTTAAATTGATTAATAAAATGGTAACTTTTCTAGAAGGAGGTTGAAGTTTGAAGGTAGATAGTCCTAAAATAACCAAGTTAATCTATCAAGAAATTTGAGGGATAACCATGAAAATTTTACTTGCATATAAAACAGTTATATAAAAAAGAAAAATAAACTACAACAATTAAAAGAATGTAAAATCAACGTTATACTTTTACAAAACAATTAATTGACGACATTGTTTCACATTAATCACTATCAGAATCTGAACTATTGTTACCAATATTTATAACAACACTTTCAACATTAATGTTTATCAAATTCTGTTCTCGAATAAACCAGTGTTCGATAAGTTTCTCAGTGTGTCTCACATTTTTGCCAAAATTCCATATTACAATTCTAATGACTCTCTCTTTATGCTTAATACTTTATCGTCACCATATCTATTTCTAACAATATACTGTATGATTTACAATAAGCACAAATAAACTCAAAAACATTAAAGTAACAATGATAGGGTGGTAGCCATAATATTTCATGACCATGCCCCAATCACAAACATTTTTTTTCTATTTATTTTGATAAGTTGTAATAATTTAGATCTTGTAAGTGTTTGTCTGAAATTAATATTATTTGCTTTTAACCAAATGTGTTTTCTAGTAAAAAACAGTTTGGACTATAATATTACAAATCCAATCATTACATCTGAAATTTTACATCTTCTTAAAATTTGCATACATCAGAACTACTTTACCTTTAATAATTAAATATATACGAACAACAGTAAATTACTTATAATAGGTAATCCTCTAAGTCCATTGCTATGAAGTATTCAAACAGTTTTTATATTAGTGGAAATACGTAGACGATGCACTGGTATGTTTTACAGAAACTAACAGACAACTTGACCAGTTTTTATCGTATAATAATTTACTCCATAGTCATATTGAATTTACAATCGAAACAGAACAAAATCAATCCATAAATTTTCTAGATTTAAAAATTATCAGATTTAAAAGCAAACACGAGTTCTTTGTGTTTCATAAACCTACCTAACTGACACAACTATACACAATTCATCATCCTATTCTACACAACATAAATATGTAGCCTACCATAGCATGTTACATAGATTAATAGAAATTTCGATGTCAAAAAACAACTTTGTTATATAATTAGACACCATTAAGCAAATAACAGTAAACAATGGGACAACTAACAAACAATAAATAAAATTTTAAATAAGAAACCACATAAGAAAGCCCTGAAAATCCACCACCAGAGAAAACCTAGTACCTTCTGTTCTATTACATACACAGGCAAGATATCAACAAAACTAGCCAAACACATGAAAGAAAAAGAAATAACACCAGCTTTTAGAACAAACAACAACATGTTCAAATATATTGAAAGCAACAAGAAAAAGCACTTAAATGTGCCGACTGCTCAAAAATTTACATCGGCCAAACTATTAGAAATTTAAAAAACGTATAGCAGAACATATAAGGTCTTTCAATAATAGAAAAACAGATTTTACACACTTTCTAGACCAGAATAATTCTTTTAATGACAACAAATTAAAAAATACAGACATAATCTTGAATGAACAACTTGAAACAAACAGTTCTCCCTTCCACAACCTATTCAGTTATAGAGTATAAAGTGTAAACACATACCAAAAATAGATCACTTGAGGAAGGCACGCTACCAAAATAGCTGTAGTGATTTGAATTTATAATAAATTTTATAAAAATTTTGAAAACAATAGTTTAATTCTTATTAATTTTCAAAAAATCGACTTTTGAAGCTATTTTGTAACTATAACAATAATTAAGGAACAAGTTAACAAAAATATTTTTACAAACTTTTATTTTAAAAGATTCCCTATGCTTTTTCAGAAAAATTTTGTCACTATTCTTCCTAAAATAAGCGATTTTACAAACATTCTAAGTGACAATCAAAAAATGTACCTACAAACTATACAGATTGAGCCAGACTTCAAAACCTTAATAATAACAGTAAAACGATCTTTAAAGATTTAAAAATCGATGGATTGATACCTGATGATTGATGGTTAAAAAGATTTTTTCAATTTTTAAATTGTCCTGCTTTTTTATCATATTATATCGCTATATTGTAAAAGCATCTACATATCTGTTTCACATGTTAGCATTTAATTAGGTTAGATAAACCATATGCTAATAGGAAACCACCTATCTGCTCCACCTTTGTGCTGCAAACGGAAACGATACGATTCCGGCCGAGCAAAAAAAGAAGACAGCGACTGTTCAAATTTATTCAACCGAAGATTCTTGTTTATTCAAAAACGGCGCCAGTATCCCACGATCGCTATGTTAAATATTTTCGCAGTAGCTAATCCTTATAATTCCGCCCTTACCTCGATGTCTTTCCCGGTAATCCCGTTTAATTGTATTACCTCTTTGTCCAATCGGTGATAGTTTTCTATGCCCCTATTTGCATTCGCTTGGGCTTTGGAAACACTATACTGATAATCCCATTGTTATGTTTGTGTTCCCTCAATCTACAGGGGGTGTCACATAAACAAAACCTCGCTGATTTATATCGAACACAGAAATTACTTAAATACAAGTATTTGTAACTGTAAAATATAGAAATGTTTTAATTAGTATTTTTGAGGTGATTTTCTGCGGCCTCTATTTAAAAATAATTCATTCGCTTATGTCAAATCGACTTTAAACTGAAGAGTAAGTATAAAACAAATAATATCAGCTGGTGATATTTCTTTTGTAGATTATTGTTGTCAATGTATATATTATAAATTTTGTAACTTTATAAACATGACATATTTGTTATGTTTCTTTAAATATTTATTTTATAATAATTGTTTTGCTTTTATTTACTTTGTCCTCCGTTTTACTATTTTTAATCTAAAAATAGTTGGCGATCAACTCTTTAATCAATTAAATATCTTATTTAATTATTATTTTTCATTTATTTTAGTTATAATTTTTTTATTCAGGCCCGATTGTATTCTATGAGATAGAACGTATATAAATTTCTGTGCCTCACTTCAATAGACAGTATATATGTCAGTTGACAACTCTGCTCTGTCATGTCACTTCAATACTAAAGTGGGAATAATTCAATAGAAGGGGAGACTAGTTTTTATAATGAATTTTGCATGGATCTCCGATTTAAAATTCATTTAATATTAAATCTTTTTCTGGAGTGAGTACTTACATTCCTAGTTATTAAATTTTTTTATATTTGTCTTTTTATAATTTGACTTCTTTTTACACATATATAACCTCTTTCGCACATGTTTGATTTAACATTATAATTCATCTTCCGAGTAGGTATTTACTGAAGCATATGTCTGGATTACCTTAAGGTTAAATATTGTATTTAGTTTGAAGATGAGATATACAATCCTGGGGCGTATGCTGATAATTTTAACTATATTTTGTGTATGCTTTCTATGTATAACGAATCCTACTCCACCATTTAAAGTGTCTTTGTCACCTCTAAAATGAAATACATGTCCGATTTAAGAGTAATTTGGGATCCTCCTCTTCGTCCTATTTTACTAAGGCCAATGATGTCCCATTTTATGATTTTCAGCTCTTCCTCCAGTTCCATCATCTTCTGGTCTGATATGAGTTTGACATCTAGTTTGATTCTGATCTGATATTTACTGATATGACATTGTATAAAAAATATGCATTTGTCGCTCTTTGTAGTGCCTGATTTTTTCCTATCACCCTCTGCTCCAAATCTGTTCCAACCGCTAGGTTCCAGTTTATTCTAAAAACAACCAATGTCAAAAGTAGTAAATTTTCAGTTTATAACTGGAAATAACCCTAATAACCTGGTAATATTTAAGCCAATATTTTTTTTGCTAATTTTTATAATTTAGCATATATACAAACAAATATTAGTGCCAAAACGGTATTTACTTTTTGAAAAAAATAGTGAAAAACACTATGATATTGTTTTTTTTTTACTGAAATACAAAAAAATTTCACGTTTTGCTGTAAACATTCTATTTACCAAAATATAGATGACAACATAGTATATATATATATATATTTTTTTAATTTAAGTTACTCGTATCCACTGCTAGCGTCATCTTCATCAACGTCAAGAGTTGGTGCCGTTACAGTGACTCGAAATTTTTGATAAAACGAAACGCTTTTAGGGTTTTTTTAAGAATGCAGATAGTGATGCATTACTCTGAATTTTCACAGAACTCTCTGAATTTTCACAGAACTGGGCACTCATAAAACTTATCTAAGCCTATAGCATTTGCCAATGATCTCTTATTCCGAAAAGCACGCTGAGCCCATGGACCAGGATATGTACTACTACTCTAAGACACAAACTTGGTCTTGGGATCTTTCGAAAGTATTGGGAACATGCTTTATTTATATTGAAAAAAAATTGTCATATTGACCACCTAAATGGAGATGGCTTTTTTCTTAATTGAAGTATAAATTCAATCCAATCTTATGGAAATTCTGGACTACATATATTTTTTTTCAATCAAGGCAAAATCCTGGTCATTTGGAAGTAAGGAATGATCCCTGATGGGAAATATGTGAATTATTTTTTTTTAAATCTTTAAATAGTGCACCAGCACATATTGTAAATAAACCACAACATGGTTTTTGTTCTTACCAGAACATCCATCATTAGAGATAACTAAATGATCATTAGATAGATCTTTATGAATAAGATAATGCAAAAGCATTAAATGTACATCATTCGATCCTTTCTTTCCAATATCTTCAGTATAGGCGTACATTAGAGCTAAATCATTCGCCATGTCAAGATTTTATACATGAATCAAATACATAGTACCACAGTTAGCTTTTAAAAAATACGTCGCTAGTTCTTATTAGCGATAATGGTAGATTTTGTTTAAAGTCAAACGATATAGTCAAACATCTACCTGCTCTTGCTTCCGATTATTTATAATGTATTTTTAATTTTGTAAATTTACTGGCTCTTCTTTAGTGAAACTCTTTTTTCCAATATCAACTGATTTTAAATAATCATCATCAGTACTGGTTTCTATTTTTAAAATCAATTCATCACAACGTGGTCTGTTCTTGACACACCAAAGGAAATAAACATGATATGACACGTTAATTTGGATTTACTGAAAAACATTTTGTGCTTTTTTTTACACTTACCTCCTCAAATGAAAACACTTTCTAAGGATTATCACGCCTAGAGTAATGAGACTGCCTCACCTAAAAGATTTATTGTGTTTTCGTATATCTAAGGTATAGAACTTCATATGGGGTTTTAGAGGGCTTATTGTTATACTTTTCACATCCATCGGAAGGTGGTATTCTAAAAGTTTTAATAGAATCCTGAATATTTCTAAGTTAAACTCTAGCAATACCATAGAAGCTCAAAAAAGCAGTGTGACACACCTGTTCTTACTTATCTTGATTTCGAACTTTATAATAAAAGGCTATAGAATGATCAAAAATGGACCCTTGTCTTCATCTGCATTATAGTCACGTTGCGGTTTTCTTTGTTTTACGTTTTGAAATGAACTAAGACCAGAACGGTAGCAATGTTGCTCACTCTTTAAAGATTCTTCTTCGTAAGGTGCCTTCTCCAGTACTAAAGGTTGGCCATAACTACAGCAAATTGCTCTCTATCTTGAGTTGATCTTAGTATCTCAAGTGTGTTCATGCCTGTCCAGTCTGTTATATTCTTCAACCAGGAGCATCTTCTTCTTCCTGGACTCCTTCTTCCTTCCACTTTCCCTTCCATTATAAGTCGTAGGAAGTCGTATTTTTCTCCTCTGTAAATATGTCCTACATAACTCATTTTTCTGTTTTTTACAATATTTAGGAGTTCTCTCTCAGTACTCATTCTTCTTAGCACCTCGTTGTTGGTCACGTGCTTTGTCCAAGAGATCTTTAGCATCCTTCGAAAAACCCACATCTCAAAGGCTTCTATACGTCTCATACTTGTAATCTCGAGACTCCATGTTTCCACTTCGTATAACAGTAGGGAATAAATAAACGTTTTTACAAATTGGTATCGGATTTCCAACGGTAACGTAGAGTTTATTAGGAATTTTTCATTCGTTGAAATGCGGATCTAGCATATTCTATATGAGCACGTATTTCCATCTCGTGGTCAAGATCGTTTGTTATCCAGCAACCAAGATACCGGAATCTTTGTAATGATTTTATATGTTTGTTATAGATATGAATATTAATGTAACAGCCATTACTTTTGTTGTATTTGTGTTTATATTAAGTCCCAAGCTATCTTCCTCTCTGGTTATGGTATTCAAAAGTTGTAAACCCTCAGCACTGTCCGCAATAATGAAGGTGTCGTCTGCTATATTAAGTTGTTTACGTATTTTCCGTTGATTTTTATTCCTTCTTCAATATTTTCGAAGGCAGTTTGAAAGATCTTTTCGTAATATATGTTAAATAACAGTGGAGAAAGTACACAGCCCTGACGAACTTTTTTTTATTGGCAATTCTGCTGTTAGACGACTGTCTATTTTGATCGACGTTATTTGATCCTGATATAGTTTTTTAATAAGTGCTACAGTGTTATGGTCTATACCATGTTGTGTTAGGTTTTAAACAAGTCTTTTCGCTGATCTTGGCATTTTTGTAGTAATATTTGGAGGACAAATAATGCCTCCCTTCTAAGTATATTGGTTGATGTACCATTTTGAATAAAATTTTCAGAAAATGGCTTATTACGCTAATTAATCTGAACTGCGAGCATCTATTTGATTTATTTTTCTTGGGTATATCTTTGAAGATAGGGAATTGAATTTTTCCATTATAAGTGTTCGTTGTTTAGGCACAATTTTCTCGAAGCACTTATAACGTTTACATCTGAAACAAAGAAAGTAATTATTTATCTAAATATGCAGTATATAAGCTATTAAACGTCTGTATGTAAGTAAATATATTTCATATGAACGCCCTTATGGTTAGCATAAGCTTCTCCGGATACCTTTTGGTTTTTGATAACATCACTTTTTCTCGGCTTTTTTTACGTTTAACCGACCACTCAACATTCGATTTAGGGTTTCTTAATACTCTTGATAACATAGCAATATTAATTCTTACTTGTACAATAAAAAATAATATAATATGATAAACAGAACTATAAATAGTCACGTTATTACCTCAGTAACTCAAACTATACTATTTTTTTCATATTTTTTGAGGTGGGTGGGAAATCTTCGTAAGATATTATGTGTGGTCTAATATGTGGGATTTCGTCACCGCCGCTAAGATGGCTGTCGAGCTCACCATATGTAACAAGCTCAACCGCAATCTCGACCGGGGCGAGAACCTACCCACTAAAACCCGTCCGTCCTCTCAACCACGCTTATGATTCTGCATATTTTCAGTACTACATCCTCCTTACGTCTCGTTTAATATCGCTTCACCGCTGGACTTAACACAACAAACTTTTTTTTGGTACTACAACAGTCTTTCTTCAGTCTCCTTAGACTGGAGGGTCTGTCTAACGAATGCATGGGTGCTTGCCCACGTGTCTTCATCCTCACACATTCTAGCAATCATAACACTTACGGAATCAAAACGAACACCATTTGTTCTCTCCAATTCCAGTCTATCTCTACTCTATCTTACACATTTCAACAGTGTATGTGACACAGTATCGACCCAACCGCAGTAAGGGTATCTGTTTGTATGTCCACATTCGAGCCACCTCTTTACGTTCAGTATAAGTAAATTGGTCTACTGTGCCACATACACACTTTCCTCCCATTCGGCTTACCATATCTGTATAGATGTGGCTCTCTCTTCATTTTTTGTACTCTCAGTCACACCAGTATTACGAGCACGATGAAATAAACGGGTCCTCTCGCATGTCAAGATGTAAGAGGGCATGCAGCCGGTGATGACCCACAATGCTACTGCAGAAACAGTTTTATAGACGCTTACTACGCGTAACAGGCTTGTTTTGTCTGTTCGTGTTAAAAGTCTTCGGTACGATGATATATCTATCTCTCCACTCCAGACTGAGGCCGCATAAACAACAATAGATTGCACTACCCCGTGCAGAGCCCTTCTCCATTTAGGTTTTGGCCCAAAACTATGCTAAAACAAACATAAAAATTGCGAGTTAAGAGCAAAAACTGATGATGTCAAATGACATTGGTTGATACTGACAAAATATATACTGATATTGGTTGTTTATTCAAAAACCGCGTTTTTAGAACTCGCTATAATTTCAAGACTATGGCGGTTTTTGTCACGATACGTTTCTAACAAGTATAAAGGATAATTTGCTATCAGATAATGCCAACTTAAAAATTTAATAAAGTTGACATTGGTTGTTTTTGAAATAAACCCAAATATTGCAAGCCGTATGCATTTATACCATTTTTTAAAGTAAAACACTTGTACGTCACGATTTATACAAAGTGACGTCACTTGTGTTTAAAATTTAAAACATCAACCTTAGAGTTGATTTTATTAACACAGCTAATAATACGAAACCCATACGGAACTGCTCGATCTTTCATAGGCCTCAACATGGTGTAATAATCAGAAAAATGTAATCATCATTATATTGGAAATTTTAGAATTATATTGATTAACTATTCAAAAACATTTGTTATTATTAGTAATATACAATTTATGAAATAGCTCTTTGCGTCTAATATTCCACAAAATAATAATTTTAATTAAATATATTAGACAATTCTACGCAACTGATAAAATACTTCAAATTTTATTGACAGTTCAGCGTGTGGCAAAAGTGTATAAAGTGTTTTAGAGTAGGAATATTGTTTATGTTTTGATTTCTTACACAATTTAATCATAATATAATACGTGTTAATAATTTTTTATAAATACATATTAAATTCAGAATAATAGCTTTAAAAACAAATTATTGTTGGGTATTGTGATTGTGATATGCCAAAACAAATAAATAGTCTGTAGAAAGCTGATAAGATTTTATATAAGATGATCTTGTACGAGAAATAATGGCGGGTCGTTTTTACTATTAAAGCCCCAAAAGAGGTAAGTTTAAAATTTAGAATATATAATTTTGTATTAAAATGTTTTCTAATGTATTTTGATGTGTTGCAGTAGTCTTAAAACGAAGTGTATTTACTTTTAATATAGTAGTTTGACAAATAGTTGACATTTTAAAAATTTCTCATTTACTAACTATTCTGATGTTTTGGCAACGCTGTGGGGTTCTGACGACGTAAATCTTGAATGACGTGCAAGCTTTTTTTATATGAAAAACATGAGAAATATGCAGTGTGTATGTGTAAATGTAGATTTTATTTATAAAAATGAAATGTTATTCCCTAGTGCTCTATGTATTTATGTTAGTGTCACCGTGTGTACAGTGGACATCATTAAACCCATCCAGATATTAAATTGGCCGTATTATTGGACTAAACAATAACTAGTATTTCAATTAGGCGGCATTTCTGTGATGCTTCGAATGATTGTTTACGCAACGCCAACATTATGCACCGATTTGTATGCATCTACATGCCGATGATTAACTCTTTGATAATATACTTACAATTGATTGTAAATTATTAAAGCCTGTTCCAAGCTGCAACGTCCTCTCTCCGACACGGAGCCGTTAATACCCCCAGATTATCCATAATGCAGCTGCGCTAATGGGATATTGTTTATTCATTTGACGAAAAATAATGAACGGATTGGTAGCTACAACGATTTAATCAATTTGGGCTTTATATGTTGTGGTTTCTGATACATTTCACTGGCACATGGTTTAGCAATTTAAAAAAACGTATCGCCATATCGCAAAATTTAAGCTTTATATGCAAGCGGGGAGCTATGGAAGGAGTTGTCATTTAATAAATGTTTTAGGTGAAATCGTTCCACTCAAAATGTTTTAAAATAATATATGACTGGTGCCTACGAATGATATAGTTTCAAAAAGCGCGTCGAAGAATATTATTTGTAATTGTATGTTAGGAAAAACTATAATCCTTAATCAACTGCCAGCGAAAATAAATTTCTATTTGGCGAATGGAAGTAACATAAGTACATATGCTTATCGTTTGTTTGTAAACGAAAGCTGTTATTAATTAACCATTTACTTTTATACAAAAAAAATATATGGCAAATATCAGGGGAAGAATATCAAAACCAAAAAAGGATAAAAATATAAAACAAGACATAATTAATGTTGATAATCTGCGCATTGAAACCGTTGCAAGAAAGTATAGGAGACAAGTGAATGAGGAAGTAGGGAGCCTGGAAGTGAGGAAAATGTAGAGGAATTATGAAAGAAATGTAGAAACATAATAACTAAGAAGGCATCGGAAACATTGGGGAAAACCAAACCAGTTAGACAAAACGAATGGCTTGATGAGGAGTGTCAAGAAGCAACAGATAGCAAAAATAGGTCATAACTAAAGACAAATCAAGCTAGATGCACAAAAAGAGCAAAGGAAGAATACCGGAGAAAAGAGCAAAGGAAGAATTCCCTAAAAAGCGAAGGAGAAGATTACATAAAAAAAAATAATTTGAAGTAAAGCAGTCAGAAAACATAGCATGGCTAAGAAAGCAAAACAAAACTCGAAAGTTATACAGAAATGTAAACAGAATGAATAGAGTTTCAACCGAAACAAAAGCCCACCTACCACCTAAGAGATAACAGAAAAGCACCAGGAACTAATCTTTGTAGTGAGCTCTACAAGAATGGTGGCAACGCCCTGGTACAAGAACTGCATAAACTTTTACTTTTTGTCTGGCAAAATGAGACCATGCCCTATGAATGGTTTGAAGGCGTGATATGCCTGTTGCATAAAAAAGCGATCAGGTTCAGTGCGACAACTACAGAGCTATAACCCTTTTATTAACTGCTTACAAAATACTAGCAAATATTTATTACGAAGAGCTACAAGTTTACAGTTGGCAAAGTTGGAAAATACCAGGCCGGATTCACTCCAGAAAAAGCAACAGTTGACCAGATTTATTCAATAAGACAGATCTTCGAAAAAATATTAGAATTAAACATTAAAATCCATCACCTATTTGTCAACTTCAAGGCCGCATAAAACAGTGTCAAAAGAACAGTACCATACTACTCAATGCGTGAGTTTGGTATATCAGAAAAACTTATCTAATTAACGAGAATGACAATGTTTAAATTAAAAGCCAGCGTTAGGACACAGAAAATTCTCGATCCTTTGAAATAAAGGATGGATTAAAACGAGGGGATGCCCTGGCTTGTTTTCTATTTAACATTGCCTTGGAAAGGGCAGTAAAACATAAACGAATTAGAGACAGTGGTACTATTTAGTATAAATCAATACAATTCTTAGCTTATCTCAAATATTTTATATAACATTTTAAGGTTATAATGACCAATAGTTGTAGCGCTTGTTTCCAAGATCTGAGATGCACTTAAGAGTGTTTCTATGCTTGTGCGAAGATTTGCCAAGCTGTAGGAAGAAATCACCAGTCTTAAATAAAAGATTACATTAACGGAAAATGGCAATTCACAGACCATGGCCAATTCAGTTTTTTAAAAAATACAACATCCCATAGGTAGAGCTCAAAATCTTATAATTTATAAAATTCCTGAATACAACTCTATGAGCTTCAGCTTTGATAAATAACAGGTATGTGAGGTCTTTCATTTACTTAGCTTACAGCAGGAGGAATGCACCATATCACAAGTTATCTAAATTGGCAAAATGTGCATTTACAATCAAGCTAGACCAGTCAAAGTTTAAAGTTAGACCAGTAACATGGTGAAATTGGTAATAAAGTCTAGTCATAAACTTTGGAATACCGTTTATAGAATCAAGTATCAAACTAAGATGGAACAATAACCATTAGTACTCGTGAAGATCGGATTGAGCAAATATGTATCTTAGGTCAAGTTATTAAAGTCAAAATTGTGTCGGTGATGTCTACATACCTCCACAATCCCTTGCGAAGAATACAACTGGCATTGTCAAACTATAAAAAAACTTGTTCTGCAATACTTAGCACAGGATATTTAAGTTTTTGGTAATTACAATCTTCCCAATGGAGTATGGAAGAGAATGATAAGTTTAGTGTGATGGTTCATTGTTCTGCAGATGAGTTAGCTGTAAATATTGCTCAACTTTTTGGTTTTCTAAAATTTTATCAACATAGTAATATTCCCAATAATCGTAATATATTTTTGAATTTATATTCTTCGAATGTTAGGGAGCTAAATATCTTAAAAACAAGCAATCCTCTTGTTGATTCTAGCATAAATCATGTGAAATATGAACGTTGCTTAAACCCTGATGTGAAAGAAACCAATAGAATTAAGTTGGTTTATGATGAGTTTATGATTTTCAGAATGGCAATTACATAGCGCTTAACAACCTGCTTGCTCCATAGACTGACAGGTATGTATGGTAAATGATATTGATTTTGCTACAAAATTATTCTATAAAGTTTCTTCTATAGGAATTGATTACTTTGTTCCATTTCAGAAATACAGAACCTTTCACAAGTGGTTTTCTGCTAATCTTGAAGACTGGAACAAAAACATACTCACTGTATAATAATCGTTCTGATAATGACTATATTGGTTTTTCCAACCTAAGAGCTGAATGTAAACAACTGTCTAACATTTGCTTCAGCATCTGTAACAAAGGTGTAGATACTGGCCTAAAACATAATCCAAAATCATTTTGGAAGTACATTATTGAGAAGCGATCTGGTCATAACCTACCTAACTCCTTATTTTATTAAGTCCAATCAGCAACAAAAGGTCCTCAATTAGCCTATGTTTGTCCACTGCTAAGGTAGGCCTCCCGTAAAATTTGTCACCTATTTCTGTCTTGAGCTTCTTGCATCCAGTTTGTGGTGATACGCTTGATATCATCCGTCCATCTAGTCGGTGGTCGTCCTCTGCTTCGATATGCATCTTGCTTTGGTCGCCATTCCAGAATCTTTTTGATCCATCTGTCATCCGTTAATCTGGCAACATGTCAGTGTTTCTACACCATATGTAAGAACCGGTAAAAGGCGCTGGTTAAAACCTTTCTTTTTAAACAAACTAGGATACTAGACTTGAAAATGTTATTCCATCCACCAAAGGCAGCCCATGTGAGACCTATCCTTTTGTGTATTTTAGTTCGATCATTATCTCGGCCTAGGCGAATCTCATGCCCTAGATATTTGTAAGCTATTACTTGGTCGATGCTAAGGCTCTCAATCAGAATTTTACCGCTGACTATAAGGTTGGTCATAAATTTTGTTTTTGAGGTGTTAATTTTAAGACCAATTTTTTTTGACACTTTATTCAGCGTGTGCAGCATTTTTGTACCTTTATCAACTCTACCAGATATTAAAGCGATGTCATCGGCAAATCTTAGGTGGTTCAGATCTTCACCATTTATATTAATTCCCATATTATCCTCTCGTTCCATTCGCTTAAACATATTCAAGAACAGCTGTAAACAATTTAGGGGAGATAGAATCACCCTGTCTAATTCCACGTTCTATTCGAAACTTCTTGGTATCTTCATGAAGGCAGACACAAGCTGTACTAGTTTCGTAAATACTTTTAATTAAGGAAATATATCGGTAGTCAATGCGACAGTCAGCCATTGCTTGAAGCATTTTATGATAATCTATAGTGTCGAACGCCTTTTCATAATCAACGAATATAAGAAAGATAAGCTTGTTATACTCTGTTCACTTTTCTATTAGCGTTTTTACAACTTGCAGATGATCATTTGTTCCGTGTCTGGAGCGGAACCCACCCTGTTCACAAGGTTGGTAACTATCCAGTTTGTTCACAAGCCGTTTTGTTATTACCTTCATGAATAGTTTGTATGTATGGGAGAGCAAACTAATAGGTCTGTAGTTCTTTAGGTCTGAAATGTCACCTTTTTTGTGCATTATGGTTATTATTGCATTATGCCACTGGGAGGGGGTTATGCCTCTTGTCAAACAAGCATTGAATTATTTTTTTTTCAACACATTTAGTAACGTTCCTCCTCGTTCTTTGATTTGTTCAATCACTATTCCATCTTCTTCAGGTGATTTATTGTTTTTCATCTCCGAGAGAGCTGATTTTATTTCCTCTGTTATGATATCTGAGATATCTTCTGAGCCTACATTTTGAACTTTTGGTATTTGATTTTGATCATTATCTGGAAGTTCTTCTCGCTTATACAATTCTGAGTAAAAATCTTGAGCAATTTTTATATTACCTTCTTTATTTCTTGTAGTTTCTCCTTTTTTTTTTATAAGTTTACAAATATGTTTTAATCCTTCAGTCATTTGTCGGCAAACCTTTAAACTTTTATTTTTATAAATGGCTTGAGTTATGTATTCAATGTTGTAATTTATGACGTTTTTTATAATGGATTTTGTGATATCTTTGTTTAACTGTCTTAATGTTACAAAATTATTTGTATATTTGTCTTTTAATTCTCTTCTTTTGTTTATAATATCTTTAGTAGCTTGAGTGAGTTTATCCATCTTGTATTTTCCTTTTTCCTTATATTTTGTATGGGCGTTTCGATTCGCACTATTTATTCGCATATTTATCAGCTCTGTATCTAATGCATTTTTATTTAGTTGTTCTACTTCTTTCAATTCTGAAGTTATGAGATTCTGATAAGCTACTCTATCTTCTATCGATTTCCATTTATTAGAATGCCTCTCTGTTATCATTGCTGTCCTTTCTCGTCTAATATTGATCATTATTTTTGCTCTAACCAACCGATGGTCACTCCCAACATTGATTGTGTTAAGTACTGTAACATTTTGGACCATATTTTTTCTATTTGTGATGATGAAATCAATTTCGTTTTTTGAACAAAAGATCAAGGCATAGCTAATTTATATATGAACTTTTTTCAAACTATGTATTTACCAAATAACGACAAGCTTTACTAGCTACCTATTCATCCTATAAATAACAACTTTAGCAAAAATATTTGTCCTTCTAAGATTGCCATGACTGATATTTTTAATTGCATAAATAAAATGCCCAATAAGCTTACTGCTGGCCCAGATAGAGTGCCCATTTTTTTTATTAAAAAGGTATATCTGTACTTTTGTAATACTGTTTGTTTTATTGTTTTAAGAAACTGTTGAAAACTCTGCGTTTCTTTCTTCATGAAAAGAAAGTTATGATGTTCCTATATCTAAAAATGGTCAGAAAGACAACACTGAAAAGTATCGTAGCATTTGTATACAATCTGCAAGCTCATATGGTTATGTAAAGGCTTAATATCTCAATCACAACATGGTTTTCATGGCAAAAAAGCCACTGCAACAAACTTGGTTTGCTATCAATCTGATATAATATTATCTAAAATGAAAGACCGTAAACAGGTAGATGCAATATGCACAGGTTTTTCCAAAGCATTTGATCTTGTAAATTGTAAATACCAAATACTTTTGGAAAAAATAATTTATATAGGCATTTATGTTAGGTTTTTTGAATGGATTAAAAACTCTACATCTCGTAGAGTCAATATAGGTTGTCATCTGTCTGATATATCGCAGTAACAGTTTAGTTTATTAGCTACTTTTAGAGAAAGTATACAAATGTTGAATATCGATAATAATTACAGAAAAAGCATTGCGACACACAAAACAATGTTTATACGTTTAAGTACAAGCATTTGTCAGCTTAGCTTCTATTTTAATAAAGAAAAAATAAATCCTCCTCTTTCTTGTCTTTGTAGTAAATATTCCCCGAAGACGTTTATCGCCAAAAAATACCGATAAAGCCATACCTTCTTGTTTGCCGTAAATTTCTGCCGGCACACTACGAATATTTACATTTCAGCAGATCGGCCGCAGAAGCTGCTAAATCTCAAAAATAACTGGAAGCTAGACATGTAGTGTTATTTAGGTGTAGAGTCAAGCTAAGGGGAAGCTTTTTAACAAAATATATTCTCGTTCTTATGGCAGATCCTAACGGAACAGATAAATTTCTTGATATAACGGCGGTGTCGTCTGGAATGCATGTACCTATTTACACAGTTCCCGACGGTACAGATTTCTTTCATTTCAACAACATATTTTTGAGAATTATAGCTTTTCTTTAGAAATTTCACTTCTATTGTTTGTTGTATTTTGAAAAGATCAAAATGGATTACTTTTATTTATGTTCTTTGGCATCTCTCTTCTTTTGAGTTTAAATATTTCTCATTTCACTAATAGTCATATGTCATAACAGTTACGTTGTTGCATAAAGGTAAAATTATGGATGCAAACTATGCAAATCTGCAATGCATAAATTGAAAAGTAGAGGACTCTGTGAAAGTCCTTTATAAATTACTGTGAAGTACGTTTGTCGCTTGGTTCTGAGTAAGTCCGTTTAAATTGTTAGTTAAAGACACCTTAATATCGTGGTATTTTATTTACTAGCAGATTTATAGATTTTACATTATCTAGTTGCCTGTTGTGCTAGTTTATTAAGTATTACTCAGGGTGCACGTGCAGTGTTTTACTACGGAGGCAAACTAAGTTTACATCCCATTGACAACTTACATAAATGGAGAACAGTTTCCATAATCTAAGATCTCACCGCAATATCACTACGTTCATATTGTAATTAATCAAACTCACATTTTTACATATAAGAAGCATATATTCAAAACGACACATGGCCATCTTTAAGTGAAAATAAGATAATAGTGGGATTCTATAGAAATTCCTAAACTGAACAAGAATATAAGGTCAGAATCAAGCAAAATACATCTTGCCCCGTATTAAACACATAGGAAGATATTGGGACCGTGCAAGTTCGGAACAGCGACACCTGGTGTCGTAAATTAGCAAAATTTACTGCGCTTTCATGTTAGATCGAGGTAACCGGATAACTGTCAAGGACGTGGCCCCAAAAAAGAATAAGAAGAAAAAGTAAGATTGAGGTTATGTCGGTATGTTATTAAAAGGTTTGATGTAGCGTAAATACAAATAAATATGTTATTAAATTACAGCATAATTGTTAATATGGATTCAATAATAAAAACTGGATAGAAGAAAGTAAATCACCAAATAACTTTTCAACCAAGCACTGAGTCAAAGGGAAAAGCTTTAGTAGTGACAAATGTCAAAAAAGAATGGAAGAATTAAGAAAAATAAATTACCATAAATAATGCTAATGCATAAATGCATAAATTAGCAGGTTAAGCCCATGATATCATCATATTGGTTTGAACAATTAATTCTTTCCCTGTAAACTTTTGGACAGCGAAAATATCTTAATGCATCTTCAGAAAAAATTGAACTTGATGCATTCTTGTAAACTTCAAAAAAATAAAATTTAAACAAAATTTTTGGGTTAAAATAAACTCTAAGTGAGTGTTATGAAACTAAAATTTAAACGTAAAAGTGAACTTTTATTTATTATTTATTTTAAACTGACTTTAAAATCGGATGCAAGAATAATGCATAATTTAGGTTATGTTACTTATGCTTTTTTATAATGTAAATCCACTTTTCTCTTTGTAGTAGCTTTGTGCGTAGAAGTTGGAAACGAAATAAAACTTAAATTGACAATTTTTTGTTGTATTTTTACAATTTATAACACAGCATTTCCTAAATCCCATTTTCTTCAGAAACAGAAGGTGTAAATAAACAAAACGAATATGAAATATGACAATTGACAATATGAATTTATGAAATCTGTGAAATGTACAGTAAAAAGTGCAAAATTTCTCCGCTACTCGCGCACGATCGTTTCTCGTATCCCCTCCAAGTACTTGCACGTCGCCAATACATATCCGAGCAAAACAGCACATGTCCCAATCGAGTAATTTGATTGTATATTTCGACCAAAACTACTTATGTCCATGAGTTCATAATATGGACTAGTGCAAATTCTTTTTTAAAAGAGCACATGTACACAAATCAACGTTTTTTATATTAGGCTTTTTTACCTATTTTGTGGCAGATACTCGGTCATAGAGTATCTAGACGTATGTGGTACTTGTCTTAATTTAAAGCACACTTTACGTGAAGAAACAGGTGAAAAAAGAACGAAAACGTTGACCGATTTACAAATTCATATCATTCATACATATATTCATAAGTTACGTGCTAATGTATTTTACGAATTAGCGAAAGAGCCTTCTCCAAAAAGCATTTTGTTCGCTTTTGATTTGCAGCAGGTCCATTCACTTCCAAAAACTACAATCCAAGATGCGTTTTACCTACGGCAGATTAACTTTAGTTAACCTCGTTAACTAAACGAGGTTTCACTGAAGTTGGATCAGCCCTAATACACCATTTACGCTCTTTGGATTTGACAAATTGTAAGCAAATACAGCTTTTTTGTGATGGTTGTGGTGGCTAAAATAAAAATTCGTATATAATGCATATTTTGGCCTGCTGAATTTTACAATTTCCTGCGCCAGACAAAACTATAATAATACATTTTCCAGTTCGAGGACATAGCTAATTTCCAGCAGACCGCGCATTTAGAAGGGTTGAGAAATTATTGAAACGCAAAGACTTGATCACAAGTGTGGAAGAATACAATGAGGTTTACTCTAATATCGGAAATATTATGATGTTAGGAAAGGATTGGTTTTTATACGATATAAAAAACTTAACGGATGATCTATACAACAAAATTCCAGGAATAAAAATTTTTAAACACATTGAACTCAAAGAGTTTACTACAAAAAACAATACAACAACCGTTAGTACAGGGGTTCCGAATCTTATATATTTCAAATCCATCTAGATCAATATCAATGCGTAGTAAAAAGAGGAAAAGTAAAAGTACATTCAAGTTAACACAGCTGTCAATTGGAAACGAAATTGCGAAAGAAAAAAAAAGACGTACAGCAATTGTTGGAAAACAGTTTAATAGCGATGAAAAAAAAATTAAATGGGAAGATCTACCAGAGCTAACATTTTTTAAAAACATTGTTTATGGAAATTCAATACAAAATTTTGAAGAATCATCTACAATAGAGGTCAATGAAAACGAGACATGCGATTGCATGGAAGTATACTGAGGAAAGTTCCACATATAAATATTGAAGTTTATTGTTTATTTTTATAATGTAATCATTTATTTTTCTTTGATTTTCTGCATACTAATAACAATTTCGTATTTTACCAATAAACTGTTCAAATTAACACATGTCCGTTACTCAGTCCAGTCAAAACTGCACATGTCCATACTGTCTGAGCAAAATTCATCGAACAAAAAGACAAAAGAGGGAATCTAATCCTTATGAAAAGGAGACCAAAAAAGTGGCCTCTGATGGCGGACATATCCGGAAATGCGAATGCGCCAAATTTAAATTTCCCGACACTTATTTAACAGTAGCTATACAATATTTTTCAGAATGTGTCTTAGACGAGAAAGTTTTAATTAATTATTAACGGTAATAGTCTGAAATGCGACACAATTGTTAAAAAACTTCAATATAAATAAGATTTCATGTGACATTTGGGACAAACAATAACATAACCCAACTAAATTTGATGTCAAACAAGGAGAGATACTCATTTTTCTTGTTTAATGTGGCCTCTAAAGATCGAACTTCCAGTCTAACAATATTTTTACCGCCACTACCTTAACATTCCCTCTTTTGTTTTTTTGCTCTATGGCAAAATCACACATTTCCAAATTAAAACTAACTATTTATCATTCCTTATCAAACAAAAAAAGTAATTACTGTATTCAAATTAGTGTGCAGGTACGTATACTTACTGACATTTTCGTAAAATAAAAATTACTTTCCATTGTGCAAACAGTTTTTGTAACATATTTCAAAACTGCTTTAAGTGGACATGTGTAGTTTTGTGTGGATGCTCCTCATATTTAAGAATCGAAGATTACAATGATAACAGGTTTGCACTCAATAAGTGGCCTTAAATATTTTTAATTCAGTTAACGGTATATATTGTATTTACTTTTATATAAAATACGCTGCTTATTATTTTTTACATCAAATTAAAACTAAGTTTTTTTATCGCGAAAGTAGAAATCTGACGATTTCTGTTGACGAAACCAAAATTTAGATTTTTGTTTTAATTTGTGCCTTTTTAAAATTGAAAGGCAAAACAGACGATGGTAAAGATGTAAAGTATGTAACAAAAGTCGTTACATGGTAAAAAAGCATTGCAAGCGAAATTGCGCTATTTTGTTTGTTTCTCGCTACTGGACAAAATGCGTTTTGTTTGTCTATGTGATTTTTGAAGCTAAAAATATACATGAAATATTACATTAAGAATATCTAGGAGTATGTTAGTTAATAAATGATGTTTTGACGAATCTAACGCCACCTCGAAGTCAGGATGCGAAAATATGGACAAAGTGTAATTTGAAAGACTCTGCTTCTCATATACCATTATTTAGATTAAAAATAATTGTGACCACTCATTGAATAAAAACTTGTTTTCAATTAAATCTGCTTTTCTTAAATATATGTAAAAATGTGAGTTTGAATAACTACGTTTTGAACATAGTGATATTGCGGTGACATCTTAGACGATAAGAGCTTTTTCCCATCTATGTAAGTTCTCATTGAAGTATAAACATGTTAACTTGAAAAATGATCACTACAGCAACCAATTTGTGGTATTAGAGTTCGAAGACCCTGATCTTTTCCTGGGCAACAACTTATAATAACCACGGAGGAAGCTACAGCTACGAAAGGAAACGAATGTTAAAAGTTAGAACGTTCACAACAAATAGAAAAAATTAATGCGAGTAAATAATAAAAGTAAAATATAATGGTATGTATTCTTCTTCTCTGGGTGCCTGTCCGCTCCGAACGTTGGCGATCATTCTGGCTATGATGACTTTGTTGGCTGCTATACGAAACATCTGTGTACAATGCTCTCAGGTTAGCAAGCCAGGATATTCTTCTTTGTCCTGAGGCTCTTTTTCCTTTAATTTTCCCTTGCAAAATACATTGAAGTAGCTCGTACCTGCCTCGATTTCTCGTTATATGTCCCAATTACTGCAGCTTACGCCCCCTTACGATGTTGACTAAATCCGCAGTTGTGTTCATTCTCTGCAGTAGTTCTTCGTTGGTGACTTTCTCTGTCCATGGTATCTTCAGGTACTTTCTCTATGGCCACAGCTCAAAAGCCTGGAGTTTTGATAAAGTTTCCGTCTTCGATGTCTACGTTTTTACTCCGTACAGAAGCACTGAGTACACATAACATTTAATGAGCCTTCTTTTTGTTTCTAGGGCTCTTGAACACAGAGCTCCTAGTCAAGAGTGCACTTTTTGCCCTTTCGATGCGAAATTTAATCTCTTGGATATTATCCCACGAGTCATTGATTATAGTTCCCAAGTAGTTGTATTGTGAGACACATTCAATTCTTATTTGGTTCACATACAGATTTACTTCAGTTGTTTTTCTTGCCGATGATCATTAGCTTAGTTTGGGTGGTGTTTACATCCAGTCCATATTTTCCACTTGTTTCCGTTATTTTGTTCATTAAGTTTTACAGCTCTTCTATGGTATTGAAAACACTATTGTATCATCTGCATACCGCAGGTATGACATGAATGTAAAACAAAAAAAAAAAACAAAATAGGTATATCGATAAAAGAATCACTACAGGAGCAATACGACCAATTTATGGCATTATAGTTAAAACCTAGTTAGACCCTGATTGCTTCTAGGGCAAAAACTAACAATATCTACGAAGGTTGAAATTCCTTTCCTTGGAAACAGACTTAAGAGGCTTTCTAGGTTGAACCTTACAGACTCGATATCTTACCTCGACTTATCAAAATAGCTAAACAAATGTGCTATTAAAATCGTATAGGAAGCTCTAAAAATGTTGCAAGAGAAACTTGATCCATAATAAACGATCTTTAAAATAAAACTAACAGAGCTCAAAAATTTCCTCTTTCAAACCCTAAAAATATAAATGAAAACTTCGTTAATGTGAGTAAAAATATAACATCAACTATTTTGCCACAGCAAGATCCTATGTTATATCTTCCCAATTCAAAAAAGGTCTCGAATTCATTTTTTATAAGACCAGTCGATAAATCTGAACTGATCCAAACAATTAGTAGTATCAAAAGCAAATCTTCCTGTAGTACTGATGGACTATCCATAATTTTTTTTTCTTCTTAGAGTGCCATATCCCTACGGAACGTCGGCGACTACCATGCTTATAATATTATTATACTGATCTCGGTCTTGGGCTACGTGTAGCAATTGGTCCGCTGTCAAACCTGTCCACTGCCGTAAATTCCTCAACCAAGAGAGTTTCTTCCGTCCTATCCATTTCTTTCCTTCGATTTTACCGTTGAGAATTAGCCGAAGGAACTTATATCTTGGTCCTCTGATTATATGTCCAAGATATTGGATAATAGAGGCTTGAATTTTTGAAATGAGTTTTTTGCCTGTTTAATTCTACATCGAATTTCGAAGGATGGATCTAGATTTTGGGTAATCTAACATCCAAGGTATTTGAATCTCTGAACTCTCTGCAGTGGTTGTTGGTTTAATATCAGTTGGGTTGCGCCGATATCCACTTTACTGGTCACTATGTATTTAGTTTTATCGATATTTATCGACAGTCCCCAATTTGTGCATTCCATGTCAACTCTATTGATTAGCTCCTGAATTTTTTTTTAAATCTCCCAAAAATGTGTTGGAAGTATTAGTCTCACTTATTGATGATTTCTTTGAAAAAGGTAAATTTTCAGAGTTCCCAAAGACAGCCATTATTATTCCTCTTTATAAGGGTGTTGAAAAATCGAATGTCTACAACTATAGACGTATTGCCTTAGTACCGGCGCTATTCAAAATTATTAGGAGACTTATAAAAACCCTACTCATTTCTCGTTGAAAACAAACATTTTCTAATTTTCTAAAGTCAGTTCGGCTTTTTATCTAATTAATGTAACAGTGGTGCTATATTTCTCATACTACATGAGGTCTATCAATCAGTAAACAATAATCTTCACTGCCACTTTTGTTTTGACTATGCCAAAGCTTTTGATTGTGTAAATCATGTGATAAAAAACTAAACTTCTACAGAATTTGAGGTACCTATTTTTTGAATTGGTTTTAATTTTACTTGACGAATAGGAAACAACTAGTAGAGCAAATGATACTGATTCTAGTCAAAAATTAATTGTATCTGGAGTACCACAAGGTTCAGTATTGGGTCTTCTACTTTTCCTTGTCTTTATAAATGACATCACTAACTAAAAAATCAATGGAAACATTTTTCTTTTTGCTGATGATAGCAGTATTATCTGGAGGAACTCTAATACTGCAACTTTTCATGAAATGAAGCAAATGAACTATTAAAAAAAAACGTGGACGAAAAGAGTTACCAGTTTGAACAGACTTAAAGTATTTGAAACCTAGGTATATAGATAAATATTATGAATACCTTGGGCTTTTCTCAATACCAACTTTACCACAAACAGAAGTTTTCCATTAAATAAGCAGAGAACGTGACATTATTTAAGTTGTAAAAAAAAACTCCCTATCCCGGACATGTAATAAAAAATAAAAGATGCAGCTTTTTAAAATTTTTTACTGCAGCCACAGTAATTAAGTGTGAGATTGAGTGCAATCGTGGACCAGAATAAAGAGAGTGCTTCGGGATTAAAACCATACAATATTTGACAGGCTTAAACTGAAACGGTTTGCTGGGAAAGTATTAAAGCAGAGAAGAATTTATCAAAAATTGTGGGCAACCTTCGATATCTTCGATAAAGCTACAGTTTTTATGACTCAGTCGCAAACAAAAAGATATTACAGAAAAATGTGGTTATCGAATAAATAGACAAATAGATATTGATAGTAATATAAATACGTCTTTGTTATGACATGACAACGACTCAACATACGAACAGTTACCTGAGAAAAATCGCGAAATACAACTTTACAGAAAAATCGAGTTATATTTATACTTACTGCGAAGGTTTCCTCTTTTTTCCGTCTTCGAAAAATAAAATTTAAAATTTAAATGTTATTTCAGCAGAATTGAAGGCATTCTTGAACGCTTTTAATATAAAATAAAATACGCATGTTTTTTCAGAGAAGCAACGGATGATGGGAGGTACTTGATTAGTAGAAACGGAATATCTGATTCTCGGTTATTCGAGTTGCTTCTACTTGGCAAATATTACAACAAATGAAAAGAAATACGAAAAATTTAATATGAATTATTAATGCGAATAATATTGCGATTACTTTTTATTTTTATGAAGTTATTGAAAATTTAAAATCATAAATATTTCCGTAAAATTACATCTCAAATTTTTGGCCACGTGTTTATCGGGATTATAATAAAAGCCAGTGATTTTATTATAACTTTATTGGTACGAAAGACTGAAAAAAAGTTTCTGCACATCTTCATATCTAATAGTTAGGAAGACTTAAATATGCAAAATGCATATATTGCATATTTTATGCAAATATCGGGGTATTTTGCATATTTATACAAAAAATTGCATAAAATACGTACACACCAATTTATCTCAAATTGGAGATTTTAACCGGTAACTGGTGAGGTCCATTTTTTGTTACGCTTATGGTGAGTTGGGGTCACAGTGACCCCAATTTGTTTGCAAAATTAGACACTGATATTTGTTTATATTTAAAAAAAATTACTTAAAGACGTTTATTTTGTTATAACATGAATTTAACAAATATTTAAAATACTTATAACGTATAAAAGATTAAACTGAGAAACAGCCTCAAAAACTCAGTTATTTTATAACTAGACTAAACATTATCCTGTAATAAAAAAATAAGGAATAAAAACTTTTTTTATAAACATAAACATTAAATCTAACCTACCAACGCAAAAAAATAACCAAAACCAAAAAACATCATAAAAACTACAATCCATTCTTATAGGCAATCTTTGCAAAGGTGTGTTTTACACATGTGGCATATTGCTTTTTATATGCTTTAATATACTAAAGCAGGTTGGTCGTGTAAAAAGTAAGATGTAGCTTACTTAACTCATTAACGCCCAAATTATTTTTTTTTTGCATTTTTAACGTAAATTTTTGTTTCGTAATATATTTTGAGGTACAAAATGATGTCCTATCAAAATTTTTGTTTTTTGTGTTCAAATTTTTGGAAAAACAACTGTCCTCATTTGAGGACGCTGGGCTCAACTACTATAAAATTAAAGACAAAATTTAGTTTAACAAAATAAGTTTGTTTAGTTGTTTTTCAAATAATTTTCATATTATATACTATGGAGATAAAAAATGTTTATATAAATCCTATATTTTTTTATGAAATTGTTCAAAACAAATTGATAAGCAAAGCGCTACATTACATTTTTGGCAATATGTTCGTGGTTTTGACGTACAGTCTCGATTTTGTCATCTTCGTTGTTTTTTTCGTTTTGCTATAATGTGATTTTTACTATCATATCTAATGTCTTCACAGATATTGCTTCTTGATGTACTTGGAAGACTAAGTGGTCGACCTTTGCTTATTCTTACGCCATGACCACGTTTTACATACGAAGTAGCTATTTGTCGCCTGTAGTCTTTGATGGATATATTTTTTTCTCCTTTATATATTATATTATACAGTACGCACCCATTTACTATAGACATATCTATCATTTGTGTAAAAAGACACCAATACCATTTTTTTCCTCTGACAGATATATGGTGTTTTTCTAATAGCCAGTCATGGTGATCCACGCCACCCATATGTTTGTTATAATTGGAAAAAGCGGATGGTTGGCTCACTTGTACTTAATTTTTTTCCTTCTTACTCCATCGTTGAACCTGATTGATGGGAAAAACCGTATCATAGTTAGTTCCAACAGAAACACAATTACTGTCGTTCCATTTGCATATTAGTATTTTGTTGGTTTTGTCAAAGCACCAGTCATACGCGCCTCGAGGTTCTTTTTGTAGGTCGTTTGATTGTTTATTAGGACACTTTGCAGTTCGGTTTTCTCTAATAGTTCCCGTAGCGCGATACCCCTTTTCTTTTAATTGGCAAAGGAGACTGTACCTTATAAAAAAGTTATCAAAATATACAATATGTCTCTGTGGGTTTTCTACGATACTCAGCATGTTAGAAACAACTCTTGTACCTAAAGGCTCAGTTGATTCCTCTCCCGAAGCTTTTCCACAATAAAGAGCAAAATTGTAACAATAACCATTATCGCCACACAGCGCCCACAGTTTAAAACCAAATCGAATTGGTTTGGCCCTAATGAATTGTTTTAGTGAATTATGGCCGTAATACTTCACTATCATTTCATTTACTGATAGATGTTGGTGAAACACTCCCCATTGTTGGAACCGCGCATTTAGAAGATTTAGCAAGGGTCTAATTTTGAATGACTTATCATGTTTGTTATTGTCAGCTTCGGAATTATTTAAAAAATGGATTAGATGCTTTATTTCTAAATATGCATTACGACTTGCTACGAATGCTACGAATGCATTTTTTACAGGCGGTATTCCCAAGTCTTCTTGTTCAGACCAGTAGTCCTTCTCGCTGGGTAATTGGTGGTATCCAGTAAAAATTAAAAATCCAATAAAAATTTTAATATCTTTAGCTGTTATTGAGTAACCATGTTATTTTTTTTGCTCTGTAGCATAGCGTTGTGTTTCTGTTATGATATGGTTGTAAATAACTTTATCAAAAAAAATTTGTAGTGGAGTGAATTGACGTACCTGCTTCTTTACATTTTCGAATACTTCTTTAGCACCTTCATTTTCAATGTGTTCATATTGTGGATCCGATTTATTCCAGTTAGGTACAAACGGTTTTTTGGATTCATATTTTTTTCTTTTGGTTATTGGTACAAGTGGTAAGTCATCTTCATCATCAAGATTTTGATCATCTTCTTCCTCAATAAAAACTTCAGTCCCTCCGGGTATGTCTTCCACCTCAGCAACGCCTAATTAATCGTCATTAATTTCGTCCTCGTCTGTTAAATCATCGACTTCGGGGGGCGATGCAGCTATATCAGCATCTATTTGTTCAGAATTTAAATAATCAATGACCTCTTCAAGATTACTAAAATATCTTCGACTTATTCTAAAATAGAAAAAAACAATTAGTTAATCAAATTACGCGTATAGACTTTTTACACAAAATATATGAATTTGCCCAGCGTCCTCATTTAAGGACGCATAATACTCTTATAATTTTTTTGACATTTTTTTTACTGGGCAGTCATTTTTGAATTTTTTTGTGTAAGTTGTGGATCTAACCTAATAAAAAATACAAATTTTTAGAACTCACCTTTGCAAGTAAAAAAGTTATGCACGTCGATGTAAGTATAGTTCAATAAACTTGAAAATCGTACTTTTAACCTTGGGCCAGTATCTCGTCAAATAAAAATAAAGCGCCGTCATATACACTACTGTGTTCATAGTGCTTCTACTAAACCACTGCAGTAAGCAATCACTAAATATTTACACACCTAAACAAGCCATCGTCAAACGAGGACGCTGGGCGCTAACGGGTTAATGGCGTTTAAGATATCAGATTGTCTTAATCTTGCTAGAAGATATCGACTATTCGAGTATCTAACTCTTGACGGAGTCAAATGATCCACATTTAATGTTTACACCAGGTGGCCAAATTTCTTTAATAAATAATTAGCCAAAGGAATTTTTAACTACTGAAAATTTCACAGAAAACCGATTTTTTATCAAGTACCAAAATGGAAAGTGTTACCGAAGCGTCATGGGAATACATTCAATCAGCGCAGTAGCCCAAAAAGTAGCTAGTTATTTAAATTTAAACGATGCAAGCGCATACACGGGTCACTCTTTACGACGAACTTCAGCAACACTTTTAATTGATGGAGTCGGAAATCTAGAATGCCTCAAACGACATGGGGGCTGGAAATCAAGCACGGTTGCCGAAGGATATATAGAGGATTCAATAAAAAATAAGAACGATAATGCTCAAAAAATTTTAAACCCTCATGATTCACCAACATCGGGAATGTTCTCGACCATCAGTATCATCAACAATTACAAATGCGTATGAAGAGTCGGGAACATTTTTGCACGGTTTCAATTTTGAAAATTCCTCATTAAATAATTGTACTTATAATATTACTCTAAATAAAAATGATGTTTTTGATAATTGTTTATAATGACATTTGTATTGTTGCTTTGTGGCATGTTTCATATTGTTGCCATGACAACATTTTTCCCTCCGCCGTAAAGAAATGGGAAAAAAACTATTGCCGGCGGAGACATCAAACTTTGACAGGACCAAGTTAGATAAGTAATGTCATCATTATTTGACGTTTGAAGAAAAAAATATTTATTATATGATGAAGCCCAAAACACCTGCCCTAAATTGCATTTCATGAAGAAAAAAAACCTGCTCAGAAAGGTCTTAATAAAAAAGACTAACCATTGTTATTAAAAAACAAGGAACTCTACAAGATTAAAAAAAGAAAACAACAAAACACCACAAGCCATCCAAAAACACTTACCACAAGGGATTCAAAGGTGACAATAATATAATATGTTTAGGGTTTATTAGAAAAAAAGGATAGGAAATAAGTAAATCACAAAAACATTTAAAACAACTATCACACTAAGATCTAGCCTTAAAAAAACCCAATAGTAACAAGAACGATCAAAGAATGGCATTTCTAAAATACACATCAAGAAGAGAGACTTTAACAAATCTCAGATATGCAAACAAGCCTGAGACAATGCACAGAAAGTACAATAGAAATATGCATAATTAACAATGAAAAAAAAACAGAAGTGAAAAAAATCAAAGAAGCAGCTCTCATATAACCTGGTATCTGGTTTTGTTGCTCTCAGGCAACATCATTTTTATAAGCACCTAAGTTAATTTCTACTATAAATAGATCTGACAATGATAACTGTCATTGAGAGAGAATCTTTCCAATTACCGCCAAAGAATGTAGCGTAGAACTATTTTATTTAATTTTAAACTATTTGTCCTTGTTCTAGTGTAGTGTTTGTACAATTTTATGTTAACATCCATGTTTATCACATTCTACGCTTGCTGCATAGCTTATATTTGACGAAATGCCCCTGAAAATGCTATATTAAGCGAAAGTACTTGGGCAAGATTTGATAAAACTTGTGCTCGATATAATTGCCTGAATTTTCAAAGTTCATTTATTTGAGCATTCAACCTTATATCAATTAATCCATTCAACCCATTATTATCCATTTAATCCAGAAGCTATCCCAGAGATACCGTTTGCCCCTAGTACTATCACATACCAACATCAGGAAGATAAAGAGAATTTCACATTATCAGAAACTAACGCTTGTAATAAAGCAGATGATTTATCCATGCCATCAACTTCAGGCATTCAACAAAAATATTACCGTTGTCATTCTACTTTTGGATTACAACCGAAAAATAGCTTAAAAGAAGTATGTCTGGTCACTGATAGTAGTAACTCTTGTCGTCCCTCTACTTCGGATTTTCATCCGAAGAATCGCCCGGAAAAACCATTTCTAGACACTGATAGTATCAACTATGACTTATCCTTTAGTTTGCATGATGAAGTTATTGATTCAGAAGACGATCACAGTGATTTCTCAAACATCCAAAATACTTCATTCACAATTATGCTCGAAACACCTGAAAATGCAGCAATAAAGAACGATAACGAAAAGCCTAGAAAACCAGCTATCAACAGTCGAGCCCAAGTTGTTACTAAAGATTTATTCGGTGGATGTATTGGAAAAAGTGATTCAGAAAATATTGAAGCCAATACGCATACTACAGATGGTGAAAGAGTCTCGTCAATGCTACGAAAATTACCCAATCCAAAAAACAAATTTAAGACCATGCCTGCTAAGAAAAAGGAAACAAAAAAACAAGAATCTTGGTTCTGCAAATTATGCAAGGGAGACAGGATGGTAGATATGAGACTGTGTAGCGTATCTACCACTTATATCCACGAAGAGTGCATGTGTCTCACAGCTAAAGACAAAATTGATACGTTCTTATGCCCTGATTGTGAAAAATAAGACAATATTAAGTTTCTGTACTGTATTTGCTAAACATTATAATAAAAATGTTAAAAAATCTGAAACTGTTTTATTCTATTTTGTGTTAAGCTTCATAATTAGTTATACAAATTTACTTTCTGTAGAGTGGCCATATGAGCGACACCATGTTAGTAATATAGCCAATAGCAGTATTTTTTTTAATTAAGTCATAAATATCATATTTTATCAATTTTTGAAAAATTATACAATAAATATATATTTAGATAACCCATATAACTGTAGTAACAGTGACTTTTTAAAAAAATTATATTTGGCCACAAATACGGACAAAAGTTCTTTAGGTGGCCATATTACCTGCACGTACCTTATATCAAAATGACAGTAAAGATAGTTATTTCAATTTTATGCATCTTAAGAAGTTTAGGATGAAACTAGCTAGGTAAAACACTGGAAAGATGAAAGTAAAGCTAGGTCGTCCATCAATTACGGAAAATACAGATAACCTAATTCAGCATCCTCTTGCTGTAAGACCTGATAATGAGACCAGAACAAATGCATTAGGTCTTTGGCAACTTTATTCTGCTAAAGGAAGATGTAGATTTTGTAAAATTGGCTTTACAACTGATGTGAAAAATTTAACAGGCGGCATTATTTTACACGGAACAAAAATTGTTTTTTTATTATTCCACCGTTAGAATTGGGCATATGTTTATAATTTTTTAGTCTTAGGCACTTTATATGTGATAGCTTCTTTTATTAAATCAATGAAATGACTTTTAGTTAAACAATTTTTTACATATTAACTAAATTTTGAGATTTTCATTACTGATGGTAGTACCAAATAGTGTTTCTTGAATGGCAATGTTACTTCTAGGCAACGAATTCAAAAACCGCTTTCCCCTGGCGTTTTCCGGTTTTTTTGTACCACACGGTATTCTTCTTCTTTTTCTTTAGCCTTAAGTAATCCAACTTTGGACATAGGCCTCCCCCAAATCAATCCAGTGTCTTCTATTTTGCGCCACTTGCTTCCAGTTGTATGCTCCGATCTTCTTAATATCATCCGCCCGTCTCATTTGTGGTCTTCCTCTGCTTCTCTTTTCTAACCATGGTTAGCGTTAACACAGGGTATTATTGAGTGTTATATAAGACTATGTTCCCAATAAAATAATTTTACATAAATTTTTGGTGTTGCCAGATACCGGGTTATTACAGAAAAAAGTATAACAAACTCATTAGAAGTAATCATCAATAATGGAATAACAAGTCTGAGACATATTTCATAATCTACAGTTTATATACAATACGTATGCAACATACAATAAAAAACATATCAATTAAGTAATAAATTTATTTATTCTTTAGTCATAAAATTTAGGTCTATTTGTTAAACATATAAAATTGTTATTATATCTCTGATTACGGCTTTTAACTGAGCTGTATTTCAATACAGATATTTTACAGTTATATTGTAAATGTTTATGTATATAATATTAAATATCTACCATCATTACCATCATTTCTCGTAACGTATATTATAAAAAGCTCTTCTAAAATATACTTCCCCATAAATCCAAATGTTGTATATGACCTCATTACTTCCTCAGCCATTTGCCAAAGAGCTCCATTATCGCCGCCATTACAAATCAAGCAGCATAGGCGTATCAAGGTATGAACCCCGACAACGTACATCCCCACTCTCACATCGATGCCTACATGTACATGAAAATGTTGTTTAAATACTCTGTCGAGTACACCTTCGGCACGCCACTGCGGGAAATGGATTCTTGAAGCCAAATTTTCTTCCTGGCTGGCTGCCACGCTTGATCTTATATCTCTACTATGCTCCTTCTCTTTTAATTAAAAATAAATCTTTCCAGGAATCATTTCCTAGCAAATGAGGAACTAACTCCTAGACTTTGGCGTGTATAGTGGATGATTTTGGTGTAAAGGGGTTCCGGGTTGTTATTAATAAAAAGAAAACGAAATAGTGGATTGGTGGAATTCTAAATTGACTGTTGTACAGAGGTGTGTATTTTATATACCTTTATTACAGGATTATGTAGTTTTTTAATAATTGGTCTGGTTTTATAGTCCATATTAGGGTTAACTACCCAATGATTGGCACTCTAAGGAGATCCTTTTAATAAAATTACCTCTAAAATAATAAGTGCTTTCCATATATTCGATATGCATTTTTTCATTAATATTTATCCCTTTCGGGCCACTTATTTAAATATTTTGTAATCATATTTTGACTGGTACAGTTAAATTTTATTTAATTGTATTGAAAATCGCAATTTTCTAATTATGCTATTCATTGATACCATTATATTTTCCAATTATTGGCACCAATTATTTTGTGGAAGATACGTAGATACTTACCTGGATAATTTTTAACGATCACCTACACAATTAAAACAAAACATCAAAATAAAAAAATATATTTCAATTTAGTTAGTTACAAAATACCTTTAACATTTTTTTAAATTACCAAACTAAAAATTTAAATGCTGTATTCTTTAACACACAATTCAAATTCTGGTAAAAACCAACTAAAAAGTTATTTTAAGTAAACAGCTAATGTAAAAGAAATCTTATATTGTATTTACATTCAGGTATTTTTAGGATTTTTCTTATCAAAGTAAGTGCTACAAAAAAATGTTTATTTATATAATTCGTATTTAGTTAAGCAGCTTGCAGTTCTGACATTTTATTCCTATGTTTGTCCTGTAAATATTGTGCGTACAAATAAAACATAGTCCTCGCGGAACATATGTGTTGTTTTCTGTTCATTTTGTAAGTCATGGTTATTGTTGCTAATACCACAGCTTCTAGAAGGACTGCAACCAAATCTGACATTGAGACCGAACGTTTTTAAGGTTTTTAGGGGTTTCTTTTTTAAAATGTTTGTTTATCTTACTTAGTCTGTTGCATCTTTAATATTCTTTGTTTATTTTCTGCTTTTTCACGACTGGAGATTTCATAATGAGGATATTTGATTGTTGTTTTCGTTTTTATTATTCTCTTTATCGGTCCCTTCTTCTTGTGTCATCGTAGAATTGTTTTGTTTTACATACTGTTGCCAACTTGTTCCAATAGAAGCTACGCTGTCATCAACTTTTATAGATTTTTCTTCTGGAAATTCCAATTTTTGCTGAATATTTAGCGATGTATCAGGTTATTGGGTTTATTTAGGATTCAGAATTGCATTTTGCAGTACGACAATTTTTTTTGTACTAATACTGCCCTCATCATCCCGTTGTTTATCGCAATAGGTATATCTTCTATATTATCTTCTAAAAATATTTCATCGTTGTAATGTACTACGCTAATATTTACATCTTCTATTTTTATCTCTATTGTATAATTATCTGTATCAGATTTCGTTTCGGATTTAAAATAGGTTTTCAATTTTTATAATAATAGAAAATTTTCACAGCTTGCATTACATCCAGTACATAAGGCGCCAAAATCATTAAGTTCTAATAACTTAGTTATTCCAACTATTTTAATAAATCATGAATGTGTTGCATATATGAGTCCATTTAAAAAGTAAAAATGAAATAATTAGACTTACTCACAATCAATTTAATTTTACTACCTCAGACGACTGGTTTCGCTTTCTAAAATTTGCAAAGCATCATCAGGTCGGTGGTACAAAGTAAATTAAATGCTGAAATTATAATATGGGCTTTTTATAATTTTAGCATTTAATTTACTTTGTAGCACCGACCTGATGATGCTTTGCAAATTTTAGAAAGCGAAACCGGTCGTCTGAGGTAGTAAAATTAAATTGATTGTGAGTAAGTCTAATTATTTCTTTTTTACTTTTCATTTTAATAAACTTTTGATAAGTTGCACTACATTGGATAACATTGGATTGGATTGTTGGATAACTTTGGAATCAGTTATTTTTCGGTAGCTTTTGCCTAAACATTTGTTATAGTCGATTGAATTTGGATTCCACGGATAGACTCCACAAGCTTTTAATCCGCTAGAACAACTTCAGGTTTTAAAGAATATAGAGCTTCTTTAAGGATTTGTGCAAAATGTTGTTTGGAAAGTTTTCAAAATGGATTTTTACGACGTCAATCTAACAGCGTTTTTTTTTCACATTGCCTTAAGTGGTCTTTTTTTTTCGTCTTTATAGAAGGGGGTCTGGAATCTTCAAAAGACATCTCAGTCCAGGACGCCGCCTGACTAACCTTAGTGCAGGATTCGTTCTTCGTACTCCCGGCGATAGTTCCCGAGGTACTTTAAAATGCCCTCTCGTCGCCGAGTCTACGCCGAACGCCTACCTGCTAAACCAGACCCTCCTCTGTCATCCAGCGATCCGGAAGCGGAATGGCCGCTGTAAGGCCGGCATCACTTCTGAAGCACTACCTTTATTCATTCATTCTCCATTCATACACATCCACACTCCTAGTTCGGCATCATTCCCAGAAGGGCATTTCCTCCTTTCCCACAGTCAAACTCACGCATTCTAACTCAAAAAGTGTGACCGACTTTTCTAACTTCACCTTTCAGCATCATTCACTCTACCTTTGCCGTTGGTCCAACTGTCTTTCTTTCTCTTCCTTTTTCTTGATCACTGCACGGATATAACTGTGTATGTTAATCCAACCTAATTTATTTTCAATCACTCTCAATCATTTCTCTCACTGTAACAAAATTCACACCTGTCTCTCTCTCCATTCTGTTCCTTTCCACTAGCCATCTGCTGCAATCTAACATCGTATGTGTCACAGTGTCCGAGTATCCACAATATAGGCATTCGTCTGTATCAGCCTTTACGATCCTATAAAGGTAGGCTCTAAAACACCCGTGTCCTGTGAGCACCTGCGTCAGGAAATAATCCAGTCGCCTGTGGCCACAGTCCACCCAAGCTCTTATGTTCGGGATCAGCATTTTCGTCCACTGTGCCACATCCTCCGTATTGTTCCATTCTTCTTGCTATCTTAGAACTGACCTTTCCCTTACCTGTCTTCTCTCAGCCATAGTAAGGTTTGGGCCTCTTCTCTCATAAAGCTCTTTTCTTTCCACCGCCAAAACATGCAACGGATTACATCCAGTGATGGTCCATAAGGCTGCCGCAGACACAGTCCTATAGGCGCATGCCACTCGCAACAGACTTGTTCTGTCTACTCGTTTCATAAGACTCCTATAGGCTGTTATCTCTACCGCCTCACTCCAGACTGGTGCCGCGTAGAGGACGATAGACTGTACAACACCGTGTAAGACCCTCCTCCTTTCGGATTTGGGTCCTCCAATGTTCGGCATCACTCTCCCCAACGTAGCCGCACTATTCGCAGCCTTTCGGACCACCTCGCGAACGTACTCCCCCCATTCCATTCTTTTGTAATGTCACTCCTAGGTACTTCACTTGTTTCTTGGGTGTTAGACATACTCCCGCACATTTTAATTCAACACCTTGCCTGTTCCTTGTCCCCTTCAGAATGATGGCTTCGGTTTTTTCTGTCGCAAGTTTTAGTCCGTGCTGCGTACAGTTCCCTCTTCCTTGCGCGGTACTCTTTCTCGATCTCCTCGATGACCTCAGGATTGATTCCTGCTCTGCCTCGTGCTCTTGTTAACCTTCTTCTCATTGCTATACATACATTTCTTAGTGCCTCGATATCCGCATTCCACCAATATGGCATCCTGTTGACATCTTGGCGACCAATCTTGCTTCCTTCCATCGCTTCTTTAATGACTTCCTCCAGGCTTTCCACCGTCGGTGATTGACCCTCCGTTGTGCTCACTCTCATCTCAGGCATCTCGGTATTTCTACCCTTGATTTTATCACTTGGCAGGATGTGTAGTCTACTTTTATTCTTTTCATTTTCAAGATCTTTTCGGCAGCGTCTTCATCCACATCGATCACGGCACTCATCATCCCTCTTACTGCGCCTCGTGTCTCATTAAAAATTTTGATAATGTCACAGGTCCGCTCTTTGCCACCTGCTTCCTCAGTGGCCTTTTGGATCTCTTCCTTTGTTGTATTAGGAGGGATTTCCTGTACTAAGATTCTACTCTTCACGATGCCTCCTTTTGCAACTGCTCTCGATACGCATGTATTATCAGAGAGGAGTTTCTTCACTTCCTCCGCCATTTCCCGTCCTTCGACCAACTCCAGTGATATTCCTTGGTCTCTAGTTTGTCTGATCCTTTTAATGTCAATGTCCTTTCTTCCTGTTAGTTTGTTTTTTACTTTTGTCATTAGACCCACAAAGAATTTGACTTTGTATTTATTGATGATTACGACTCCATTTTGTTCTTTGGACTTGGTGTTGATGTTGGTCTACTTTCTTGTTGTTTTTTTACCTAGGAGCGTGATCGTTACATCTCTTCCTTTTGAAGCCCACTCAATAATTTTTCTTGATGTCTCAACTTCCAGTGCTGCCGGTGTGTGGATTTCCAAGTTTTCTCTTCTCAGCTCCTCTATCTTCTGTACCAGTTTCCTGCATGTTTTTAGGAACTTTACCGGCACAGGTTCTTTTCTTTTGTTTGGAAGAAGTTTAAATCCATACTTCTCCTTGTGGATCCACGTTCCATCTTTATGAGCAGACATCGTGACTCTCATAGTTCCCAGTGGCCTTAAGTGGTCTAAAGTTCGAGAAATCTACCCTACGCAACGACTTTCAGTACTAAGCCACATTCTACCACCCAAACTACGCCACATACACTCCCTCGATAGTGAATACAAAAGGATACTTAGTAACAAGATCCCACCAATCTATCAAGGTGCTGTTTACGGTAACCATCTACGCTCCAGACAACCGGCAATAAAAACAGCACACACTGCTGTGGAAAATGAGTTTAACTCAACGATCACGTGGAATCGAGAATGGATGGAACAACAAAACAGTAGCTTACCCTGCATCATACAAAAACTACCAGGTTTTGACTTGCCACGCAATACATGGATTATGTTGAACCGAATCAGAACCCAACACGGCAGATGCGGTTACATGATGCACAAATGGGGTAAACGACCATCCTCACTCTATGATTGCGGACAACCACAAACCATCTGTCACATCACGGAACAGTATCCCACAAGATCCTATCAAGGCAGAACCTAACCTAATGGCGACTCCAGATTCGATAGACTATGTAAATAAGTAAGATGTTCGTTTGTAAACATATGTATTATGTTTTATATAAAATATGTTTAAATTTAAATGTAAATGTGTCAAGTGCCATACGATTAATAAAAATAAATCAGATTCCACTATACAAGCCCAACTGGGATTCAGGTTGACATTTCTCGCAAAAGATAGACACACTTTGACACTTTTACACTTTATTACAAACTTCAACGTGGTTACAATTATTGACCAAGGTCGTGGTCGTGGTCGTGACTTACAGTCAGCTTTAAATTTACAGTATTCTCTTAAAGTACCTTACACAATGTCCTTTAGCTTTTTCCTTGTATTCTTGGTCTTAAATAATCATTCCACATTAATTTTAGTCTAGTCCACTTCATTGTAAATATTTCTCATTGCTTTTTTTCATGACTATCTACCAAATGCAATATATATTTAACTTGACATTTACTTTATTATTCTCTGCTAGGAAGATTACGTGTCTACCTTTCACTGCAGTTTAAACGATTCGGTATATTTGCCGAGAAATATAGAGAATATCTTTTTTATTAGCGCCCGTAATTCCTTTTACAACTTCGACGTCAACGTCGGCATCGCTCGGCGTCGGGGTGGCGTCTCCAGTGGAGGTATATACACGTCCGACGACGTGACTTGCATCTGATGACGCACCAACGGCCGGTATATTATCAAAGTTGTGTTTCTTACAGATGAAAATAAAGCAAAACGTCCAAAGACAGAGACAAATCACGGACGGTTTTTGTTCGTTTTTGAGTCGATGTAGCAGAGCGAGTTGCTTGAAGGTGTTTCAGAATTAAAGATATAAGAAATTGAAGTTGAATTAAACCTTGAAATAATTGAATTGATAAAATAAAGTAAATTCCAATTTTATTATTTTCATTTACCCTTTGTTGACGGACTTTTTTTTGTTTATATTTAATGGTAAATAATTTTTTTTAGACCATATTAGGGCAAACAATAGACAAATAAATGGTTTTTTATAATATACTTTTGTATTTAGTATAAAAAAAGGTGGTTTCATGTGGAACCACTAGGCCACAAACGAAAAACTTTTGGTGTGAAATGACACGTGTAATTTGACATATACTACAGTGCCATCTTGTACGACGAGAAGTTGCCTTGATACTGCAGTGTGTATAACGTACTTTGTCTCCATGCTGAGGCATATGGGCTACTTTGTCAGTTCTTATTTCTAGAGGAACTTGTTTTTTGAACCTGTTACTGGTGCTTGGTTTATCCATGCTTCTTCTTCCAAATTTAGGCATTTGGGCGTCTGCTTCAATCAAACCGGTGGCCACAGCAATTTTAAAATCTTTCGAAGACATACTATTACCAGTTATTTATTGTTTGGATTTTCTATCTAATTCGTAGCAAGATACTAACATATTAGACTTATCCACATAGCCCATATATTTGTTGTAATCTTTTACTAATTGTAAGCAAAACCACTAAGACACATTATTTTTGATTTTATTTAGATTGGAATTAGTTTGAGACCACCCATTTCGCCACAAACACCACACTTTATTTTTAAAATAAGGTTTTAAGTCATTAAAATCTATTTTATCTATCGGCTCCGACAAATAAGTTAAAATTACCTCTTGTGCAGTCCTGTCAGCTTCTTCATTTCCTGTTATTCCGACGTGTGATGGAACCGATAAAAATCGGACGCTTCTTCCATGTTCATGAGCTTGGGAAAGCTGGCATTTTAGCAACAGATAAAAGAAGCTGTAGCATAGGGAGACGATGAAAAAATCTATCAATGTTCCATTGAAGTATCGAGTTAAATGTTGTTAACAGATTCGCAGTTCAATGATACTGAACAATTGTCTACAGAAGAGTCATTATCTTAGTCAGAAATCTCTTTCCCTAAATAGTTATGTAATTTCTTTTAAAGTATTGTAAACTTGCTTTTTGTAGATATATCATTTGCATATTGATCGTTGCTTTGTAAAAGATGAAGTAATCCAGCCATATCAGTTGTAAATTCTTTGACGACGCTAATAGTGTCGGGGGAGCCTTGGACATTATCAATCAATAAGGACAATTAGTGGTTATTTAAAACGAATGGTACGGTATGACTAATAATGAAATTTTTAAGAGTTTTCCATGTAGATGGGACTTTAGATGAGCGCGGTTTTTCTGGTTTAGATTGTATGGGTTTTGTTAACAGATTTTCTGATGAAATTGATGAGTCTGAAGGAGGTGTGACGATCTCACCAATACTGTGTTTTATCGAAGAACTTGCGTTTTCGCAATTGCTATTCCAGTTTTCACTTAGATGCTGTGGCTTTATTACATGTGGAAGTGGTGAAGCAAACTCATTGGTAGTGACAGAAGTCGAGCTTGAAGTTTTATTTGTAAGATTGGTTGAAATGGTTGTTTCAGAAAATTGTGGTGATGTATCAGTTTTATTAGAATTTTCTGCAATTGTATCTAATAGGAAAGGAGCTGATAGATTGGAAGATATGGCTTCTAAAGTTTGTGAAAACGGTTTTACCACTGAATGAGGTTGATTGAACTTATTGCTATGACTAGGATTATTAGTAATTTCTTTGTCATGGAGATTTGTAGGTGTAGGTGATATGCTCGGATTTAATAATGGATAACTTAATGACTGATGGGTGTTTGGTACCTTGTGCAGTATACTTGCTAAAACTGTTTGATTTGGCACTTCATTGTTTGACTCAATATGAGTTGATTTCGTTATGTTGATTTCGTTGATGTTATAGGGCTTATATAAACTTGCCTCCGAACGCTTAAAATGTGACTATATTCGGGAAGAGTCGAGCTAATTTTCAGAAATGTTATTGGGGAAATAAGCTTTAAACCAATATTCTGTAATTCTTCAACTAATACTTGATGAGGAATTGACGGTCAGACTCCATACAAGACTAGTCCTTCTGCAGGAGAGACAAGTCTTCGTGCTGTTACAACTTCGCCGAGTACTTCTGTAGAGCCATGTTGTGTGATGAAGTTATCTACGGTTTTATTTGCCAGATACATGCAGATTCTATTATGAGATAATTTAGATAAAAAAGTGATTTTTTTTTGTGTTGATGATTCTGCCGAAAGAAATGAGATAATCCTGTAGTTTAGCATTATCGATACAACTAAATACAATTGCTTGGGTCATACTTGGAAAAGAATATGAAGCGGCTGATGCATAAATGTTTGTGATATTCGAACGTTGATTTACTGGACTGGTTAGATCAAAAGGTGTGTTTACATTGTGTGAAGTCATTTTAAGCTGCGGCGACGAAGGCCTTACTCCGACTCTGGTAAGTAACAAACCAACTGCATGCTACTATAAGCTACTTATAGCAGCTAACCTCACAAAATGATTGCACGGTAGTGTATATTTATTATTTGACGTTTTCTTTTTACAATATTAAAATAATAATTACGTATTGATGACTTTCGTAGTAATGTCTAGTAGATAAACACCTTAATTTTAAAAAACTATTTAATAAAACCACTTGGTTTTATTAAAAATAGGAGTATAATATCAGTACAACTGTTACAACTTAACCATACCTTGCCAGGCCTGGTCTTCGAAATATGTTTTCTATTGACTAAATTTATTCATGTAATTCAACGATGATATAATTTAAAAGCAAGGGGAACGAAATTCTGTTTCTGACCATATAGCGAATCAGATGTGTTGTTTTTACCGAAGATATTCGCCAGGTAAGTCGTTATACTTTTTCTATAAGCAATGTTATACTGGTTTCAGAATGGATAAGGCATTATCAAATTTATGTACTACTGGTCTTGTCATTTGATAGATTTTTAAGAAATATTAAACAAATGTTTTTTGATTTTTCATTTATATCACGTATCACGATAAGTTGTTTTTTCCGATTCTAACAATTCGAAATAAATGTTACTTTTGTTATTATGAGGAATTCAAATCTTCAATAAAAATTGGGGATTAGATTTTATATTTCAGATTTGGCTCCTTTCTCCCTAGAGGTTAACATGGGTGTGGTAGGGGTTATTTAAGACCATTCGACATATTTTTGAAAAATATTGAACATGTGTTTTTTAATTTTTCAGAATGTTGTTAAAAATGATTTAATTTTCAACAATATTCTAAAAAGTGTTGTTAAAAAGATTTAATTCCCAGACCTACTATGAATCAGCAAAATGAGACGACCAGGATGACGTAAAAAGGACGGAAGTGTAATATAATATTCCGGTAACAGCGCAAAAGACCCGCATTACAAAAATGGTGTAGGTATATTAGTAACATCAGAACTAAGTAAATATATGACCAATTTCGTACCAGCTTCGGATAGAATAATATTACTCCAAATAAATACTCAACCATTTAAAACTAACATAGGTACTTCAAATCTCTGCCCCGACTGCAGATAAAAAATATGACGATGAAGTCGAGAAGTTATATCATCAGATAAGACATCTTACAGAAATTTAATAAACTCGAAATTTTATATGTTATAGGCAACTTCAATGCAAAAATTAAAAGAGGTCGACGAGGTCAGACTGTAGGTTCTTGTGGTTAAGGACAATCTTACGATCAAGGACAGCCATTGTATGAATTTTGTAAAGAAAACGATAATATCATTGCAAACACCTGGTATAAACTAACCAAGCGACGACTATGCCTCCAAAATGCCGTCAAAAAAGTCACTATATATCCTGGGGCAGATATTGGATCTGATCATCAACCACTGGTAACGGATATTAACCTAAGGTTAAAACGAATTCAGCGACAAAAACCAAAAACCAATGTACTTAACTTTGACGATATAAACATAAAGCATAACATTATAAAAGAATTTAACAATAGAATAAAAACATCAGAGAACAACTAGAAAATACAGAAGAATTATGGAGTGAATTTGAAAACAAAGTTAATGAAATCTCCACAAACAATGATTATAGAAAAAACTTAATCAAGAAAAATAAATGTATGATAGACGACATCTTAAAATTAATGAAACAACGTCGACTGATAGAATCTAATGTAACAGAATATAGACACCTGCAGACAAGAATAAAATAGAAGATCAAATTAGCCAAAGAAAAATGAGTAATATATTTAAAGAACGAGTTCCCTCTGTACTTGTTGACAATAATAACAAAATTATTGTAAATGAGCACAAAATAAGAAAAGAATTGTAGCTGTATATATCAGAGTTGTTTGAAGATGACAGGAATAATATTGCCGAATTCTACCAAAAATGTACTAACGGCCCAGAAATTATAAAATGCGAAGTAGAACACGCTATAAATAATGCTAAAATTAGAAAAGCTTGTGGCCCAGCTGATACACCAACTGAGTTGCTAATATTAATAGAGAATGACAACATAAAAGTAGTATTTTTAATTCAATATATAACACCGTAGTGATTCCCGTAGATTGGCTTAAATCCATTTTGATCGCAAAACCTAAAAAAACACAATTCGAGAAAATGCTCAGAATGTCGATTAACTAGCTTATTGAGCCACACTCTTAAAATTTTTTCTCAGAACAGAACTTCACAACAGAATTAGACGCAACTGCGAAGAAGATCTTGAAGATACCCAATTTGGTTTAGAAATGCTATGGGAACCGGGAAGGCACTTTTTGCGTTTAACATTCTATTACAAAAGAAAACCCCGTTTCCAAAAGAAAAGATTTATTTGCATGTTTCGTGGACTTGGCAAAGGGCATGAAAATGCCTGTAAAAGGCATTCGATAAAGTACAGCATGTAAAATTAATGCAAATACTGAAAAATATTGGAATAGATGACATTTGTACTAGAGTCAAACTGCTATCATAAAAGATGGAGATAACTACACCGATGAAATCCCCATATAACGAGAAGTCAGACAAGGTTGCATTTTGTCGCCAACATTGTTCAATGTTTACTCGGACCAGTTACTTAAAAAGGCACTTGAGAGACAACCATATGGAATAAAAATCAAAAGGAAACTACTTAATGTGATTAGATATGCAGACGATACAGTTATTCTATCAGATAATATTGAAGGTCTTCAAATTCTGCTGGATCGTATTCACGAGGTAGGAGAGGAAATGGGCATTATAATAAACTCAAACAAAACCAAATTTTCACAATCCAGACATAGAAATAAAACGTAGAATAGCAATGACTAAAACTACTTTTATGAAAATAAAGTTATTTTTTCACAATAAACATCTCAGTTTAGAACTAAGGCAAATAATGGTTAAGTGCTATGTTTGGTCCCTACTTTTATATAGTACAAAAGTACATAGACGAATGCTGAAGATACCTTGGACGGCAAGAAAAGCTACTAAGAAGTACTAAGAGCTAGTAAGCTACTAGCACTAGTAGTTACTAGTAAGAAGTACTAAGGAGCATCAACAAAAAAACAGAACTGCTAAAGACTGTTAAACATCAAAAAATGTCTTATCTGGGGCATATAGTAAGGGGAAGTCGATATAAAATTTTACAACTGATACTGAAAGGCAAAATAGGGGGCCATAGAGGTGTAGGAAGAAAACAAGTTTCTTGGTTCAAAAACATTGCAGGTCAATTATTCCATATTGCAGAAGATCGAGAAGCCTTCGCAATGGTGATCACAAACGACAGATAATTCTGATACGGCACGCAAAGAACAAGATTCTAAAGAAAATATCAAAAAATTGTGCCGTATTATTTGATAAATATAGGCTGGCATTTTAAACACTTTTAGCACCATCTACCTGTTAAGGCCACGATAATATACATTATGATGGTACTATCTATCTTGCGTACTTGTGGTGGGAGCATGCGCTTACAAATTTTTAACTTTTATAAAATAATCAAGGTCTGGGGTAGACAAAGTCTTGCTCTACAAGTAAAAAATAGCGGGAAAACTTCACCTTCCAAAAAGCATTCATCATCTTTCATACTCCATTAGAAAATACTGGAAGTGTCTTATTACTAAATTAAACCTATGTGTCTGTCTGTATTATGCCATTCCCTACTCTTTTTATTTCAACCTCCTTTCAAGAAATTCTTTCTGTGACAAAATTTTAACAATGATCAACTGGTTTAGTCCAATGGGCCGTTATTTTTTACGATCCCTTATTTTTCCGTTATTTGTAAAGTCAAACTCCAACAACTATTATCCTTTATGCACTTTGAATATCTACCTCTATCAGATATTTTCTAGTGTAGAAATTCCAATGATAAGGCCATTCAGGAATTTGGAAAATTGCACGGGAAACGACGCAACTGCCATTACCAAGCGGGAATCTTTTATGGGATAATTAAAGCGGATTTATCAAAGCGTTTTGGTGGAGTGTTTACTATTACTAAATTCCTTTACGACAAGTTCACCGCTATAAATAAAAATAGCATTTTGAATGCTTTAAAATTAAGAGATTCTTACCTAAATACGTAAAAATTAAGAACAGTTTAATTTTATAGTTATTTCTCACAATAATTAATCAACGTAATGAATAGAAACTGAAATTTATTCTTCTCGGAGCACTACGAAACGGGGTGGATCGTAGTTGAGTTTTCAACTTGCTCTCATCTCACATGGTTGTCTATGATAATTGTGTCGGTGAGTAGCCCCATTTTTCTTAAATATAACCAAATGATATTCCAACTAGTCGTTCAGATAGCCAAGCGGGCTGGGCGGCCGGTTTCTTATTCGCTTCACTGCCAGTGATTCAGTGGATGTGAGTTCGATCCCCAGCTCGAGAAAACAAAAAGGCTACCGCAGAAGTTTAAAATTCTAGATGAGTCTACGGCTTAGACCAGAATATTCTGGTGTATGATCGACCTATGGTAGAGCAGTACGGCAAGAGATAAGGGCTTGCGACTCCTCCGTAGGTCCCTACCGGAAGGGTGTACCGCGTAAATACCGGTATATATATACATATATTCTAACTATTGGTTTATACTTTTAATTTAGTCTTGAAATGTATATGTAGGTAATTAATGGATGGAAAAATACATATCTCAGAAATCTGTGTAAGAATTAGGGCGACATCAAGAATTGTTCGGATTACCGAGAGCTTAGTGTCTTCTTAGGTTATTGCTTTCGGATGTTGACTACCATCATGGCAATCTGTATTTTGCAAACTGCGGTTCTGAAAAGATTTGTGGTTGTTGTTTTGAATCACGTACGTATATTATTTTAGCAAGGAAATTGTTCGCCATCCTGGTTCTCGTTTTATTCTACTTTTCCTTGAAGAACTAATTGCAGCATTCCACATATTACGCTGTTTCTCTTGATGTGACCGAGGTATTCAATTTTAACTGTTTTTATTGTGCTTAACAACTCTTTTCTGTTTTGCATTCTTAATAAAACGTCCTAGTTATTAACGAGGTTAGTGTTGGATATCTGTAGGATTCTACGATAAAACCACATTTTCTTACAGGTAGTGTCTTATACGAAAAATATAACAGCGTAGTAACCTGATTTTCATAGATACTGATAAATCGTGTCATTTGAATAGCTTAGCTATTGTTTGAAGTAGAGATCGTGCTTGTAAAGCTTAGTGTAACCAGCTTAATTAGTAGAATATACAGGCAGATAACTAAAAACCAAAAAATTGGTAGGACGGGGCTAAAAATAAGTGATTTTCGTACTAGTCGTTCTTATATAGACAATGTATTCTTTCCAAAATAAACAAAACAAAATTCCTTTGACATTCTGGAAACTATAGAATTTAGATTTCTGACATGGTATGGCAATGTCAAAACGATGAGTTATATTTTCACCAACCTCAGGAAAAATATTAAACCAAGAAAATCGTGAAGACAAGAAGTAAACGGTGCAATGGAAAATAGAGGTCCACAAGTTTATGAATGAAAGGATTGCATGTGGTAGAAGTTAGAATGGAATCTTGCCCAAATACTTTTGCTTTCTAGAGCATCTTCGGGGATATTTCGTCAAATTTTGGGCTATCCAGCAATTGCAGAATGTCATAGACTTACAATTAAACATACAGTTGAACATAACACTACACTAAACAGGGACAAACATTTTATGAGGACTAATATAAGAGTTATTTTTTCTGTAAGCAATAACTCTTATCTTTCCACTAATTTCAAGATTTACCTTGACATCTAATGTTTGTTCTTTTGGGTTTTACTAGGTGTACACGTACTAGAAGTGCACTTTTTTGAGGAAAATACCTCAAATCATAATTCACCACTTATTCGTCAAAGTTAGTAAGTAGTAAGCTCAAAAGTAAAAAATATTTAGAGAATCTAATAATTTAAGATATGCATGTGATACAGTTTTATTGACCGTCAAAGCTGAAGCCACACAAAATCAATATATAAAGTGGTTTTAATGATTTTAGTATTAGTCTATTGAAAAGTTACATTGAGATTACATTTTTGAGAGGATACAATAACGCTTTTTTGATATGTGGGGATGACAAGTTAAGTTCAAGTTTGTGGGGTCGCCACCCTTGTCCTCCAGCCGCCATCTTGGAAAAAAAGGAGCAAAGGGTTTTCGCGCTGTATCTCATAAACTAGTAACACTACAGACAATTTTATAAAACATTATTTTTGTAGATAATTAAATTATCTACAACTTTATTTCTATTATTTTTAACCGTGAAATTGAAAATAAAAAAAATATAAACAAAAATATCTAAAAACTTTTGAACAAACTTTCTTTTCAACTAATATTGGTTAATATTATAGGGGGTTTTCAACGAATAATTTTCAGTATAAATTTGTTTAATTTTAATAATTTCTTTGGAATTAAGAGTGCCTCCGAAGTTCTCTGGGTTCTTGAATACTCATAAGAATACGATAAAAAAGAACTATTAGGCTTAATATTAATTATAAATTTTTTTATGCATATGATTTACTATTTGGTTAATATTCTTATGGTATTATGAGTTTATTATCGACCTTTTTCTGCATGAGGTCACTACAAGTTTTACTATAATAATTGAGGCATACGGTAGAGCATTTGAGGCCTATTCTGCGCATCTGCAGAAAATTTCAGAAGTTTGTGGGTTGCTAGAGTTTTAAAGTTTTAATTGGTATCCAAATTTTTCTATTATTTTTTCAGCTCCAATCTTTAAGATCGCAGTGTTTTATGGTCAAAAACTCTAACACTGCATCAATAAGCTGCATCTTGTGTTTGCAGAAGCGATGATAAGTTAAGTGTAATTTTGGTCGTGGTCTTGACGAATTGTTTGTATCTCATGCTATTAGAAAATCATCTTTATTGCCACCATATAAAGAGACGAAAAAACGCTCGCCAACGACAGTGAACAAAGATGGCTAGGCACTGAGAAATATTGCTTTTCCGCTAGCTAACTTGGGATGTTTATGTAAAATTTTGATGAATTCAAGGTTGCCGATCTTATAAGCTACTAATGTTGTATGGCATCCTTAAAAAGCATGGAGACACATTAAATGTTCTGCAATGACGCCATATATAAAACTTAATGCAACGTACACCCATTTGAAGATTTAAAAAAATTAGATACTTTGGAAACACAACATTGGACTACTCCCTTCTAAATACAGTGAGCAAGACATGAATCTTAATGTCCTCTGCTACGACAATCAAAATCATTGTCTTGGACAGCACAAGCGCAGAACGGATGATGACTGTATTTGCATCAGATTTAGCCTAGTCGACACTGAAACCCTCTTTTCCTAGAGCAGTCTTGGGAGGGGCTATTAAATTTGTTTTGTTTTTTATTACCAAGAAATTTATCGTGGAATAATATTGGTATAATGCTCTTATTAAAGGTTATCTCTATCCATTGGTGCCTTTTCGTGCAACGCACGCGGAAACAAGTGCGACGCAAGCGAAGTAGATTTTGTGATAGCGGAATCGGTCAATCTTTTTTCTATTTTAGTGCTGTCTGCCAATAGGAGGTTGGATATCATCATCACTATCTTTGCTCTATCTACTGCTGCTCTGAAGAGTTTTATAGAACTGCACTTAAACCAGTCCCTTAAATTCTTTAACCATGACACTCTCCTTCCTATACTCCTTTCTCTACTTATCCTTCCCTGTATTATCAGCCTTATCAGTTCATATCGTTTTTCCTTTATTACGTGTCTCAGATATTGTAACTTTCTTATTTTTAGTGTGTTTATTATTTCGCATTCTTTGCTCATTTCTCGCAATACTTCCGTGTTAGTTTTCTTCTGGGTCCATGCTATTCTAAGCATCCTCCTATAACACCACATTGCAAAGGACTGTAACTTATTTATGTGTTCTTGCTTCAATGTCCAGCTTTCAAGTACATATTGCAGTATCTAAAACACGTAGCATCTTAGTGCTCTTACTCTAAGTTCTAATCTAGGTCTTTGTTGCGGTGAATTTTTTTCATTTTTACAAACGCATTTCTATCGGTATATTTCCCAAATGTATGTTTGTTGGTATATTTGTTTTTTTGTTATTATCATGTATTTGGTCTTCCTTGTATTCATTTTTAGTCCATATTTTTCACAGAAACTGTTTTGTTTAGCAGTAGTTGAAGTTGTTCAGCAGGGCTTGCCATAATCACGGTGTCATCTGCATATCTTATGTTGTTAGATCTTCCGTTAATTATTAAGTATGTCTTATTTTGTCAAATGCTTTTTCAAAATCAACGTAACAAACATGCAGATCAACATTCATATCCATGCATCTTTGAGCTAACATATTAAAAGCAAATAACGCTTCTCGGTTCCTAGTCTGTTTATAAACCCAAACTGACTATTACCTATTCCTTCTTTCAGTTTTTTATTCGACTTATTATCCGAATAATTGAACGATTACGATTGAGCTTCTTGATATTTTAGAATTGTATTAAAATGTATCAAGTAGATTAAAATAAATTTATATATCATGGATAAAAGCCAATTCAGGTATAGAAGAAAATGAAGAAGTGGACTATTTAGCAAAAGATAGTGCGAAAAATGGAAGACTACTTAGATTAAAAATACCAGAGTCTGATTTTATCCCAATTTTTCGAAAGGAACTTAAGGAAAAGTGGCAGATAAAATACAAATGTGAAGACAAAGGACAGTTTTTTAAGAATGTACATCCAAAATAAGGGACAAACCATGGTTTGAGAATACATGTAATCGTTCAATTATTCGGATAATAAGTCGAATGCGCTGCAATTATGCACTATTTCCAGCGTATAAACATAAAATAGGAATGTTAGATAATAATAAATGTCTATGCGATGAAATTGCCGATTTACAACATATTCTTTTAGAATGTCCTTAAAAAAAATAGAAATTGATAAGTTTTATCAAAATTTAATATTGTACAAAATGAAATTTCCAATAAATGTTTCAAATCTATTGACATTAGAGGATAATAGATCATATATCAGTATGTAAAATCTACTAATATTACTTTGTAAGCAGCATTGCGTTATATGAATAAATTTGTAAGTCTAAAACGAAAAAAAAAAACAAAAAAAACAAAAAAAAGCAAACCAATAAATAAATAATATTAAACAATATAAAAATATTACTAGTAAAAAGAAATAAACAATAAAAATAAAAGAAAAGTTACAATGGTATATAGACTGATATCAAAAAAAAAACAATAAAAATAAAAATAAGTAACGAAAATATTTAGGCATTTACTAACACACTAAAAATATTGTATCTTAATTTAACCTGTATATAATATTAATATGTATATAATGTAAACAATGGAAATGGATAATAAAACTATGAGAAAACATGACTGGCCTTTTGGCTTTGCCAATGCCATTAAGTTAGGGAAAAAAAGTTTGTTATTTATACGACCATGTACTATTTTCAAAAATAATTTAAGAGTATGACTTACTAGTGATATTGTTCTATTTTCACTGCAATATTTAGCGTTTGTATTTTTAGGAATAGCACAAAAGCTGGAGAGTAGTCATTGTTTCGATATGTGTCCTGTTTTGTATACTGAGTTAAGTCTACTATAATATCTAAGGTTTCATCATTTACGCATTTAAAGATTTCTATAGGGATTTGGTTTGGACCTGCTGCTTTACCATTTTTGCTGTTTTTTAATGCCATTTTAGTTTCCTCTTTTAATATCTTTAAAACCATCCTCTTTTACTTCTATCTCCATCTGCTCTGTTCTATTGTCGTTTGTCTTTGAACAGTTCATTGATGTGTTTTGTTCATCTTTTTAATTTATTGTAAGTATTCTACACAAGTTTCCAATTTGCATCTTTCAGTATTCCCGGTTTTCTTGTTCCATTGTTCTTTTATTCTTTAATTAAGTTAATTCTTTAATTTTTTTATGTTTGTTAAAACTATCATGTCTTTTCTGGTTTTCGTCTATTTCTGCGCATTGTTCTTTTAACCATTGTTCTTTCACTTTCTTAATTCTGCATTTTATTTGTTTATCTACTTTTTTGTACATCTGATTATCTTTGTTTTTATATTGACGTATTTCTTCCATAAATCTAAAATTTCTTCTGTCATCACTTCACCATCATCAATGGTGTTACAGCCCTATGAAAAAGCCTCGACCTTCCCAAGTCTATTACGCCAGGCAGTCCTATCCATTACCAACCGTTGCCAGTTTGTTGCGCCTATCTTTCTACCATCCTCATCTACACCATCCTTCCATCTGAGTTTTGGCCTACCCCTTTTTCTACTTCCCACGGGTTGTGACATAAGGATTCTTCTAGGGGGGTTGTTCTGCTGTGATCTTGCTAGATGTCCTGCCCATCTTAGTCTTTCTATTCTTATAAGAGATACTACGTCTTTACCACCAAATATTTGTTTATATCTGTGGTATACCTCGTAGTTGTATCTCCTCCTCCAAACACCATTTTCACAGATGCCACCAAATATTCCTCTCAGGATCCTTCGTTCAAATATAACCAGAAGGTCTTCGTCTGCATTGGAGATGGTCCATGTCTCCGATCCATATGTCAACACTGGCTGTCATTAATTACTTCTTTTTATATGTGGTTGGTGTTAAAAGTTCTTTTTGACTTTTATCTAGTTCTCTTTTTATCAATAGCCATTTTTTATCCGTCTCATTATTTTGCAGAATTTGTTCTTTAACATTCATTAATCCGTTGTTGATTTTATCTGCCAGGGGTTGCCTTATGAGTGGGCTTCTTAATTTACTTGTAAAGATTTTTGCATTTGTTGTTCTCCGGTTTATTATTTCTATTAGAAGCCTAATTTTGGTCACTAATGGGTTGTGATCTGACCCTATGTCGACACTTGGATAGGTTTTTGCAGATATAATTGCGTTCCTGTATCTTTGTCTAACCAATACATAATCTATTTGGTTTCTAACAATTCTATCTTCTTAATCTGCTGGTGATTTCTAGGCATATAGTCTTCTTTTTGGAATTTTGAAAAATGTATTAGCTATAACAAAATTATTGTTTTGGCAAAATTCGATAAGCCTGTCACCCCTTTCGTTTCTGTTGCCGAGACCATATCCTCCTATACAATCTTGTACTTTTTCTTCCCCAACCTTTGCGTTAAAGTTTCCTATTATAATTGTTACATCTTGCATTTTAATGGGTTTTAAAATGTTGCCTACGTCTTCGTAAAAAGTTTCAATATCGCTCTATGGTTTGTCCATAGTTAGAGCATAAACTTGTAGGATGTTTATTTTGGGTTTGTTCTAATTGTATTGTAAGTATATAATTATGTTGGAGTATGGAGTGAAATTTATTACAGCTTCATCATTGTTTTTGTTAAATATTGTTCGATGTTATGGGTCGATAATAAATTAATAATGACATAGGAATATTAAGAAAATAATAAAATCATATAATAATATGAATAAAAAATATATAATAACTAAGTCTAATAATTCGTTTTTATTTTATTCTTGCATGTAAGAAGAATCCAGCTAACTAAGGAGTGCTGTAAATTTCAGAAAAATTAATGAAATTATGGTTCGTTGCAAAACCCTTTATGATATTGTTTTGACATTATTTTATTGTAAAATCACTAAAAAAAAGTTCATACCAAAAAGAAAATGTGTCTGTAAAAGACAGGACGAAGATAAGGTAACAAACACAATGTAGGGCATATGGGAAAAACTGTAAATAAGAAGGTCCCTAGCTCAAAATATATAAAAGATCGTGGAAAAACGTGTATCTGGTAGAAAACCTCTTATCTTAAGAATGTTAAGCAGTGGATCGGAATAACAACTGAAATCCTATACAGATTAGATTTTTCAAGAATGCTAAAATGTTTTGCTTTCTTATCCTATGGAGACATTTAAGTATATGAAATACATATTTATCTTGTTTTGTATATACTATTTAGAGAGATAATAAGAAGCCTCTTATATTTTTTGCAGCTGTCGTAGATTAGAACCCAACTTGTCCTTCGCGAAAAGAATTCTCATTATACCAAACAATGTTTCTCGGTATAGTTTTTTAGTAGGATGCAATATGGCGAAGGAATTGCGTTCCTTCTGAATTCTAGGTCAGGAGAATCTCGGAACTATTTGGGCCATCATCGATTGATCCTCGAAGTCGTTATAAGGAGAGCGCTAGTATAGTAGAGATGGCCAAGCCGGCGGTTTATTCCCATTTGATGGACTTACTTTAGGGTTATGTCGTAGCTTAAAGATCCATTAGGAAAGCTAGGACATTAAACTGTTGGTTTATATGACATGAGGATAGATAAATTAAGAAAACGTACTGTTTTATTGCTAACTTGGAACTGTATTGATTGTAACGTAATTAAAACTATTTCAAGACATATATTGCAGTATAAATTGGCACTGTAAAGGTTAACACAAATCGTTTTGCATACACATTTTTATATAAAATGTGAAAGTGGCAAATTACGAAGGAATTCTTCTTCTTTTTTTCATGTATACATAACTCTGTTTATTTTTAATGTGTCTCCAGTAATTTCTCGTGTCATTGCTTTCGTGGGCTTTCTATTCAGATCGTATTTATGTTTGCTGTCATTTTTTCTATATTTTCGCTATATCTACTCTTTTCTTTTTTAACTCTAGGATGCCTAAGCAAGTGTTTCTACGATATGGCATAACATAAGTCTTGCAAATTCACTTTGTAAATAAAATACTAAAATAGATAGTTTCTTTAATTGTAGTCTAATATTCATTTAATATTTTTTTATTGGTTATAATAAAATATTTTAGAAACAAAAATAGTTAAAATAAGCGAAAACAAACATTAAAAAATAAGGTAAGGACCACTCCATACAATTCTTGCATATAAAAACACTATGTTCTTTGCAAATTGGACACACACTTCTGGCACATTTGGGTGCTTATTCTTCTAATATGTAGAGGGCACTTAAAACATGTCCTCTTCATTCTATGAACCAAATTAACTCTAAAGTTTCTCAAGTCAACTCAAAAGTCAACATAAAACTACCCATATGTCTTCAGGATGTTTTTGTAAACTTAGGATTTTCAGCCCATTTCTTATAAATAGTAAAACTAATTTTTTTTTACTAAATCTTTGAAAAAGTATGTTGTTTTATTTGTATGGCCTGCAGATTTTTTTTATTTTGATTTATATAAAGAATAAACGCATAAATGTTACATTCATAATGCTGTACCAAACGGCAATGGGCCAATGTCTAGTTTAACGATTTACCGTGTAGTGTACAGATTAATCATGGTGCATTGTACTAAGAAGAACGACAGCTTTATTTTTCTTCGGCACATAACTTACCAAAGTCAAATTATCATTAAATCCAAAAATACTTCTTATTTATTCGTAATGTCCCAACACAAGTTATTCCTATAAACAATAATTGCTATGCTAAAGGGATGTTAGTAAAAGTTGCCAATTATTAAGTTACGACCATAATTTTTATGAAAACGGTCAATACCCTTACACCATTTTCCCCTTCTTCTTCTTCTTCTTGTAGTTCCTTCTCCTATTGGAGGTTTGCTATCATCACAGCTATCCATACCTTATTGGCGGCTGCTCTAAAAAGACCTAGTGAGTTGCAACTATACCACTCCCAGAAAATTATTCGCCTTGTGGTAAGGTCACCTAAATATTCTAGCTTTCTTGTTTTGATCCTTTTTCCTGTTTTTTTTTAATTACCTATATTTGACTTGTTTTATACACCACCTAACCTTTAACCCACGTGTGTCTTTTCATAATATTAACTAGTTTATTTTAATAATATTTATTATATTTATTTTCATTCAATTCTTGTCAATTTGCTATTTTTTATTTAATGTTTTAATTATTTGCAATCTTCAAAGAAAATCTTTCAAACTCAAGCTTTATTATTTTAGTTTTTTTGTCCTACAATCATTTTTTTCCTTCCCCCTTTTTGAGCGGGATAACACCTTACGAAGAAATCACAAATGTATCAGCATATATACAGATATGCAGAACTTAATAACTGCTTAGGACCACAACGGCATTTTCACCAAGCTGAAAACCACTTACTTAGCTGCAATTCATCCAGACAACATCAGAAGCCATCAGCAAGTTATTCTGTAAAGCAATAAGTATTAATTTCAATATTATGTAAAATTTCAATTTTATATTTTTTATGTAGAATATATGATTAGTTTATTTGTCTCGGCTAAACTCATTTTTCAGATTTAGGAGAAGGTGGGGGAATATCGGTCGCAGGGTGATATCGATCACTCTCAAATTTCATCTAATTGACGTCGCAGAGCAAAACGAATGCGCACATGTTGAACGCATCAACAACAGGTGGTGCACTGGCTACTTAGCCGTTTTTCATACGCCATAGGCACTTAATGTCTAATAAATTTGTGTTTTGTCGAAAATTTTTAAAAGATTCTACAATCGTATTTTGAGGTGAGGGCTCCTTTATTAGCTAAAGTCAGCATTTTAACATTCACAATGCATGAAAACATATTTCTAGAATACAGATATCACAAAATCATATGATTTAATGTTAAGTGTTTTCTAAAAAGTTCGTGTCAACAGTGAGCACACTTTTATGAGCACACCGTAGTGGTCGATTTTACCCCAACCTGATCGACATTACTCCGTGATAGGTCTCAGTTGATGTTATTTATTTCAGATGCCACAAACATATTACAGAAAAACATCATGGTCCGTATGGGGCAAAAAGGCGATGGAAAGAGCCCTCATCGATAAAGCTGACAAAATACTTTCGATAAGAGGAACATCTAAGTTATACATCACACCTTATGGAATATTGCAAGACCAATTAAGTGGTGGTTTAGAGGCCAAAAGAATTACACTAGGAAGAAAAGCTATCTTTGCCAAGGAAGAGGGATACAAATTTTTGTCTAGAATTTTAGATCTCTCGAAGGTGTCTCGTACCATACGTCAAATGGTTTTTGAATATGCAGAGCAAAATGAAATTAAACATCCATTTAAAATGGCAACGAAAACTTGTGGAAAAGAGTGGTTTTATTCATTTATGCATCGTGATCCAGAACTCTTCTTCTTAAAGTGCCTATCCGTTCCGGATGTTGGCGATCATCACGGGTATCTTTACTTTGTTAACTGGAGCGCAGAGCAGTTCAGTGGTATACCACTTTCGTATATTTTGAAGCCAGGAAATGCGTCTTCTTCCTGGTCCTGTCTTACCATTAATCTTTCCTTGGAGAATCAGCTGAAGAAGGCCGTAACGTTCTTGATTTCTCATTACATGTCCTAGATATTTCAACTTTTTAGTATTGACGGTTATGAGAATTTCACATTTTTTTCCCATTCTACGCAAGACCTCCACATTAGTAACTCTCCAGTTTGTGTAAACCAAAAGCAATAAGTTTGAATAGAATTGCTACTTTTAATTGTAAAGAATTAAATATATTTTACAAATACTTGGCAACTCTATGTGATCATTACAAATTTGAATATCATCAAATTTTTAATGTTGAAACGGTTATTAGTAATGTTCTTATTCCCTGTAAAATTGTTGCTGCCAAAGACTAGAAAAAAGTTGGTACAATTACCAGTGGCGAATAAAGACAAACCACGAAGCTGGTTTGTGCTTTTAGTGCCTCATATCAATATGTTCCACCTATGTTTATTTATAGAAGAAATTGGATATACAGATGTTCCAAATCAGAGTTGATAACGGAACAACTTTTCTTGAAATAATTAAAACATTTTCAGTGGCATGCTAATACTTCTAAAGAATATCCAGTTCTTTTAGTGCTAGATAACTATACAACGCATTTAAGTCTGGCTTCCTACCATTTTTGTCGCGACACCGGAATCTCCTTTCACTACCACCGCATACCTCCCACCGTCTCAAGCCTCTAGATATCACGTTTTTTTTTTCTCCATTCAAGACAGCTTACTACCAAGAATGTGACAAGTATATAAAAAAAAAAAAAAAAAAATATGAGAAAATCAGTGCAACAAACGTTGCGGAACTTGCAAAATGCATTTAATAGGGCTGCGTCTGTTGAGAAGGCTGTAAATGGTATTCAAACCACAGGGATCTTTTCCTTCAATCCCAAAGCTTTTTGCAACAAAGAATTAATATTTATACCAGTAGTTAAACAATATTAATATAATGTGTCTTCTCTGCCCGATACATATCAAACACCATCGCCAACATCAATTCTCCTAGATGAACTACCAGTTCCCAGTAAAGTACAAAATAAAAAACTGAGACCAAAAGCAGCACCATCATCAGAAAATTATTTATCTAAATCAGAATTAGAGGAAATTTGAGACATTGATCTGAGCAACGATAAGGATAAATCTGTGCATCTAAGAAATGAAAGCTTATCTTGTATATCTTTCAGTGAACTATGCCCTCTACCGGCATCACATCACCACCATTAAGGCTGTTTCATCGGTGCACCAAAACCTAGGAATTGTTATTTACCGACAAAATGTCTCGAAATTTGGACACAATATTCGAAACTATATTGTTTTTAAAATGAAGATTTAGTTTTTTTTTTTTTTTTGAAACTTTTGTTGAAAAATTGGATTATACTGTTTAACGTTCTATTATAACCAAACTTTTTACGCCCATCACTTGAAAGAGTTTTTTTTTGTAATCGTTGATTTTTTTTTCACCTTTCTGTGTCCAATAATAATCGGGAAAAGCGTGTTCAAACTTTGAAGGAAATTGCTAAAAAATACTAAAATCTAATAGTGAAACGTGTTACTCATCATTGTCGGTTAGGTTCACCGTTATTGTCTTCGTGACGTCAAATCTCATGAACGTACGGTCAGTTAGTTCATGTTAAAACTAATTTGAATGGAGAGTAATGCATTTGTTGCCCGTTGGCCGACGCCCCTGAGTAAAGATAGTCTCGCGTAAGTAGTGTATAAATGTAAGTGATACGCCCATTTCAATTCGCAGTGTGCTTGAATTGCTAAAACAGCTTTAAAAGAACAATTAAAAAGTAAGGAACAAAAAAGTAAAAGAATAATGAGGTTAAGAAAGTTAAACGAATTTGAGCTACTAAGATAAAAACAAAAAAAAAATAGTCAAGAAGAGGACTTATAGCGTAAAAGCACACCAAATACAAGAAAGCGAACTATGTGCAGTATTTTCGGAGATTGGAATAATGAATTATGGTGGAGATGTCCATATGCTCCCAGAAGCGGATACTGTTACTCTTTAAATTTGATCAAATTGTAACTAAAGAAATATGTATTTTTTAAATAAATCTAAGTAAACTTAACCATTAAACTTGTCCATCTGTAATCGATATTTCCTATCCTTGATCGATATTACCCATCTCCATTGCCGATATTACCCGATTGATTCATATTAACTTGAATTGTTTGAGTTTCAAAAATATGTATTTTTAAAATATTTGTAATTATTTTACATTTTTGAAGCAGTAATTTTTCTTATTTATTTAAAGGCAGCCGCATCAACCATATTGGTTATTAGCGGATGAATTTAATGAAAATAATAATGATTAAAAATAACAAATAAATAACATACTTATCTGTGGTTCAATATCTTACATCATCATCAGCATCATTTAACCCGGATCTATCCACTGCTGGATATAGGTCTCCCTCAGTCTTTTCCATGTGTTTCTGTTTTGTGCTGTTTGCATCCAATTTTTGTCGATCCGTTTTATGTCATCAGACCATCTTGTTGGTGAACGACCTCTACTTCGATGTGCTTTTTGTCTCGGTCTTCACTGTATTGTTCGCTGTGTCCATCTGTTATCCGACATTCTAGCTGTGTGCCCCGCCCAGATCCACTTAAGGGTCAAAATTCTTTCTATGGCATCTGTCACTCCTGTTCTCCGTCTTATTTCATCGATCCATGGCTCTTTGGGTAACACAAATTTTATTTCTTACTTTATTGGTTAGTGTTAATATCTCTGCACCATATGTAAGTACTGGCAACACGCACTGATTAAAGACTTTTCTTTTAAGACACATAGGCAGTTCTGATTTAAGAACATAGTTCAGCTTGCCGAATGCCACCCAACTGAGTTATATGCGGCGGCTTAGTTCGCACGTTTGATTATCTCTTCCTATGCGTATCTCATGTCCTAAGTAGTTATAAGAGGTGGTTTCTTCAATATGCATGCCATTTACAGACGTCCTTTCGATTAACACAAGATTTGTCATAATTTGTGTTTTTGTGTGATTGATTTTTAATCCAACTTTTAGGGAGGCTAAGTATAGTTTCTCCAGTTGCGATACTGCATTATCGATTCTGTCAGCAAAAAGGACAATATCGTCAGCAAACCTCAAATGACTAAGCATTTCTCAATTGACATTAATTCCTTTGTCACTCCGATTTGGGTTCTTAAACATATGCTCTTATAATGTTGTAAACAATTTTGACGAAATTGTGTCTTCCTGTCGTACTCCCCGTTTTATTTTAAATACGTTGGTCTTTTTATCTGCCAGTTTCACGCTTTCTGTCTCATTTTGATAGATGTGTTTTATCATGTTTATATAGCGATGATCTATACGGCACTCTGTTAAGGCTTTTAACATCTTTTGATGGCTTATTGTGTCGAAAGCTTGTTCGTAGTCAACAAATATCATGACTAACGGCTTGTTATATTCAACACTCTTTTCTATTAAGTTCTTAATTACTTGTAAATGATCATTCGTGCCATGTCCTGCTTTAAAACCTGCTTGCTCTCTTGGCTGATAAAAATCCAACTTACTTCCTAGCTTGTTGGTAATAACTCTTGTAAATAGCTTATATACTTGTGACAACAAGCTAATGGGGCGGTAGTTACTAAGATCGCTGATCGCTGATATTGGACCTCAGCGACCAATATCTTACAGTCTCTTAGAAATTTCACAATATTTTAACTGGTACACTCACTAAAAATGTCCCTTATAACTGATGGAATTTTATTAGTTAGTCTTTCAACACTATATTTTTGACACTCCGACGTGTTTCACTGTTAACGGCATGTCACAACTCGTACATTTTGGTTGAGGTTCCTTCTTCATGAGGTATTCATGTGTGAGTTTGCTGTGTCCTAATCAGAGCCTGGTTAATAAAACCTGAAGGAAATGGCTAGGGGCGTTGTTAGTCCATCGTCCAAAATTTGGTTTAATTTCTTTTAACTTTGAGGATTTTTCTTCCCAACATTTAGTCCAATTACATATCAGCTTTTGTTTAAAGTACGGATTGAGATCTTCTGATAATGGTTTTATTATCGGTCTGATATTTGGGGAGTAATTGTTTAGATGAATAAACTAAATGTCGATATTATAAGTTCCAATTTCGTAAAAACTCTAGCTAACAATAAATAACAGTTCTGTATTAAGTACTCGATATTTTCTTCCAAGATAAGACGTTCTTACACCTAAGAGGCTGAGCTAGACGAGGCCTAACAATTGGCTTTCAAAGAGAGTTGTTGTTCAAGATTTATTGTTGTATATTGGCTCCAAACTATCTTAGTTACATTGTTTGCCAATGACACCCACCGTTTCTGATGGATCGATCGATGGTTTCACATATAAACTCGCCTTTATCACAAAAAATGTGATGATTGTTGGTGGAAATAAACCACTTGCTCTTTAATTTTGTTTCTCTAGAAAAAAGTAATGTAAAGTGGAACTTAATAAAAAAAATAAAAAAAAAATCAAAACCTTGACAGATTTGAGAGATTATTTTTAAAGGATATACATAGTTGCACTAAATAACTTAGTGCCTGTAAAGTTCAAATTGATCCATACTATCTGTATTAATAATTTTCTTGATATGTACTAATAACCTGCACTAATACGGTATAAAATAACTGCTCACCTCTACTTTTTAATAAGTGCCACGCCGTTGCTATCGTGAGGCAAGTTAAAGACGAACGGAGATGGATATAAAGAAATTTCTTTGCGAAAATAATTGTTGAGTGAGTTTTTGAGACGAAGGGCGGATATTGCCTTCGGTATGGCTCGAATGCAGCTGGAGATGGTGCTCTATTATAGAAAAATCAGTTAGCGAGCCAGAAAATTTCGTTTAAGGTGATACATGGAAAAGGGTGGAAAGAGTTTTTACTATGAGATAAAAGATGTACGTTTTATTTTGTTTATTAAATTTTTCGAACATAAAGCTATATCTTTTAGAAAACCCTTCTTAATAGTTGGTTCATATAAAACTAGATATAATTAAAAGCTATTTATTTATTTATAAGTAGACGTTAGGATAGGTATTCTATGTCATAGTATTAACAAAAAACTAACAAAAAGCTTACTATAAAACGCAAATTAAATGTAACTAACACTGTACTAAATACCATAAAAACATAAAATAAGTTACTTTCCAATAGACCACCAACAAAGAACTTTATTGATACGTTGACAGTAGAAACAGCTAAATATTTTTAAATATGTTGAATTATTTTTACAGAAAATTGTGTTTATGTGTTACAAATAGAGTGTAACTGAAAACAGTGCGTTTCTTGAATGTATAGGCAGAAGGCACCATGTAGAGCAAAAAAGTTCCATAACATCTTTTCTAAATTTAACCGTTTAACCAAAAAACGAAAGAACATTTTGATGTGCAAAAAGAAATCCGTCAACTACGTCATCATCATCATAAGTGGGTCGACAATCCGTTGTGGATCTTGGCCTGCTCACAAAGAAGGCACCACCTTTGTCGATTCCTAGCAAGTTCACTCCATCTTCTAATCCTTAGAATCTGTAAGTTTTCTTCCACATCATCAATCAATATCATTTATGGTCGTCCTCTACTTCTTGTGCCCTCTGGTTTGAAAATGTTAATCTCTTTGTGTATTCGTGATCTGACATCCTAGCAATGTGTCCAGCTCATCTAAGTCTCTGCACTTTAACGAATTTTACAATATCTGGATTGGTTTATTACTGATATAGCTTTAAGTTGTATCTTCGAAGCCACAACCCATTTTCATTCTTTCATCATTTTGAGATAAGGTCCCCCCCCCCCCCGCCCCTGGTCTTATCAAGGTCCTGTATATATAAGCTTCACTGCACGTTATATATTTTTATTTTTTAAATGTTTGTAGAGACCGTGAACAGTTCTGTTTGCTATTGCTATGCGTCTTTTTATTTCGTCGCTTTGTTGCGTTTACTAACGATCCAAGATATATAAATTCTTTGACTTGTTTAAAAGTATGGTTGCTAATCTAAATTCTCTGTTGGATATTTCAAGGGTTTTTAGAAACCAACATATATCTTACTCTCTCTATTTTCTTTACAAAAAACGTATAGTTTTCTCCTTCAATTCTAACGCATGAACTTACGTTTTGCATTGTTAGTTGGATTAACTTAACTAACTTGGTGAGATCCTTAAGTCTATCATTGCAGTATATAATGCAGTTCCTTTTATACTGTCATAGGATGCTTTGAAGTTAATGAAGAGATGGTGTGCATCTATCTTATATTCTACTGACTTTTCCAGAATCTGTCTATGTACTTGAATTTAATGTGTAGTTTACTTTCCAGCAGTAAATCCGCATTGATATTGACCTTTGTATCCCAATATCCTTTGTAAAATGTTTTCTTAAAAAGTCTTTCAAATACTACATGGTCGAAGATTTTATACACTGATGCTAACAGAGTAATGCCTCTATAGCTCTTACACTCTAGCTGATCACCATTTTAATGCAATGGACATATTATTTCGTTCAGCGCCACTCTTCCAATTACTTTCCAATTCTTCCATATAAGTACTATTAGTTTATGGATTGCTGTAAAAAGTTGATCACCACCTTTTTCATACCTTTTCGGACAGACTTCATCGACTCCTGGGGCTTGATTGTCTTTGATTTTTATCGCTTTTGACACTTCTTCTCTTGATGGGTCTTCACTGTGTAGTTGACGTTCTAGATTTTGTGGATTTTCTATGTTGTAACCTCCTTCAATATCTTTTATATTTAGATGTTATATATAATAAACTTTTTATCTCACTGAGTGTGTTCTGTTCGTATTTCCTCTTCTTAGGTCGATGGATACGTTTTTTCTCTCTTCTAAGACGTCTATACTTTTCTTTTGTTTTTTCTCCGTGTACAACCTGCGTTAATGGTTTTTTGATATGCTGCATTCTTTCTATTTGTGGCCATTTCGCACTCATGATCAAACCAATGATTTTTTTTGCCTGACTTGGTTTCACCCAATGTTTTAACGGATTTCTGTAACACAATATTTAGTATATTTGCCCATAGTTGGTTAATATCTTCTTCTTTTTTTAAGCTTTTTGTCCTTATTTGATCCTCTATTTGCTATTTGTCGATTTTTTCTCTCCTTCTTCCGATCTTCGTTTTTAAATTGGATATTCGCTCATTAAATCGTAATTTAACTAAATAATGATCACCATCTATGTGTGCTTCTCTAAAAGACCTAACATTTTATAAGTTAGAGCAGTGTCTTGCATCGATGATTATATGATCTATTTGTTTAATCGTTTTATTATCAGGAGATTTTCAAGTTGCCATAAGTATATCTTTATGGAAAATTATGTCCCCAGCTATTAACATGTTCTTAGACCTCGCAAAATTTATGATTCTAAGACCGTTATCATTATAGTCTACGTGTAGGCTCTTTTTTCCGATGATGGTTGAAAACATATTGTCTCTTCTAACTTTGGCATTTAAGTCTCCTGTTATTACTTAGATGTCATTTTTTCGGCACTTATCGTACTCTTGGTCTAGCAGCTCTATCTAGCAACTCTATCTAGCATGTCTGCATGCTTGTGCCAATTTGCCTTTTTGAAGTTAAATCTCCTTCTGAATGGAATGGTTTGTGAATGGAATAGTTTGTGGTCTGACAGTTGAAAAGATATAAGGCTGTATTACTACTCTGGTTCATCTGTCTTCGAGGTTGTTACTTAAAAAACAGATATCCAGGTTATATTCTCCTTTCCAAACTTTGCTTTAAAGATAGGGGAAGTTTATAATCATGGATTACCGTAAGGCCACTCGTTTCGGCCCATGCTTCTACTGCGTCTCTATTTGCGTCCGAATCTGCATAGCCTCAGAGTAAACTGTGACTGTTAAAGTCTTCCAGTACAAGCTGATTGGGTTGTGATTGGAAGTTAGTTGTGGGTGAAAAAATAAAAGGCTGGTTTAGGAGCTTGTATACCGAGGTTATTGTCCATTTTACGATCTCAGTTTGAGTTCTCACAAATACCGCACTTCCATGCTTATCAGCAATCAGTTTCATACTGGAGACTTTCGGTCTTGCTGCAGTTAGGTCTCTGTGGGTTTATTGGATGCACAATACCTTACATTTTGTATTCTTGTAGGATTCTGATAAGATATCTTGTTTGACTGTAGTGATGTCCTTGATATTTATGCTGGCTACTGTTAGTATTGGTTCTGGGAAGAACCGTTGTGGTTTGATGCTTGCCATCTGATTTGGTTTGGTCCGGTGTTGAAAGGATTAACCGTCTACTAGTAGATGTTTTTAGGAGACGCCGTCAATAGTGTTTACTTTGTAAGTGATATGGCACTATTAATCTCATGAAGGCTCCTTCCTTATCCTTTACCGCTTACCATTCTAATCTTGCAATCCTCCAAGGCGTCCAGAACTAAGTCTTAAGGTCTATAGTATATGCTCCATTATATGTTACATACTCCCCTATAAAAAAGTTATGGAAGTGCCTTTGGTAATAGAAGTTTTACCAAGTTATAGTGTCAAATATGACGAACGGAGAAAGTGCATCCCAATGTACTCGCTAAACAGTTATTCGATAACAATAATGACGTATGTAGGCTTAAATGTTTTAAAACAAATAATCTACTAAACAAAATTAATGTTTAAGCAAAACCAACTATATTTTAACTTCTACCTTCATTTTGTGGTATGTAGTTGTAATTGTGTTTTATTATGTTTTTTTTTAGTTGCTAAATAAAGAAACGGAATTCTCCACTAAAAGAGGCTCCAAGACGCTATGTAATCAGACTATTTCTTCTTCTTCTTCTTAACATGCTATACACCAAAGTGCGTAGGCGACTATCTTATTACTAGAATTCTGTTCTTGGCGGCGTGACACAACTCGCCTGTATTGTGTATTCCTGTCCATTCTTTTATATTTCTTAACCAGGATAATTGTTTGCGGCCGGCTCCTCTCCTACCTTTGATCTTCCCTTGTAGGATTAATTGTGGTATTTCATATTTTTCTCCTCTTAATATGTGCCCAAGGTAACCAATCTTGCGTTTGTTAATTAATTCAAAGATTTCTCTTTGTACGCCGGCTCTCTTAAGGACGTCATCGTTTCGAACTCTATCCACCCAAGGTATGCGCATCATTCTTCTCAATGGCCACATTTCAAATGCTTCTAGTTTGTTGATAGATGTTTTCTTCAAAGTCCACGTTTAAATGCCATAAAGCAAGATGGACCATATGTAGCACTTGCCCATTCTGTAGCGTATTTCGAAATTTAGGTTTTGATTACATAGAAGCGATCTGAATTTCGCAAAAGCTTGTCTTACCATTTGTATTCGGGATTTTATCTCGTGTTGTGAATCCGATTGGTTATTGATTGTGGTGCCAAGGTATTTAAAAGTTTTCACGCGTTTTATACGATCGTCACCTATGCATATTATCGGGTTTTCTGGAGGGTTTCTGCTGATGACCATATGTTTCGTTTTCAAAATGTTGATTTTAAGGCCACATTTTTTACCTATGAAATTTACCCTATCAAGTAATAACTGCTGATCTTCCAAATTATCAGTTATAATCACTGTGTCGCCCGCATAGCGTAGGTTGCTAATTGGTATGCCGTTCACCTGGTATGCCTAATTCCGTGTCTTCTAATGCTTCCGCAAATATATTTTCAACATATAAATTAAAAAGCATCGGAGAGAGTATGCAGCCTTGGCGGACACCTTTCCGGATTTAAAATTCATCCGTATATTGATCTTGATCAATCCTCACCTTTGCCATTTGGTTCCAGTATAGATTCTGAATAATTCTGATCTGATCTGATCTCTGACTATTTCTTATAATTCTTTATTTTTGGATAGATTGTAATTTTAATTAAAGTTATGAAAAAAAATGTGAGTGTGTTGTATGAGAGAAAGATTCCAAAGGAAGTGATAAAAAGCATAAAATTCAGAACGATTATATTAGAGGAAGTCTAGAGGTAGCACAAATGGTTCCCAAAATGAGAGAGCATATGTTAAGATGGTTCGAGAGTCTTCAACGTCGAGACATTATTCATCGGCTACGAAGAATTGGTAATTTAAAAGTTTCTTAAAGAAGGAGAAAAAGATCAGGGCTAGTTACTTAGCCAGAAGATGTCTGTGAACTAAATTATTATTGGTATAACCCAAAACAGAATCGTATGGAGCAATTTGATTAGAAAAGTCGATCGTGCATCGGAATAAAAGCAAAAAAAAATATGATGAGCACCTTCACTTTTATAGATGCATCTGTTACAAAGGTGTTTTTTTTATGATCCAATAAAGTTAAAAAAGTGCATAATTTTCTCGATAAGAAAGTAAATATCGTAAACAACTCACTATATTTAAAAATTTGAAAAAATTGCTACTGATTAATTTTGATATTTTCGTATTTAGAATCCCCATCTGAATTTTGCACTAAAACTACAACTACATTATTTGTATCGTAAATTCAGCAAACAAATATCCCTGCACACATTGTATTAAGATTAAATGCATCCCATTTTCATTCCGTCGATTGAAAGTCCCTGCATGGCGCAGTTATGTTACCACCCGACCACTAGACCACTATCATCCGATTGATTTTCTGTACGATTGGAATACTTAAATGAAATGTGATATATTGTCCCTTTCCGAAGGGTCTGTTTACACTTCACTCGAAACTCGGCCCTATGAACACTGATCCTTTCGTCTGTGGGTCAAATACAGGGCGGCTGATAAGAGGGTACCTTGAGGAAGGCAGGGACGGAATTTATGAGAGTGGAATAAACCATTCTTCTGAAAATATTCCAATTTACCGATATTACCATACCAACACAGATACACATATTCGGGAATATTTAATCTTCTATATGGCAATTCTTCGAATGAAGCAGAAAAATAAATATTCAGATGAACAATAAATCCTTCGAAAATTTTATAATAATTAAGAGGAAAAACGATTTGGCCAAATTTACGAGAAGCTTGTTTAATTGAATACTAATAAGAGACTTGCAGATAATTATCTGCTTATTAGATTCTTTTCAATTGTTACAGTTTTACCTCTTAGATTTTATTTTTAATAAATTGCTTGAATCTGATCGGTTTTTAAACTTTCACAAAGCTAATTCGTAAAGCTCTACAACCCAATGCAAGCCATGGACTCCTTCAGTAAACCTCTCCATTCATTACGGTCCATAGCCATTCTCCTCCACGATTTACTGCTAAGGAGATTTCTTGAGTCCTTATCCACAGCATCCTAAATACATGTCCTGGCTATTGGTCGTGTTCAGTACGGTGTAGTCAAGTTAAAAAAAAGCATGTTAACTTGCTTTGGAAGCCTAACGTGGAAAAAGTCACTACAGTAGTAATGCGATTAATTTGTGGCAGGATCAAGCAATAACTAGCACATTCATAAAGCAAGCTAAACTACCTGAGGGAAGAAATGCCAAACCTTTAGAATCTTTCAAACGCATTGGTCGCATTGCTACTGTAGAGATTTTCTATTGTTGTACCCTACTAAAGACGACCAATACTCAGAAATACGTATATCGGATTGCCTTCTATCTCATATACATATTTTTGTATATTCTCTTTTCTTTTATTGCGAGCTATGCCCATACTTACTGACTTTATTTTGCTATTAACTCGCATTAACCTTTTCTTAATTAAGAAGAATTTTTTAAATAAATTTAATTAAGAATAATTAAGAACAATTTAATAAAAAAAAATATATTACATATAGTTTTTTTTTATTAAATTGTTTAATAAAATTTTTAAATTAAAACTGATTCCTAGAATCTTTTTTAATCTCAGTTCCAAACGCTATGAACCTTGGACTGTGGAAGTTGAATCAATCTTCGCCTGTTGGCTAGCTAACCAGTCACAACGTAGACTTATTAATATATAATATTTTGGATTGAACTCGCTCTTTTATGGATTGTATCTCACAACCGATCACTGGGGGAAAATGGTGATCTTAATCACCTTTCCTTTCATTTTTTGGTTTTTTATTGACAAGTTGTCACTCAAATTTATCATATTCTTTAAATGTATCGCTCTATGGCACGAGAGGTTGGTAACTGCCTTGCTGTTCTGTCAAAAAATCAAGGCCACTGTCTCTTTACGTTGTTTGCGTGAGTGTTAAACCTGTTGCTCTTCATTTACCTAGAGCACCTTATAAGCTAAAGACTGGTAACTTTATTTTACTTTTAAATATTATATTTCAATCTTAATTTATTAATATTGTTATCTAAGGTTAAAATTAAATTTAAATAATAATGTATTAATCAATATAAGGTTGAATGTTCGAATAATTAAACTTTGACGGTATACAAGGCAACTATCGAACACGGTGAATAATTTAATCTTGCCCAAGTACTTTCGATCAATAGATCATCTTCAGGGGCATTTCGTCAGTTGTGGCCTATCCGACATGAGTAGAATGTCATAAATGTAAATTTGGACATAACAATACAAAATACAATACACAAAGACAAACAAACACTTTAAATTTTTTGAAAAGGAGAAGCTACATGTTGTATAGAAGCCGGAGACAGAATGTTATTGTCAATAAAAACGTTATTGATTTATCAGGGCGGTTAATGGCACACATAAAGGCCACATCAATAAAACCTTGTGATAAAAATTCAATTATAGTTTGTCACTTCTTATAAAATAGCATTCCATTTAAACCAGATTTTATTTTAAAATATAAAACAAATAAAAAAACATTGTTTGCGCGTTAAAGGGTTACAATCAATTTAAATAAACTCTTAGTAGTTTATTATATGAAGGGCCACGGGAAAGAATGAACATATTTATTTTTCGTCGGTTTTTCGGTTTTTAGATATTGGCGCCATATTTAAGCTTCTTGTAAAAAAAACTCAAGCATGGTTTTGTTAGTACAATATCGATGACCATACATATGATAATCAAGGGGAAGGATATAAGCTAATGGAGAATAATTATCAGGTTCCCCGCGCTGACGCGCTCATAACGATCAAGTTTTGACAACCTTCTAACTAAACGTAGATTGCTGTTGGCGTCTGTCCATACCATCAGTTCTATTCTGTTATTGCTAAGCAAACCGCTGTTTTTAACAGTTTTCACTCCTTTATCTTTGAGTAAATTAAAAATGTCAAGTGATCTTAGCTGCAAGTGCAACGATTAATTGCTTATTTTATTGAGTTAGGGAACTATGATGCTAAAAACCAATATTAAACAGGTCTTGTCACGGTTGTATCTGTTGGTAGACCAAGAAGCCGATATCGTGAAGCTGAAGATTTAATCAATCTTTCTATAGTTATATAGTTTGGGTAAATGTAAGTGACTCGTTGATACTGTTGTTTGCTATAAAACATTTTTGTCTTTATATGACATTACTAAGCGCCGTGTTTATAGCATAAACAAAGTTAATTGAATTTGACAATGCTAAAAAAACAGAGTGGTCATAAAAACAAACCTAATAAGTTGACCGATAAAACAATAACAATGGTAATGAGCTGTATACAGTCCCTAAAAGGAGGAAAATCTCATTATTCTTTTCTTGATACTAGTAAAATGTATTTACCTGCAGAACTTAATACAGCCAACATGAGATATTTGTAAGTAATCTCAATATATCATTAGGCTACCCACGGAAAGATACATGTAGCTCTTGTGTCACTTTTAAAACTAACATTGCAATTACTATAGATAAAATGGCTAACTGTACTGATGAAAAAAACAAAAAAATATTGAAAACCATACTGAAGATACTAGTGCGTAAGAAGACGATCCATTGGAAGCCATAACCTTAGATTACCAAAAAAACTTCCCCACCCCCAACATCTCAACATCTGATGTTTACTATAGCCATCAACTTAACTTTATATCTTTTAATATTGTCAAATGCAACTTCATGTCCGAGTTAAGTGTCCAAGTAATTCAGGATCCATGTTTTTTAATTACAAACATTTCTCCTTTGTCGTCGTACAAGGGGTTACTAAGGCGAACTATCGGTTTATAACAGTCGACGTTGGTGGATATGGCAAACAAAGTGATGGTGGGAGCTTCCAAGCATCTGATTTATACGACCTATTATTAAACAAGCAGGAACTTGACAGTCCGGAACCCTCATTTTTACCTGGGGCGAATGTGAAAGCTCCATATGTGTGTGTTGGAGACGAGGTATATCCACTGCTTCCTTACCTCCTTAAACCATATGCAAAAGATGCTTTGGGCATTGATGAGGAAAGTTATAATAAACGGTTTTCTCGAATGAAAAAGTCAATTGAATACGCACTTGGAATTTTATATGCAAAATGGCGTTTACTTTCGAAGAGCATTGAAACAGATATTGAAATAGTAGATATTACTATTAAGTGTATATGTACTTTTTACAATACCGTTATTGATATGTAAGACATAACACATCATTTAGCTGATGCAGCAGTAATTTCTGTGTCAAACAAGAAAAAACCTCTCGGAAGACCGGCAAATGAGGCAAAAAGAGTTAGGGATTTATTGACCACGTACTTTGTCAACAATCCTTTAGTTTATGATGTGATTACATATTTTTGTAATAGTGCAGAATCTATTTACCTTATTAATTTTTACTCTAAATGTTAAACATGATAGAAATCATCTTGTTTAATTAAGAGTTTCTAAAATATGTATTAGGACCGACAGGCCGTATGTAACAACAAAAATTAAATAGATACTGTAATATATTAAAATAACAAAATCATTTGTTTAGCTTTAATTTTCATTTGAACACTCACGTCCTTCCAGCACTTTTCCACATAATTCCTGTCGGAATGTTGTTTGACTTGTTTATCCGATATAGCCCGTCTTTCGTATACTAGACTAATCAGGTGATCATTGTTAATCATGTTAATAAATGCTTTTATAGCCTCAAATATTGTGTAAACACACAAAAACAAACACTCCCAAATACGAATACCAGCGTCCTAGAAGCTGGAAAATAATATATTGAATATTCTTGTTTGCTGGTCAGTGCCTACTGCAAACGCCGACAAGTTCAGACAAGCCTTCTTTGTGTACCGTTCCATATCAAAGTATGCTAATATTCACATGCGTTTGTTGGAGCTCGCCATCGCCGGCAACACGCGTTCTACGTGTTCCTACCCTTACCGTGTGATTCTATTGTTAAGAATAAATATAATTTTTTGGTGATACATTTTGGGAACTGCATTTAAATAAACATACCTACAAAAGTTTTGTGTTCAACAGTTTATTTTTGGATATTTTAGGAACTGCTAACCAGTGTTTATATTTGTAAATTAACATTCTCACAACTATGTTAAATGACTTACTACAGTCTTCGTTGCAAGAGTCGATTTAATGTGCAAAATAGATCCGAGTCCAGCTCCTTAATTAAAAATTTAAAGATCTCAAGTAAGTAAGCATAATTAGCAAACTATTTTTTTCGTTTGCATAATAGGTTTGTTTTAGCAAACAGACAAACTAGTCAGAAACCGTCAGCAAACAGTTGGTCAGCGAGAGAAAATAATACAGTCACCAGTGCTATATCCCCTCTACTCGCACTGGTCCACTATTCGCTGATGGTTTCAAACCATTTGAAACTGATGCTAGAACAAACCTAATAAAACGTCTAACAGTAATAAACTGATAAACAAAAATGTTGCATTTAATTTTCCTGAACCAAAATAAACGACTTTAAACTATAAAATTCGATTTGTACAAAATGAACAAAATGTGACTCTAAACGTTTTTTATCGTGGCCCTTCGTATATAAAATTGTGATTTGTCTATTAATTTTAAAAAACAGAATAAGTTCCTCAAAACATTTGCTTTTGTTAACCAAGAATGAAGTGAAGAAATTTTCGCGTACTTTACGTACGAAATTTCTTTCAGTCAATTATGCAATCCACAATACACGGACATATTATTACATAACACTGCAGTTATTAAAACAGTAAATTTTAGTAAAATATAATTTAATTATTATCAAACGAATGCATCATGTATGCAGCAAATATATCAATTGTTTAGCCAAATCCAGCTCTGTTCCAATTCGATCAAGTTCCATTTCTCTTAAGTCACTCACCAGAATGACGACCGATAAATATTGAACAAGGTGTCGATTTATTTCGATCTATTTACTTGAGGCTCTCTATCACACTGTCCAGACTGTAAATTACATCCATTTTTTACCGGTCTTTCAGTGGGATTAATTACATAGCTAGGCCAATGATACGTTACCGGTCGAGTAAAGTTGCGTCTGGACAATACAAAAAATAAGTAAAGAAACTGTATAATAGATGGTTGGAGGTTTAGTGAAGATCGTAATAAACATACAAACCGAGCAATAAAGGTTTGGAATCATTGAAAAAATATTAAAATTATTGTGAATGTTCTTGGACATGATATTATGGTTGTCGAAAAGCCTTAACAGATAAAAGAAAAAAGTCTCATCTCGAAACTTACAGAAAATTTGTCAAATCCTTTTTTCCATAAAATATTATTATAAAACAGTTCTACATTTTTTTTTTTAATAACAAAACTAGCTAATTTTTTATGATTATTAGTAGATCAGTAACAGCTACTAACACGTTGCTTAGTAAACAAGTATTTTAAAAACAAGAGTAGGTCACTGATAGTGGTATTTGAATTTAAAATGTATTTAAAAGTATGTAGCATTTTAAATCACTCTGTATATATTAAAACACCAAAATATTTTCTTAATCCTTTTGCTTTATTGGGATTGATAATATAAAAATTCAGTCTGGTCTATAATAACTTTAATTGCATTCCTTTGGTATTTCTTTGATATCGTGATGCCTTTTACTATTGCGTTTCAAACGAATTAGATTGCTGAGAACGTGATGCGGGGAAAAGAATTATACACTCTACGGTGAATCCTTGAAGTGGTCACTTTATCGTTTATTCGGAATTTTCATCAAATTCGTTATTATTTTTTGTTTTTCGTTTTTCTCATGGCAAGAGAGTGTATAGCCATAGTAGCAGTTAAATGTGTGGTTACAGTTTAAGTTGGATTTAAAATTTTAAAGGAGAAAGATCTCGTTGGGTGTATTCTTCATAAAGCAGGCAAATTATTTTTGTGGAAAGGTCAATTTTATTCAAAAATGCGATCTGGCATTTTTTTGTTGAATTAATCACCGATTTGTTCGTACTGTGTATTTTAGAGATTTGAGAAAAGAGCATTACCACAATTTAAGAGGTTCATTCAAGCAAGAACTTGAGTGGCCGAGTTTTGAAGGTTGTAATTTGTTAATTCGAGGCCCGAATCCAGTGCCCAACTGCCAAAGAATTATTTATTTGTTTTCCCTGGCCATTTTAGACCAATCTGGAGCTTGCGGGATGCATTTGTATTATTTTGCAGTGTTTTGGATCCAGTTTCAAGCCCAAAAACTTTTAAAGAAGATACATCAGCCAGTAATGCCAGGTAATTTTTTGTTATAAATTTTACTTAGTAAAAATAGACAATTTATAGATTTTGTTATTATTATTTGTATTAATTGTTTATGGTAAAGTAATAATAAATATGTAATGTTTCTGTCTAAACCAAAGTGTAAAATTATTTCATTTAAAAAGATTTTCACCCTTTAATATTTCTTAGCAAGAAAAGCCTTTTTTTCATTCATCAGGAAGATTCTTGTAAACGACGCCCTTTTTAAATAGTTTAGGAACCTTCTTGTATTGTGTAGCCCAAGAAATATATGTAAGTACTTTTTGATTTCTCTTTTTGTAGTTACCTCTTTTCAGCTTCTTTTATGCACTTACTTACGACCCAGCTTTCCAGCCAAACCAAGAGTAGCCGTTCGCAGACATTTTAGTTTGTTTGCTTACCCTCCTTTAGTCTAGTAATTTCTGTCCCCAATTTTAACCCTTTATAATTTATAGCCAATGTGGTAGGTAAATATATAACCGCTACAAGTGTTGGAAAATGGTATTTAATTCTGTGACGTTTGAGCTTTACACTGTTCCAGCAGCACATGTTTTATTGAAAGAAGTCAATCGCATTTACCACAAATTGAACGTTCTTTTTTTGTTAACTCAATGTTTATACTACGGTCAACATACACATTTAAAATCACAAAAATTCTCGGAAATCTAAATATTGGTCGAAAGCTGGGGTTTACCATTATAAATAAAGTCTTAAAAATCCTCATTAATCGTATGTGTGCTACAAAAGCTATTCGGGGTCAAAGTACAAAATTTGAGGTTTTTTGAATTTTTCTCAAAAACCTAAAATTTTATTCAAAAAACCTTAAATCAAAGGTGTAGATCTTAAAATTCTTTACAAAAATGGTCTTTACGATTTTTTCCTTAGACCTAAGAGTTACCATTCCTGAGATATTGCTATTCTAAAGCGGCCCCTAGACGATCAATACTATTGTCAATATTCTGGACCAGAATTTATATTGTACAATATATTGATCGTCTATAGACCACATTAAATGATTGTGCAATATATTGTGTTAATCAACATGACTTTGATTTTTATTGAGCAATATTCGTTCAGTTTCGTTTTAACAGTCTTGTAAACATCGCGGTATAATAAAAAATATGTCTGCATAGGAAAAATGGGAAAAAATATAGTTTTTTATATAGTGCATCGGTCGTTACCGGCTTTGTGGAATGTCAAGAGTAAAGATTATAGTACTAAAATATAAAAAAATTAACAGTACCATCAATTGCTCCAAAAATACAGAGAATATTATCTAGATGCTGATAATTTGCAGTTAGTGAAAAAATTCAATTCGTTGCGCACCAACTTTAGAGAGGAATTACATCGTAATAAGAGACTCTGAAAAAGCGGTGTAAGGGGAGACTATGTATTTCAACCAGCATTAGCGAAATGCAGTTTCTCGTGGGGAAAAAGCAGATAATATAAACAATGTGGACAGTGATAATTCAAATACTATTTCAACAAGTTTTGAAAATCTTTTAGTTCGCTAATTAATAAATTTTTATGATTGCATTTATTTCTTTTTTTGAACCATTCTTTCATCCAGCTGCGCTTTTTTTTTCGTCTCTTGTGAAGCTGCAACTAACGTGATAGCCACACTACTCGCTGTTTTTTTATTCCACATGTTGAAAGCGCAAGTTTAAGTCGGGAACTAATCTATTATACAATAATATTAATTCGTGTGTTGGCTTACTAATATTATTGTACAACATATGGTACAATAATATTGACGCTAATATTGACTGCCTAGGGGCCGCTTAAAGGTCGATTCAGACACATCAGTCCCGTCACAGTCTCGGCGCCGAATTGGTCCTGTTTGGTCACAGAACTATCAACTATCTGACAGCTGGCAAACTGATTGTCAACTAATGAATGTGAATGCCGGCGCCATATTTCTATTAAAGAATATTTTGTATGACAGATTGTTCGGTTCGGCGCCAGGACTCTGACGAGACGTGACTGATGTGTCTGAATCGACCTCAAGAGTCACATTATAAATGATAAGCACACATTTCCACGCCACCTATTAGATAGTGTACTCGGCGTGTTTTTTTACCGTGGTTTCCCCTGGAGGCCTACTCAGCTAACTCTCACGATAATTTTAGGAGAATTTAAGGGACCATATCCCTTAAGTTCTAGATATTACCTTATTATTGAAATTGATTGTTGATATTTTTATTAATTATTTAGTTCAGTCTTCAGAGAGTTGACCCCTAAAAATTATAGAAACAATCTGAATTTTGCCAAGAATATTAATTTTGGGATCCCAAAAAGATGCAAAAAGTTAACCACTTTTACCCGTTGGCTTCCCCCTAATACCTAGATATGTTTTATATTTTTGTCGATTTTAAAGCGGCATATGACAGTGTCTTAAGACCAAGTCTTTACAACTCTATGAATGAGTTAGGAATTCCAAAAAAACTCATATATGTGACAATGGCGAAGTGACAATGGCGAAGGTGCTATCAGCAGTAAAAATTTAAAACGACTTGTCAACCCCATTTGAAATGTCGCCTTAGAAGAAGTTGTACGAGACGCTAATTTAGATAGCAGGGGAACAATATTAACATTAAATTATAACAAGAACCAGAGCCAGAACTACGGAAATCCTAACTGAGCTAGTAGCAGCATTAATAGAACGAATGGGGTTACATATAAATCAAAATAAAATTAAATTTATGGCAACTAACACAAACACAAGAACTGGAAATGTTGACGCAGATTTAATCATCAATGATCAAAACATCGAAGCAGTCAAAGAATTTATATATCTAGGATCACCGGTTAACCCCAATCATAACACATCTGAGGAAATAAAAAGGCAAATAATAATTGCAAACAGGTGTTATCATGATCTATCAAAGTACTTAGCTAACAAACGTCTGTTTTAAAAAACTCGGCTGTATAGAATCCGCCCTATCGATTTTTGAAAGAAAGGTGCTACGCAAGATATTCGGAGTGGTCTATGAAAACGGAATATGGAGGCGTAGATATAACTTTGAACTGCAGAATATCTACAAGAATACGTTTGGTGGTAAAGATATTACCACTATAATTAAGCGAAACCGCCTGCAGTGGGCAGGACATGTAGCCCGGGCCTTTGAATCGAACATGATAAAAAAAGATTCTAACAGCGCAACCCGTGGGAATGAAAAGACGGGGTAGACCAAAGCTGAGGTGGATGGACGGCGTAACACAAGATGCCGAGAAGATCGGAGTCAGCATCTGGAAAATGCAAGCAAGGGGCAGAACAGAATGGCGTAGAAAGCTTAAGAAAGTCGAGGCCCTCTAAGGGCTGTAGCACCAAGATGATGATGATGATGACTTCCCCTTAAAAACCCCATCGTATGGGGGTAAAAACGCAAAAAAAATCGATTCACCAAGAATCTGTACGCTGTAGAAAAAAATGTTTTAAGCATGAGCACTTTTTAAGTAGCATGAACTGTTCTCTCAGAAAGAACGCTTGAAGCGACCGTGGATTGTGAATGTCAGTCACATGCGCGAAATCAATGTTCAATAAAATTTGTATCAGCTTGAAGGTAAAAATTCGATATCTTTTGATTTAAATGTCCTATCAACAAAAATTAAGATTCGTTTTTAAGGTAAATAGTGCACTTTTCGTATGCAGTTTTTATATTTTGTTGCAAATAAACTCAGTTTTTATAAGGGTGTTAAATAAATAAACGTGACGCGATTTTTGCAATTATTTTTTTTTAATTGTGTGTAGCATATATTGAAACAAAAGGTAATTCATAAAATTAATGAAGGTGCCGATTTATTTAACTTTTATGATGAAAAAATGAAAACATTTTAAATCGATTTTTCTTGAAAACCTATCCTACTGACTTAAAATAAGAGTACCTTTTAGTATTACCATACCTAACGATCTAATAATCCAAAATGACAAATGCTTAAAAGTTGAAAACAAAAAAGTTATGCGTTAAAATAGCCATTAGCTTTCTGGAGGTATTTAAAAAAACTTATTGCAAGCAGTTGTCTTCAAAGAGATCTAGCTCCTTTAGGCAGCATTTTGGGACTAGGTGAAATGGAGTAAATTGCCTTAAAATTATCTGAGGAATCACCAGTCTTTGTTTGTCAGGAGAGTTTTTGGACTCCCTGTATTACATTATAATTCTCAAGCTAGTCTTGAGTGGCGTCCACATTCCCTATCTTGGGCAACCCCGGTATACAATTAGATTTGAAGTTGCCCTATCTAAACTTAATAGCGTTTTTCTTGAAAAAGTATTATTCTGACTTATATAGATCGTTACTACAATAAAATATATGTCTTCGTCTTGTACCTCAAAGCCCAGCCTCAGCAGATAATCTAGCCTGAATCCTTGTTTGAGATTTTGTGTCACTCTGGCCTAAATTCATTGCTCTAAGCTAAGCCAATCTCTATCATTATGTTAAGTTTTCTTTAGTACTAACTTTTCTTGAATCTTAATTTCCTATTTTGTCTAAATTACAAGTAGCCCCTCATCTTCGGGTGGCAAATTAGAACCCATTTTGGATGGATAAATACCACATTTAACTAATAAAACGTCATCTGAATACGCAATGGCAAAGAAAATATGATTGAGAGAAGTAGATTCTTTTTCTTTGGGTGCCGTCTTCTTAGAGAAGGTTGGCGATAACCTCTGCAAAGTCTTCCCTATTTTGGGCTTTCCTTATTAAACTTTGAAACTCTAATCCTATCCAATCTTTGATGTTGCGTAGCCAGGTCATTTGTCGTCTACCCGGGCCGCGTCTGCCTTCTATTTTCCCTTCCATAATAAGCTGAAGGAAGTTGTACCTGTCGTGTCTAAATTTGTGTCCAAGATAAGACGTTTTACGGTTTTTGACAATTTTTGTAAGTTAACGTTCTCTATTCAACGACTTAAAACTTAGAAGTAGATTAAGCAAAGTAAGCAACGACCTACAAAGAGTTATAGAGCCAGAGAAAGTGAGATAAAGAGGAAGAAATATACACATAGAGAAAGATAGAGTGGAAGAAGTAGTAAGAATTATTAGGTATAAAAAACTTTGTTAAATTATATATACTAAAGTAAAAAATTTTCTTCTAGCTAATGCCAGCAAAAAAAAAACAATAATTCTCTTTCCAATTATGTAATTTTTAAACGGATTTTTCTTACCCCGACGGACCATTTGAAACAAATTAATTTCCACCCCTGTTTCGCTCCTCGATTCGCTGTGTTTTAATTACCCCCGGCCTTCTGTTCGAATCATCTTCGAGAGGTCCCGTGGGAGAAATTGCTAGTCTCCAATTTATGGCCCGATGCCCGTTATTTACAAGTTGGCCTCTCGATAATGAAATTAAAAAGATCGTAAGAAGGCCGCTAGTGGTGTTGTTACAGTGTAATTGGTTCAAATTTAAGTTTTTCTCATTTTTTGAACTAATAACACAGCCACTTTTGAGCCAAATTTAAAATTAGACGTCATAAATAACCTCTCTTCCAAGATAATACACCGATTTTAAATAATTTATCAAACTCTTCAGAGTGTATATTTAGTAGAAGGTAGTAGAAGAGGGTAAGTTCTAGGGAAATTACTCTGTTTTGTACGTCATTTCCTGCTTATTCTAGAATTTTTCTTGTAGCTGGCTTAGATTCACCATCTTCTTCTTAGAGTGCCGTCTCCCTACGGAGGTTGGCAATTATTATGGCTATTTTTATTTAAGAACTTGAAGCTTTAAGCAAATCAATCGATCTACATTGATACCAATCACGTAGATTCTTTAACCATGAGTTCTGCCTTCGGCCAACAGATTCATTATGATAGTATATTATTAGGTCATCGGCATATAACACGTATTTGATTAGTAAAGAAATACTTTGATTTAACTTGTTAATCGCAAGAATTAATAAGGATGTACTAGAATCTAAACCTTGAGAAACTCCATCATGTTGGATGTGTGGAGAAGAACGGAAGATATTGACAGAAACCCTAGAAGTTGTAGATATTAGGAAGTTTTTATAAATGCGTAACTATTGCCAATAAGGCTACAATAAGAAAGTTTGTCAAGGATTGCGTTGTTTGTGATTAACAAGTAGTATAAGCTTCTTACACACTTTTGAGGAAACTTTTGCTGGTTTTCAAAACTCTACGAAAAAGAACTTATTTCCTCAGTGGTTGCTGTTATTCTTTTATTTTTAGACCGCCACATACTCCTTTTGTCCAGATCGTATATCGTATTATTCGATTTTACTCGCAGTCAATCAGATCTCTTTTCAGCCATACCTTGGATTTAAACCTTAAAAATTTTGTAAAAATGTTTTTAAAATTAAAGCGCAATCAAGGAGAGGTCAAATTCGACAATAACGTCGTTAATATTTGTTTCCAGATAATTCGTTAAAATACTTAGAGGTAAACACCTTCAGGTCGCTGTCACGCATCAGCCATTGGCGTAAATATAAATAATTTAATATATTTAATATTCGATATTTAAAGGAAAAACTATGCTACAACACTACTTAGTTGTTCAAGTATAACCTTTGCCTTTCTGGTACTCTCGGGTCAAAAAACAAAGAATATAACTATATAAAATTTATTGAAAATGGATTTTAAAAGCACTTTATAAGCAAAGTTCATATCGCACTTTTTCCATTTTTAATATTTTTCAGGAGGTGAGAAAAACTGTTACTGCATTATTATTAAAGTAAAAATAAAAACACAAAATATAAATAAATGTAATTTGTTATTATCAATTTATTCCATTTATAGTTTTATCAAGCTTTATTAGTTTTTCGAAAAAAAAAATATTGGACAAGACGCTATTTGGTTATCTTTAAATGACAAAATGTAGTTTAATTGTTCCTAAATGATTAAAATAAAAAAATATGTACTGAAAATGTTTTGCATTGCATTTTTGCGTGTTTGGAATGCAACATTGTAAAAACAATCATATGACATATATGTCGTCCTCCAAAAGACAGCAACTTTTTTTCCATCTTCACGTTGATCGCAGGTATGGTGTTTTTTATTGTATTTTCATGATACTGCTTTTTTAAAATTGTTTCTAACCATGTTAACTCTAGATATAGTGCCCATTCTTTGCCTAATAAACTAACTAAAAATTTCGATGAAGAGATAAGCTATCCAGTGTTTTCTTCTTAACAGCATGATTCATTGGCAATTTAGCAGTACTGTGTTACCAAGTTTTTTCTGTGGCTGAATTAAACTAAAAAATTTTTTAGAATAGTCACCATCTCTATACAATACCTCTGATTTATACAAGATTTTACTTTCCCCAGCAGTTTGTTTACCTCACGAGTAATGATTATTCATTTGGCTTCACTGATACTTACAACTTTTTTGAGATAAAGTGCTGCATTTTTTACGTCGTACAAAGTCTAATCAGAGCAACGCTTGCGTACTTTTTTTTCTTATTTCATAATATTTGTTTGGTGACTTTGTAAAAGTATAGACACAAAAGTCTAGCTCAACTTAAACCAAAAACTCGATCACCTGGGATAAACGAATGCACACGAACGGAAAATATCATCGTAATTGTTTTAAAAGTTTTTAGGACAATATTCAGAAGCCATCAGGTAAGTGCATGTACCATAAGATAAAGCTAGGATAGTATGCGCAGATTTCAAAAAAATAGCAAAAATTTTAAGTTTTCTAAAGTTTAATGTGAAAATGTAATATGTAGGGTTATTTGGGATGTTAGCTATACTAACTAAAATACCGCAAATGCAAAATTCATATATTAAGAAAACATGGGATCTAAAAAAAAGTGTTTTATCTCTCCTAACCGGGTGAGTGAGATTACGCGCAAGGGTAGGAGACCTTGCGCTTATTCAACAAAAATTATTTATTTTATTTGACATGACATGGACATTTCATTTGAATTTTTAGTTCGTTGTTCTTGACGATCACAATTTATACATTTTTGTGGATATTGTATGCATGATTCTTGCAGTCATTTTTGGCAGATGATGCATTTTACCCAATCTGATTTGGATGTGGTTTTAGAATAAATTTCAAAACACTCTCGGCATGAGTTATCGTCGCTTTAGGACACGTTATCAGAAAGAAGTTCCATTTCAACTTCGCTGTCTTCTTCCGAGATTGGTGGAGATTAAATCTTTTTTTTTTTTTTCTTTCAGTTGATTATATTTGCGAGTTATGTCTTTATTTTTATTCTCGGTGATTTTTTTCATTTGTGCGATTGTCAGTTTTTTATTTCTTCTAGATTCGATATAATTCAGATCAGTAATATTCATTGCACTTATTTTTCTTTTGACTCATGATGCTGTTAAACTGTGAGGCATGAAATTGGTGATATTTCTGTCAAAAGTTTGTTTGGTGTAATGTTATTAGTTTTTGAAGTTGTAAGCTGGAAAGTTGAAGGTTGATAAAAAATTAATTCCGAAGAAAAATGGGCCACTTGAGAAGTAGTTTTAGAAGATGACCATAGATAAACATGCTCTGGAATAGCGTTTATGTCTAAAAGATGGATACCTGTAGCCCGAAATGCTGTAGTTGCAAGTTTAACAGTAGCAGAACGAGACCAAGCTGACTGTAAAAGTCCCACTTTGTTTAGTTACTAACTGCTGACAGGCGTCTTTAAAATAAGTTTTGAAAGGCTTAAACACTACTCGGTCCAAAGGCTGAAGGTAATGTGTTGTATGACTGGGGAGACACAGAAGAATTATATCATTGTCTAAAACAATCTGAAGCATGTCCGCGTTGCTCATGTGCGAGGCATGTCCATCAAATATAAGTAGGTTTTTACCTGGGGGTTTACGAGGTATAAAATTAGTTGTGAGACAATCCAAAAATAAATCGTTGTTAATGTACGCATTCTCTCTTTTCTCATTTTAATTACGGTACCAGATGGAGCACCTTTTGCATATTGAGGTTTGCCATAAACTTCTTTAAAAATACAGTAAGGAGGTAAAAATTTCCCCGCGGCATTGCAACATGCTAATACACTAATAGTTTCTCCTTTCTCGGCACTGGTGACAACATGACTATCTTTACTGCCTTTAGATGCATAACAACTTTTTTTGGTTTATTATAAAGTCGAACTCCAATTTCATAACAAACTTAAATACATATTGGTTTGTTTAAAGGATCATTACTAGTTAAAATGTGAGCCAAAAGAGTAAAATAATTTTTTACTTCTTCACGATTCATTCCTTCGGTTCTAGCTCTACATTTTCTTGAGCTTTTTAAACGCTTAGCTCTGGATGTCTTCTTATAAAGGAAGACAACCAAACCTTTTCAGCCATCTTTTTATCTGTATTAAAAGTATGTCTTTTGCCCAATTTTTCAGCTAGTTGGTATGCAAGTTATACGATTTCTCGTTAAGTAGGAACAAATCCAACATCTTGCAACTTCTTTACATGATTCACTAATTTAAGTTCAGCATTTCTACCTAATTGTAAATCTGGACCCAATGCATGCTTAAAAAATCTTTATTCTTCATTATGTATCTTACTGTAGGTTCGGGAACAGAAAACGTCCTGCTTGCTGCACGAAAAGAAACATTTTTATCGTTAATTGCAGTTACAGCTCAAAGTAGGTCATCTTCCCTCCACGAACCTTTATTTGATTTTCGAGTATAGAAGTTTGGCATTTTGACTTTAAAACAAAAAATAAAACTATTAATGGGCAGATTATTGATTTTGTATTTCATTACTCAAACTATCCGTATATCCATTTTCGTGCATATGTGTGCAATCTCTCTGTAGGAGAGTTAAATCATGAATGTTATATAAATACTTTTTAATAGCTATGATAAGTTTATTTATACAAACATCATCATTTAATCTTCTCCTATTTTCTGCTTGACATAGATCTCCCTCATTATTTTCTATCTATTTCAATCTTGTGCCTCTTGCATCCAATTCCTATGACAACGTTTTAGATCGTCAGTCCAACGTGTTGGTGGACGACTTCTGCTTCGGAAGGCATCATCTCTTGGTCTCCATTCCAATATCAGCTTTGTCCATATATTATCTGTCATTCGAGCTACGTGACCTAAAGCCCAGTTCTATTTCAGTATTGCTAGTCTCTCTACTGCATCACTAACTCCTGTTCTTTGTCGTAGCTGGCGATTTGGGATCTTGTCTCGTAGTGAAACGCCCAACATAGCACGCTCCATCGCCCTTTGACACACACGAATCTTTTAAACTGTTCTCCTTGTCATGGTCAACGTTTCCGCACCGTAAATCAACACTGGCAAAACACATTGATTAAAGGTTTTTCTTTTAAGGCATATTGGTATATCAGACGATTTGAAAATATGGTTCAGCTTGTCGAAGGCTGCCCAAGTCAGTCTTATACGACAGAGAAGCTCAACGGTTTGGTTATCTTTTCCTATGCGGACCTCATGACCTAGGTATTTATAGGCCATTACCTGGTCTATGGATCTTGCTCCTACGCATATATCTTCGTTGACTACAAGATTTGTTATCATCTGGGTTTTAGATATATTAATTTTCAATCCCCCTTTTAGCGAGGAAAGGTAAAACTGATTTAAAGGTTCTTTAGCCCCATCTATCCTATCAGCTATTAGTACAATATCATCTGCAAACCTTAGATGGCTAAGCTTTTCTCCGTTTATGTTTATGCCTTTGTCGGTCAGTTTTGCATTTTTACATATATATTCCAAAAGCGTAGTGAACAGTTTCGGCGATATGGTGTCCTTCTGGCGTACTTCACGTTGTATCGAGAATTTCTGGGTTAGTCGACAAATAATAATAAAGCTACTGGTTTAATAATAAAAATGTAAATGGGATATCAGTGATTCCCAGTTCGGGTTTAGGCAAGGTTTAGGAACACGAGAAGCAATAGTAGCAACACAGGTGCTGGTCCAAAATTGTAACAATCAGAGGAAGGATCTGTTCCTATGCTTTTTAGATTACCAAAAAGCGTTTGATCGTGTCCAACACCACAAGTTAATGCAGATTCTCAAGAAAGTTGATATAGACTAAAAAGACATAAGATGCATTGAAAACTTGTACTGGCATCAAACGGCATAGTTAAAAATAGACAATTCTATATCCAAACCCATACATATAAGAAGTGGCGTTTGACAGGGATGTGTGCTTTCCCCTTTTTTATTTAACATTTATTCGGAAGCCATATTTCAAGAATCTTTGGAGGATACAGAGATGGGAATCAAGGTCAATGGAGTATTGATCAACAACATACGATATTCTGATGATGGTGTCTTAATTTGTGACAACATAGTCGATCTTCAACAACTTGTCACTATAATCGGAGAATACAGTAAGCGAATGGGATTAGAGATTAATACCAAAAAGACCAAATTCATGATCATCTCCAGAAACTTGGATGCACTTGAAAACTCCACCACAACACTGAATACTAAATCCATTGAAAGAGTGAGTAAATTTAAATATCTGGGATCGTGGCTTTTTGAAGACTGGGCATCGGATAGGGAAGTAAAATGTCGCATTGAGCAAGCTCGACAAGCTTTCGTAAAATTCAAGAAGGTACTGACTTGTTTAGAGTTCGATCGTCAACTGAGATTAAGGATTACTAAGTGCTACGTACGGTCAGTGCTGCTATATGGCGTAGAGGGCTGGACACTCAAAACGAGGGATATAAACAGATTAAAACTTTCGAAATGTGGCTTTATCGCCGTATCATAAAAATATCATGGACAGCGAAAATCACAAATATAGATGTCCTTAAAAGAATAAACCAAGAACGCCAACTCTTCAAAACCATCAAGAAAAGGAAAACGGCGTATCTAGGTCACATCATGCGAAATGAAAACTACCAGTTCCTCCAACTTATAATCGAGGGTAAAATTGAAGGAGAGAGAGGAATGGGACGCAATGGACAGGGATTAACGACATACAATCTCTGATACATATTGCAAGAAATAGAGAATTAATGGAAAATGTGATCGCTAACATCCATTAGTTAATTTACATCCGAAGAAGAAGAAGTGGTTTATTATATTCAGTGCATTTTTTTTTGAATTTTTATTATCAGTAGGTAATCGTTTGTTCCCTAACCTTCTCTAAAACCCGCCTGTTCTATGGGCTGATAAAATTCGAATTTATTTTCTAGTCGTTTGGTAATTATTTTTGTAAATAGTTTATAAATATGTGAAAGTAGATTTATGGGCCTGTAATTTCTGAGGTCGGTAGCATCCCCTTTTTTATGAAGTATAATACTTTCTGCGGTATACTACTGGGTTGGTGTTATTGCTTCCTGCAAACATCTAGTGAATAGTTTGGCAAGGACCTGCCATAATCTTTTTCCAGCCACTTTCAAGGCATCTGCCACCACTTCATCGCCTCCGGGGGACTTATTGTTTTTCATTTCTTGCACTGACCTTCGAACTTCATTGGGTGTTACGTCCGGTAAAATTTTAGATCCCTGATTGCTTATCTTTGGTAATGATCCACTCCGGTTACATTGCTGTTCTTTGTATAGTTGTCTATAAAAACTCTCTATTGTGTTCATAATTTGAACTCTATCCTCAATGATTTCTCCCTGTTCATTTATTAATTTATGGACGTTTTTTTCTTTCAATGGACATGCTCTGTCTGAGTACTTTCAAGCTTTTATTTTCTTCTATTACTCTAGTTATTTTCATCGTATTGTATCGTCTCAGATCATTTCTAACTTCCTTTTTAATTTTCTTATGCAAAATTCTTAGTTCATTTTGGTTATGATCCTGATTTTCCTTAAGTTTTCTTCTTTTCTCTAGAAGATGTTTTGTGTTGTTGCTTAATTTTTTGTTATTGTTTTCAGGACGAGGGCAGTATTTCTTTTCAGCTTTTTTAATATTTGAGTAATATTGTTGTTCATTTCATTGATGCTGATATTTTCTAAGTCGTGTGTATCCAAACTAGTCTTAATATTTTCTTCGTAATGTGTTATATCTTCTGGAAACATCCACCCTCCACTTTTCTTTTTGAGGATCATTTCTGTTCTTACAACTTTAGTGTTAAAAGTGGTTTTTGCTCTAATTAGTTTATGATCACTCCCTGTTGAAAATTTATTCAATACTGTTACATCCTGAACAACATCTTTTCGATTTGATATTATGAAATCAATCTCATTTTTTATTCTTTGATTCGGACTCTTCCATGTCCACTTACGTTGGGGTTTCTTTCCGAAGAATGAGTTCATAACTAAGAGATTTTCCTGCCGTAAGAAGCCAAGAAGCCTGTTACCTCTCTCATTTCTCTCATCAAATCCAAAGTTTCCCATAGCAGATTCTGCATCATCTTGCTTGAATCCCAATTTGGCGTTAAAATCTCCAATTATCAATGTGTAATGTGTTTTTGAAGTTTGTATAAGTTGCATTTACTCTACGTAAACTACTCTCAACGACGGATGAATTCGACTGAAGGTTGTTTGCCCAACGTACTACTTACACCGAATGTGGTTTAACTTCATCCCCTCTCCTAAGCGAGTTCTGAATAGTGCGTAATCTCTCCTAGCGCGCAGCCTATCCTAGCTTTACTTTATGGGAATTTTTATTTTGACCCCCACACCCACCTGAACATAATCTTAAATCTTTATTATCTGGGTCAAAATCAGTCTTTTTTAGAAAGTGAGTCAACGCGGAACTTATTTCTACTACACCTTTGCCTGCTTCATGCTTAAGCTATGTATAAAAAAACGGGTGCGTACAGAAGTATAACTACAAAAACAGAAGTCTTTGTTAAAATATCTGTTACACAAAATGCATAAAAAGACAATTGCTGAGCATAGAATTTTTCCATAAGAGGCGCTTCTGGGAGATTTTGGACCCGTTGCAGATCAAAGCAACATGCCACGCTATCAGCAGATTCCTCCTTCATTGATTTAAAAAAAACGGCTTTTCTCGCGTCTTGCAAATAGTTAAATCCATTTTTAATTTAAATCTTTGTTTGTCTCCGTTGCGGTATTTATCTTAGTGTTTGTTCTCATGCAGAAGCCACAAACATCGGGAGAAAACAATCTATTTGTTTATCTCTCGCTACTGGACAAAATGCGTTTTGTTTGTCTAGGTGATTTTTAAAGCCAAAAATAAACGTGAAATATTACGTTTATAATATCTAGGACCATGTTAATTAATAAATGATGTTATGTTAGGTGACGAATCCAACGCCACCTCGAAGTCAGAATGCGAAGATATGGACAAAGTACGATTTGAAAGTCTGCTCCACAAGTTATGTCTCCTTTTTAAAAAATTATTCGACAAGTAAAAACATAAACAATGAAAGAAAAATTAAACAGAATGACACAAAATACATTTTTTATATTACAACTACGATTGCACGGATTAAGGGATAACCTAAATGAAGCTATAAATTCATTAACTGATGAAACTCACACCCTTAGCATTTTTTAGGCTAGAAACATGTTGCATAAAATTTAAATATTTATGTACTTTTATTACTATCAGATGAGTGTAAAAATAATTATTGTAACTGTAATAATGATCCCTCTAATTTCAATAAAATTCAATAATAAAGAGATAAAATTCAATAAAAAAAATTGACTAGTGTTAACGATCTGGAATCTACGTTATAACTTTTTGTTTGGTCCCAAAACCATTAGCGATATAAGACACTTGTAAAAAAAAATCCAGGTTGCCGCCCCTGGCGGCTTCCCGGAAATGTGCGGCATCTTTCAAAGAACGAACTAAGAGAACAGAGAGGGCAAAGACGGTGACGTTCCAACTAGACGTCCAATTCCGGATGCCATACATCTCCGTCTTACGCAAAACGAGGAGAAATAAATATTCCAGTATGTGTTTCCACACTTTTATTCTACTGATGCTCCATCCACTCCACGCATACACATCCTTTGCTTTAGCCAGCCGGTCCGCCCGGCTCTAAATTGATTCTACTGTTATCCTCGGTGTCAAGGTTTATTTCTGAAGCTGTTAGAGTCGAGAGAAATGGCCTATAAAGTAGGAGGATAGACAAGACGGCGATGCCTCGAATTTATTGCTATATATCAGATGCGTCTTCTTGATCGCAAACCATCCGATGACGACAATTCCTTCGGTTCATTCGAGGCACTGCAAAGGCAATACAATGAATTTTATTGGTTAATCACTGACAGCCTTTCTACGATTTATTGGGCAATTACTATTTACAAGATAAATACAGATATACCAATATTTATAGAAAGAAAGCTATATATAGGTGTATATAGTTTATTTAATTTCTTAACATCATATTTTTATTTTTTGCAAAAAATTTTATTGGGTATATGTTCTGCTACTATACTACTATAACTATATTATAAATTATAAAAGTTATAAATATAATTAAAATCTTTTTATTTGTTCATGAGTTGACAGGCCGTTTCGACAGGTATTCCATGTCTTTATCAAAACTATATCTACAATTATTTGATTATTTTAGTTTAGTATTTACAGAAAACGTACAATAAAACGTAACTGAGTCGCTTTGGGGTAAAATTCACTAAATAGTCATTACAATTATACAGGGTGTTTAGGATGGGAAATGTCAATTGGATATACGATACTAACAATTAACTATATATAGGATCTCTCAGACGTCATCACTGGCGCTGCGATATCATTACAATGTAAAAAATTAAATGGTTCATGAGGGTGAAAGGTCAAACGAGCGGCTTTTTTTGTTAATATGTTATTGTATTTGTAATACATATTATAATATGTATTATTGTTAATAAAATACGCTAAATTTTCATTGATCTTAATGTTTTATTTAATTATTTCTTTAACAACTACAAATAGTATCAGCCTTCACGTTATTTGTTAAATAGTTGCGTTAAAACCGATAATCACCTATCAGCAAATAATTACCTTAACGAATTTTTAAACTGTGGTTTCTCAAAAATTTATTAATAATTCTTGTATCGGCATATAAGTAAGATTATTTTATTCTCGGTTTTCACCTAATTATTTTTTACTAATTTATTTATTTAATTTATTTGAATTTACTCTTAATAAATTGCATACCTATAATATTGGCATAATTGCTATATATTCTGTAGCAGACAACACTTTAACACGGGTTATTATATTTTTGGCATTTAGTTTACCATGTACCGTTGACCTGAAGAGGCATAGCAAATTATAGAATACGACACCGGTCGTTGGTCGTAGGATAAATTGATTGTAAGTATGACATGTCTTCTGTCGTCATATCTAGCCGATAGAAGGTTCAGAGTTCGGATATTACCAACCATCTCCGAAACTAGAGCCAAGGAGGTAGGGGTATCAGAGAGAGTGGTGTTGTCGCAGTATCTATATACAATATACACAGAAGACACTCCAACCGAACCCAGATCGTTGCTATGTCTATACACCGACGATACAGCAATAGCTGTTAGCAGTACCAACCGAGATCTAGCAACAAGAATCCTACGAACGATATTTAACGAACTACAAGGTTGCATACAGTGGAACATAGCTGTCAATACTGACAAAACACAAGCCGTCATGTACCAAAAAAAAAGTGGACAATATTGAATAACAGAAACTAAATATTGAGTTATAAACGCTTTTTTAAACTAAAAACAACAATTGAATTGACAAACGTTAACCATTTTGACAAATATCCAAAGGTGGACGTTAGAATTTTTATTAATTAAATGCCAAACTAGAATTTTAGTATTTAAATAATTTATTTGTCAAAAGCATTTTAAAACCAAAGAAAATTAGTATGATTGAATAGGTATATTAACCCTTCGCGGCACGGGTGAATTTGTTTTACACCAAAGGTCGGGTGGTGTCTAGGAGACACACATTATGTATTTAAATATTTTACAAAAAATGGAAAAAAAACAAGTTTTTATGATACAATTTTTATTGTCTACCATCTATTATGACATAAAACCTATTTTATCAATTTAAACAAACAACAATTCTTAATTTGGAACTCATACAAGTAAACCTCAAAACAAGACAACAATGGTAAATTTTTGCAAATATTTCTCAAACTTCAAAATTTTAACTAACACAATCATGGCACGTGGGCTGTACATGTTCCAGGCAAAGCCATTTTCTACATTTTTTGCCGGGATTGCATGCGTAAACTACATGTCCATTGATGCCGGCAATGTTTATTATATTATATAATATTACCATAGGCCATCTTCTGGTGTTCTTACTAATATTGTAGGCAGCTGATTTTTGATCAGCACAATCTACACCACCTTTTGTGATGTTGTAAAATTTGATAATTTCAGGTTAATTTTTTTCACCAGTTTCGGATTTAATTCTATCATCTGTATGTAGGGAGAAGACAGCAAGAACCACTTTGCCTTTTTTTTGGAATATGTGATTCTAAGGTAATATTTTTCCCAAAACCAAACATTGAAGAATTCGCTGGTCGTAATTTACCGTATAAAAATTCCAGTGGAATATCTTTTCTGTTATTTCTGATGGTAGCAACTACAGTTCTGTTATGGTCTTCTTGATGTTTATTAACAAGAGGTATGGTGATAAACCAATTATCAAATGTTAGATTGCGACCTGATCCTAATATTGAAGTGCAAAGCCTCTAAGTACCAAGGCTTCAATTTTATTACTAATTGCGAAAGGTCGCTCTGGCTGCTTTTCTGCGTGTATTTTTAAATTTGACACATAAAATGTTCATGAGTCTACCATTGAAAATACCTTAATACCATACTTTGCGGGTTTCTTTGGGATATAAACGTGAAACGAACATCTTCCCTTAAATGCATAGAGCATCTCGTGTACCGTGACATACTCTCCTAAGCTTTAATTATTCCTATAACTGCCAACAAACGTTTCCCACGGTTATCGAATAGGTGCTTAGTTAACAATTTTTTTCCTTTCATTGTCAGTGTTGATATTATCGAAACGTAGTGAATTAAGTAAAACTTTCATTCTTTTGTAAGACATCACAACCGGAAATATTTCCACTCCCGTTCCGTCAGTTGACCAAAACTCCTTCAGATATAATCTACCTCCTTTTAAAACTCCTGCTAAAAGCAGCAATCCAAATACAGCTTTTATTTTTGTTATCTTTGTTTTTATTTTCTGTGTTTTTATATGTTTTTATTTCACGTCATAATATTTTTTGTGTAGAGATATAAATATTGGTATTTTTGACAATCAATTATGTTGATCAACTGATCGTCAAAAAAAGATTAAAAAGTTTCTGTAGGCGTTCTAGCGTTTTTCGTACGTTCTATGGGACCAGGCAAATGTGACATTATATTGTGACTTCGAGTTCGCACTTGCTGGTTTGGCACATGTTTATTCCATTTTGTAGTACCATCGTTTGATATATAATAAAGATGCCTATTACTACCTCTACAGATGCTAGTGCTAGCCGAAATTTCTGGAATATCTTCAAAATCTAGCTCGTTTTCTGTGTCACTTTTATGGTGTAATGTTTCATAGATGTCGTCTTCTTTGTCAGAAAAGCCTTTCTCTTCTAAGTCATTCTCGGCTTCTACTTCATCATACAACTTGTGCAGTCTAGCTATTTCTGCTAAATAAGGATTCATTTTAACACCATTTACTACCTAAACTAATAAAAATTTATCTTAACAGAAGCTACAGTAATAAATTTGCTAACTGCAAAGCTCGGGTACTATCTCGTGGACAAAAATGCACTGCGCAAACTCTCAGAGACTTAGAATCAAATTGCGGCGCATATGCTACTACCCTGTAATTCATGCAGCTACTGAAGCGCCCGCTCGTTGTAACTAACGAGTCTATTTGCAAATGGACCACAGGAGTGATGACGTAGATTTTACTGACATACGTCAGTTTCACTTTCCAAACAAACCTGGTTTAGTGTGGATAATTTGTTGTTTTCGTTATTTTTTCATTTATTTTATAGAATCTTTCTGCTTATTGCAATATTTAAGTATTCTAATAGTTACTACAACAATTTTATAAAGTTGTGTAAATAATAAAGCAATAAAACAATAAAATTGTTTTATGCTAATAGCAATAAAATGCATGTATCAATAAAGTAAGGTTACAATTTCTTTATTTAAACTTTTAAACTGTATTTCATAAAAATAGAACTCTGAATTATGATGGTATTATCGTAAAAAACACTATGCTTACAAGAAAAAGCAGCAGAGGAAGCAAAATGTTAACTTTATAGAAATTAAAAGTCTTGAGGTTTGACATTTCAACTTTTGTTTGGAAAGTAATAATGTCAATGTGACAGTCGTGACGTCACACTCCTGCGGTCCATTGTAAAAATATGATTGGCTTGTCTCACAGACACGCACCCGTGCCGCGAGGGGTTAAAATAATTGTAGGTTCGCATTTAATTAATAAATATTCTAACGTTTGCCTCTGGTTGATTGTCAAAAAAGTTTTCGTTGACGTAAAACCAATTAGAGAATTGAAAAACGTCAGCTATTTTTATTTATTTATTAAATGGGAAACTACAATTTTAGTATTTATTTAATTTATTTATCAAAATGGGCGTAAACTCAAATAAAATTAGTATGGTTAAATAGGTATTACGTCACTTGTTATGACTACTTAAGAATTATATACCTCCCTTCACGGTTCGTAGACTTCCTACGGTTGCCTCTTCCGACTGGGGTGGGGATGCTTGAGTTACGTCACCAAAGTACACAAGAATACAAAACCCATTTATTCGTGGTTGAAACTGAATGTAGAGGGCAGGTCGATTACAGTGTCATGGCCGATATAAATGGTATAAACAAAAACAAACATAACAGTCGAATGTTTACCATTGCTTTTCCATGTTTAGTTTGATTTAAGACGAGTTAATTATATCATTTAAAAATAGAAATTTACCTTAATTATATCTTTGAGTATTTTGGTGAAGCAAAGAGTTTATTGGTTAAAAGGGAAGCAGTTTTCAAGTGATGGATTCCTAAATTTTAACTTTAATGGTTCGAACTGGCTTCTGTATTGATGATGATGAATCCTATTTTGTGTATACCTGGGAACCCAGAATATAATATTCTGTGTAATGTTTGTCTTAACTAATATATGCATTATTTTATATTATACCTTATGGTTTTAATATGTTAATTTTTATTTTATACTATTTTTTGACATATGTAAGTACTTTATTGTATATTAACATATTGCTGAAATTTACCAAAAAAAAAAACATTAATAATTCTATTCAAATCAACAGCTGTCTGATTTGTTTATACCACTTTTATGCGCGGTATTATAAAACATTTTACTTGCCAAGTAAAATTTAGTTTGAAAGTAAAATAATTTACTCTACAGGTTTGTGTATTATATTAAAAGTAAATTAATTCTGGAAGTAAATCTGCGAACTAAACTATCCGTTAGTTATTGTTAGATAATTGTTAGAATATTACGATTCAAATTACGTCACGAGAGTACAGTTCCGGCTTAATGTTCATTGGTTAGGCGGAAGGACGGTATAGGGTACGTCTACGAACCGTGACCTCCCTCCAAATTTCACTGTTATAAGTATAACCGTTCAAAAGAAATGAGGGGGAACGGACTTTTGACTAGCACTGCATGTAATAACGTAGAATATTTCTAAATAATTAAACGTATTTAATAAAAAAAAAACAAAATTTTTGAAGTTTGAATTGGTAACTTTGCATAAACTATTGGGTCACACTTAATGAAGCAAAGCTCAAATTAACTTAAAGCTTAAAGCTTTTTTTATATACTTTTATTAAATATTCAACTTATTTTATTCTTAGGTATTGATTTGATGCAATAAAAATAAAAATATTCAAATAACACTGTTTTTGCACTTTAAAAGTCCCGTAAAACAATAATAACCAACAGTTTAGAGTTGCAAACACTTGGAGGTTGCTTCATAGATTGCCCTTTATAACGCTGTGCTGTTTTCAAAAAATTTACAAATTAATGCACGGTTTTTTCTCTACAGCTTCGACTATTAATAAAAATTGATGTCCCGTTCATAAACAGAAAACTTTCGACTCTGCAAAATGTACTGCAGATAGATTTGTATCAATTTGTGCAAATTTGCAATAATTAAATTTCACGAAATTTCGCTCTGTTTAAAACAAAGCGAAAGCTATCGTACTAGAGTTACATTAAAATAATTAAAACAAACAACTCACCTTTATACAAATGCAGAGCACGCCCTGAAACAAAGCATTTATTTAATATTAATTTTGAAACTACATGGTTGAAAATAAAAGTTGTTAACTGTCCTTATTGTGCTTTTTATGTCTAATGCCTTTTACCCGCTATTCGGCCTGTGCAACCCCTCGACTTGTTTTATTACAAACTAGCGGAAAAACTGGCTTTGAACCTATTTTAAATAATTTTAGACGTGATATTTTATTCTCTGTGGTGCTGTTTGGAGGCTTTGTTTTCATTATTTTTATAATTATTTTAATGCAAAAGGAAACAAAGTGAAACATGTAGAATGCTTTGTAAGTTGGATTAATATTTTATAAATTTTACAAATTTCTTCAAATGTGAATCTGCTTGTTTTTATCTATTTGACATTTTGCTATTTTGGCTAAAGTTGGCACGTAATTTCGATGGACAATTTATACAGTGCGTTAAGTTTTTGATTAGATATTGCACACTATACGGAGCGCTAAAATCGGCAACGTTGCAAATGTGCGTTCTCCGACCCGAAAATCTACACCGACAGAAAATCAGTTATTTCATTTTAGTTTAGTAACTAACAACAACGTTAGGGATGTACTTCTCTGTCGTCCGATCTCATGTTCCATTATGTAAAGCCGATTTTAATAGTAGGAAATTCGATAAAAATGCACTTACCTAATCGGTGCATTGTCATCGATTTTTATTAATGTGAAAATTTTTTTGTGGTTGAATTAAAAATAAAAGCGTATTTCTTTAAAAAGATAAAATAAAAAATATACTCTTATTGAAAATTAAAATATTATTCCTAATAAAATAAAAAATAAGTCTTTATGACCTACAGAAATGGTTCAAATAGTTGACCTTCTACGGCTGAACAGTACCCCAATCTGTCATAAAAACTTCTGCGAACAGATGAAAGAGTTTCTGCTGTAACAGAATTGGAGACTTCTCTTATTCGACTTTTTAAATTATCCAAATTTTGGGCTCTAGCCTCAGGATGAGCGTAGATAATGCTTTTTAAATGTCCCCAAAAAAAGAAGTCCATGGGTGTAAGATCTGGAGATCGCGCAGGCCACTTAATATCGCCTGTTCCACTGATAACTCGATTCGGCAAAGTATTGTTTAAATACTCCCTAATAATTCGAGCGTTGTGAACTGAACAGCCGTCTTGATGAAACCAAACATTCTCCAGATTTACATCAGGAAGATTGAGAATAGCGGGAAGAACATGATTCTGTAACAAATCGTGGTATACTCTACTATTCAAGTTGCCCTCAATAAAAAATGGACCTATTATGTGGTCTTCTAAAATGTCAGTCCAGACGTTAACTTTTTGAAGACGTTGAGTTCGGTAAACAACACTTCTGTGCTGGTTTTCCCGCGCCCAATACCTCGTAATGGAAGGATTGTGTCTCCCTACTAACGAAACAGAAGATTCATCAGTGAATAAAATGTTTTTAATAAAATTTGGTTCACTATTAGCCTTCGTTATTAGAGTTTCACAAAACTTCATTCTTCGAAAGTAATCGTCTGGATAAAGCTGCTGCGTTTTCGAATATTTAAAATTCTTGTAACCGTGCTTTTTCCATACTTTCGTTACAGTAACATTGCTAACATCTAACTCTCTAGCAACGCTTCTACTTGAACGTGTTGAATCTACCTCGATTGTTGCACAAATTTGTGTATCCCGGTATTCTCTTTCCTCAACTTTTTTCTGGTAACACTTCTCGAGCGTGACACTTTCTGCAATTTTTAAGGCAATATCAACTCTCAAAATTTTTAACAATATTATAAATTTACTGTACACAAGGAATTGGTCTTCCAGTAATAGAAGAAGTAATAAAGATATTCTTCTAGAAGAGTAATAAAAATATCGGAAAAGAAATAAAAGGCAGAATATACAAAACAGTCATCAGACCAATAATAACATGTCCTGCTACAGAGAGGACAAAAAAGGTGTTAGAAACAGCAGAGATGAAAACACTTGAAAATTGATGGTAAGACATTTTGAGATAGAGCTAGAAGTACAGATATACGACGTAGATGTAAGGTGGAGAACATCAAGAACTCGATAAGAAATAGAAGAGTAGTATAGAATTATCATATAAGCCGAATGACAACAAATAGAGTAGTAAAGACGATTCCCCAATAGAAAGACGATCAGTACGAAGACCACGAAAGCGATGGAACGACAACTTATTTGAGACACATTAAAAAACAGACACAGTTTATATCTACATAAAAAGAAGAAGAAGAAAATCTAATGAGATTTCATTTTTTTTTTGTATTATAAGGTATTTAACACTGAGTGTTCGTATTTTACTCTAGAAAAAAAATTACGTTATAATTTTATTCTAGAGTACAAATTTAACTTAATTTATATTTTTATTTCTACCTAGCTTTAACAAATAAAAAAAAATTCCATTTTTTTTCTAAGTGTATATATAAGACCAAAAATACTTTTTCTATAAATTTTATAATGTCCTAAATATAATATTGTTTTTTTTTGTTTGATGTTATCGAAGCGTTCGATATTTTGTTTCATTGTGTTGGCGATATAATTCAATTATGGCGTTTAATGTACGTTTTGATCAAATAAATGACTAATGCCAGATTTTATTAAATTAATTCCATCAATAAAGTTGGAAATTAAAAATACTCAATCCTCATTTGGGCTAAAATGCCACGTCAAACAAAAAATATGTTCCATAAAGGGCGAGTGATGTTTTAAAATATCCACTGTTTACTAAAAATGTTTTCGATTCAGGCATCATTTTAAATCAACCTTTTCTTTCTCTATTTGTATACGTTATATGCAATTTAAATGTCAATAATATCAGTTATAAAAAATTAAACGCAGGATATTCATATCATCGTGGATATCTTGTCAGGTGATAATAAACAATGAATTTATTTACAGATTAAGAGTTAAAATATTTAAAAATGTTGAACATAATATATTCAAAACAGTACTGACAGTATTAGTTAAAAGCACCTAGTAACTAGTAATTAAATCCATTTAATTACTAGTAATTTAATCGATAATCCTACTAGTTTTGCCATATATATATATATATATATATATATATATATATATATATATATATATATATTTACGGCATAAAGTGAACTCCGCCCATGTTAAAATTCAGGTTCAAGTGAGCTCCGTGGTCAAGTGGACACCGATATACGGAGCTTACTTGTCCATTCCATAATATTGGCTCTGTCGATTCGTTAAGATGTATAGTTTCATAATTCTTAATAAAATTTTGGAGCTCATAAGTACCCCTGTATCATAAATGTATTTCGCTTAGTTCACGTGTATATATTATAGGGGTCGTTCAGATCTTTTTCACTGTATATTGGAACCATAGGAATATCGGTTTAAGTAAGCTCTGATAGTTTGGCAACTATGCACTTAGGCCAGCGTTCTTGATATATATATTTATATATTTTAAACGGTTCATACGGACTCCTTTTCATACGCATTACAATATGTAATCTTCTTCTTCTTCTTGATGTGCCTATCCGTTATGAATGTTGGCGATCATATTGACAATATGTAATAGATATGTATAATACCAAATACCTGTTTTTGGTAGGTACCTGCTATTCTAAAAATAGCTTTATAAATACAAAAGGATTTCATTACCAAGTTGGACGTGTTTTTTCATATGCGAATATTTCCTAATGTATTTTGTTAACATGAATATGTCTTTATACGTTTTATTTAGGAATACGATTAATAAGAACTTTTAGTTAATCCATTGTTTTACGATATCTTGTATACAGCTTCTTTATTATTTTATTTCTGGTTTTATCTGTGTACTACATATAATTTTGGATAGGTTATCTTAAAATAAATATTTAAGTGCAAAAATAGATATTTTTATGTAAAAATTGGTAGTAGTGCACAAAAGAGGGAAGAATGCTTAATTTATATAAGAAGAATGTACCAGTTCACCAATATTACATACTTCTAAATGTTTTATCTGCTATTTAGGGGTAATATGTAATCAATAAACGTGGAGTTAGTGTCAAATTTGCAATAATCTTTGGTCAGTTTTTTCTCGATTTTAGTCATAAATTCAGCTGGTATTCGTTGAGTGGATGTTGCGATTCTAGACTCTGTATCTTTTATTCTCTAGCAGTCTAGCTACTTATCTTCGGATATTAGGTGAATTGATAGCTACGATATTGTAGAGCTTATGTATGGATGTGTGTGTGTGTCTTAATATTCGCTGAATTTGGCTGTCTAATTTATAGCTAAATCTACGTGTTAAATATGTGTTGGTGTCATCCATACTTGCAAGGTATATTCGGTAGCAGAAGCATAGAGTGCAAGCGTCTACGTTTTAAGGATGAAAGGATGCTTCTCATTTTTAGCTGACAAGTTTGCAGAGATTATTTTTCTGGTCCTCAGTTTGCCTTTTAGTTTTAAACAATGTTCTATGAATGACAAAGTGTGATACAAACTATCTTCAAGATATTTATAGCAAGTCCAGAGTTTAAAAATTTCATGACACTATTGGGTGTTTAGATTTTTAAAAGCAATTCTGTTAGGGACACTAAAGCAGGACATCTGACTTTTTCTGAGGTTTGGCTTAAAATTGATTCATAGTCTATTTTTATTGTGTTTAAAGTATGATTTAGATTTTTCTATACTTCAGCAACAAAAGTTTTTGGTTGTGCAACAATATCGATGTATCGTCTACACAATAAAAGTCCTAGTATTTACTGGTATGAGTTGTGTAAATATTATACAGTGTAGGTACCATTACGCTATTTCAAAGGAGACCGTTCTTCTGCGTTTTCCATCTGTTATTTTTACCATTGAATGATACGAAAAATCTTCTGTTGTGTAGGCATACCCGGACAATACAAGCCATTGTTGTATTTTTGATCCAAATTTTAGAATTAGTTTTGTGCTCAGATCTTTAATCAGGAGCCGTAATATTGTTCATTAGGTATATACGTAGATAGCAGATCCAAACTCAACACCGTTGAAAGATTCCCTTAGCTGACTGGTTTTGTTCCCTCTCATTTTAAGTTTTTCTTTTATTGTTTGCCTATGTTTGGCCCTCAATGTGTTTCCTGCACTAGAAATACGTCACATTTGTGTTAACCGCATATGTCTGATAAAGTTAAGTAAAGTAAAGTACCTATCTTTATCTCTGGATATTCCCTTCTCTAATGTTTATATACATAGTTAGGATAGTTGGCATTAAAAAGGCCGATTTGGCCGATCTTTAAACCCTATAAAATATGGCTAATCTTTTACTTTTCATTAAAAATTTTAATTTTACATACTGTTACTTTTAGACAATATTTCGATCAGATTTGTATAGTAATAAATGTAGTTAATATACCGTCTCTTTGTGAAAAATAAATGAGTTTGTAATATCGGTTACAACTCATATATGGATAATAAGGAAATAAACGGTTAAAATAGGTGTACAAAATTTTAACTACATATATCGGCGCCATTGTTCAGGAGTTGGGTTTATCTCAGAGATCAAAGGTTACGTTACATGCATATTCCAGGTTCTATTTACGTATTTTCATTCCTAAAAAAGTATATTTATAATAAAGCCCTGAAGCTACCTTTAGATTCTATGAAAAGTAGAATCTATGGAAATTAGCAAATTAAAAAATAAAGACATAATTCTGAATAGCCAACTTGAGACAAACAATTCTCCCGTCCTTAACTTATTCAGTTACAAACTATAACGTGTAAACGCATACATCTTTTATTTTTAGATAAAATGAATTTTCATAAAGTAACGGTCGGATCCATCACTTACTAAAAGAGTAGAAAATGACATGCTTATGCTTTAGAGTACGGCTACTTTAGTACAAAGTACCCTTTGCTTTTGCCAATTGCTTTCTCACTTTCTTAGCGATGGGCCTGGCTTTTTCTTATCAATAATGTTCTCGTTCGTTATAGTTATTCTAAGATATTCAGATTTCACTATATGCTCTACATTTGGTTTTATCTAATATAAATTTACAACTATGACGAAATTTTTATAATATTTTATGCATTGATATTAAACTGATATTAAACTGAGGATATAAAAATCAACAATAAGACCGATAATGACGTACATAGCGGAAACAAGAGCAGATACGGCGAAAACACAAAGACTGCTAGAAACAACAGAAATTAAAGTCTTACGAAAAATAACAAACTAAACTCTAAGAGAAAGAGTAAGAAGTGAAGAAATACGAGCGAGATGTGATTTAGAGGAAACAAACGCGTGGACCAAAAGAAAAAAGCGGAATGGAATCAATACTTCGAAAGAATGACAGAAAATAGAATAGTACGAATAGCAAGAGACAAATCGCCAAATGGAAGGAGATCATTGGGACTACCGAGGAAAAGATGGTCAGACAACGTCAATTGAGGCTCAAAACCGAAGTAAAACAGGCACTAAGCCTATTTATAAAGAAGAAAGAAGAAGAAGATATTAAACTGGAGTAGAGCACTTGGTAGATAATATTTATTTGTTTTGAGTATACTTATTTTACAACATAGTACATAAAATAATAAATATTTGTGTGCTCGGTTTTTTGCTCTGAATTGAAGATTTTATCTCAAAATATGACTGTACTTTATACAAATATTATTATTTTCTGAGATACCGGTAAAAATATAAATTTTGAATTTCGCAATGATTTTTTTAAAATTATTTTCTTGTGACGTTATGTCAGTGTTTAAGAATAATGCTGGGAATAAGGTTAAATAGGTTTTTATATTTTATTTGACGTTTAAATATTTAAATCTGAGGTCATTTTTCGAAAAACTATAAACTTGTGACAACAAATTGCTATATAACAGTACGAGGCAATATTCTTATGCTGTGACAAAATCATCATATTTGCTTTACATTGCCGTTTTTCCTGCCGTATCATATTTTAGCATAGTCTTCTGATTCATTTTATAGACAAGCGGTAATGGATATCCTCAATTTGTCTAATAATATTAAGTTTTAAAAACAGCTGTGCTTTTATGCTCATTCGGTTAGCTTTTGTAAATCCACCTGAGTTATGAATAACTACTTTTTTGTATTTTTAGAAGACATACTTCTATCGGGCATATTTTAATGTGTGAATATTAGGGATTTATATAATCTTTTTGTATATATAATTTGTTTATTGATTTTACATTTTAGATAAAATTTCATAATTATAGTTCTCTTCCGTTTATTTTATATAGTAATACATATACAAACCCAATTCGAAATGGAGAAAAACCAGCGAGTTCTAGATTGAACATAGACATTCGTCTCTCTTTCTTCCTATATGTAATATAAAGGTCATCGTCATCATATAGTCAGAACGCAACAATGTTCTATTACCTTTTCTTCTTTTTGTCTCCTCATTAGTATTGAAAACTCAGCCACATAAATGACGTTGTAAAAATTTATTTCTCTATTTCTGAAGTGCCTTTCCTGGGATAACTTTTTCAAGTCTAGTTCATTTGATTACTTGTAATTGATTTGATAATCCCTAACAAATAAGTTGTTGATTGTAGGTAGGATAGCATGTGATTGAACAGGGATGTGTTGATAAGATGTAGGTAGTCTCATTATTCCTAAATCTGACCATATGTTACTTCCCTCCTTCACTCTTGGACGTCCTAAGGGCATTTTTTTTCTCGATCCTCCCAATTTAGCTTGACAATGCAGTTATTAGAGAGCATTTGGATATAGCCAGCGCAAGCTTGGCGCAACTTTGGCGTTGAGATTTAGTTTCTTGTACGACGTTGCTACCTTTGTATATGTGTTTGACCTTGGCATTAGTTCCGTTTAGTATTGGTTAGTACTCGGACCTATATAAGTTGGAAAATACCTCCGATGACATTTCTAGCAATCCTGATCTAATTACTACTTGAGGTTTACTTACATTGTTTTGACAGTGTTCTCGTCACATATCCACACAGTAGCACTGATTTAATTATCTTCTTATATATCCTGATTTTATAGATTCCTATTAGACTTCTGGATTTAAAAGTGTTATAAGGGTTATATTATATACATCAGTTAGCTAACTAAATATTAATTTTTATTTCTTATGTGAGAACGTTATCTACGATATACTAAATACTGCAATGTTTTAAAATGATATGGGTTTATTGTAACATTATGCTCTACTCTATATCATCTTTTTTTGCATGTTAAAGGACATTTATTTAGTTTTTTACTGATTATCAGCAAATTTTTTTGGTGCTAATAGCATTATTTTATAGCATTCCAATATTTATTCTATGGATTAAATCTGGATAGCAGATAGATATTCTTCACTTTCTCGGAGAAATAATATTGCTACTAATTTCAAACCTATTTTAATACATGGATACGAGTAATAGCAAATGACTAAAGCAAGTGAGGAAGAACTCCGAATATTTGAAAAGAAAATAATAAGAGACAACGATTTGAACCTTCGTCGAAGCTAGATTTATTTAATTACCAGTCTAATCGCACCTAGTTTTTGTGCTTTTATTTATATCCAGTTAATATTAAAAGTGTAATAAATTGTTATGATACCGTAAATAACAATGGAGAATAACAATGGAGAAAATCGGTAAGGAATTTTAATCTAATTAGATACTTACTTCAAAACAAGTTCATATTATTTATATAACCTGATGTCATTAAACAACGAAAATAGATGATGTTAATAGTCCAGTGGCGTCGAGGCCCCAAACGTTATTGACATCATATAAAACTTCTTCATATTCTGTAGCGTTAATCAATTCAATTCCAAAATTCCAATATCTACTTGCACTGTGAAAAATTATAGAACCAAGATATATACATTTTTTCATCATGAATTTCAAATCACCGTATTTGTATTTACCTAGCTAGTGAAGAATTAGATAAAACTGTCATGAAGGCTGACAACGAAAGAATAACTATCAATCATCAAATAATTTATGCTCGACGCTTAATTACACCAAATGAAAGATTACTGATCTCTAATGTTTTTCCTAGTATTTATCACACTTTCATAGAATATGAACTTAAAAAATTAGGCCTCAATTTATTACCTCCAATTAATTTTTTACGAAGAGGTACAACAAACCCAGTATATAGATATATATTGAGCTTTCCAAGACATACATTTATATTTCCTTTGAAAGCTACATTAATTCCTCCCTCAATTGTCAGAAACCACAATCCAACATCTAATCGTATTTTCTTATCTTTAGAAAACAGATGTGTTACTATTGTAAAAAATCTGACCATTTTGTGGCAAATTGGTCATTCTGTACAAATCCAAATCAGAACTTTACAACAACAGTGCCAATTACTACTATAAATACAGTAGTTAATACTCTTCCACACATGACGTCCTGATCACATCAGCATCTTCAGCGAAGTCCTTTTCCTTACAATCCTCGACTATACCTACCTTAATTATACCAATATTAACTCCATCTCAAATATCACCCTTAACATTATTCCCAAGTTCTCAAACTACATACACAGATAAAAATATAACAACTACCCAGTTATCAACAATACCTAATATTTCACAACCTCATATATCAATCCCAAACTATTCCTCAACACTTGCATAACCTATCAATAACATATCAATAAATACTGTAATTTAAAAACTAAAATTGCGTAGCCATGAAAAAGTAGTCATAACCCAAAGTGCTTTAACAAAGGTGAACGAATTATTAGCGTAACAGCTGTTTTGAAAACTAAATATTATGAGACGAATTGGGATATTGTATTACACAAATTAAACCGCTTGATTATGGTTTATTGATTAAGGAAAATATGATATGACAGGAAAGACTAATGACTCTATAGCTAATTGCCACATAAATATCAATGTAACGCAAATCGTATGATTTTGTATATAAGACAAATAATATTATATTCTAAATTATACCTATAGAGATATAAATAATAAAACAAACATAATAAACGTAAAGGTTAAAACATGTTTTTTAATTCGCGGTAAAAGATTTATTAGAGTTTATTTAGCACATAAGATAAATTCGTAACACAATTCATATACCAGTAAATGGTACTCGTTACAGCAGCGAAGTAATTTTAGCAACAGATATGTAGGCTGACCTTACCCCTTGACATACAGCAACCACAAAAGAATCGGCGATAGCGCAAAGGGCAGCTACCCCTTAACCAAGACACGACTCTCTTGTTTGGCAGATAGCACTTGTCTCTTCGACGACTAGGCAGCCTTCACCCCTACTGGATAGAACGACTGTCTTTGATGACTAAGCAGTCTTCATCCTTACTGGATGGAATTATTGTCTTTGATGACTGAGCAGCCTCCACTCTTATTGGATGGAATGACTCTCTGTTAATGGGCTAATTATACGGGGAGAATTAAAACATGAAACATGGACGACGAAAAAACAAAATAAGAGCCGATTGAGCATCGCAGAAAGAAGAAAGAGAAATATATAAACCTGTTATCGATATATTACAAATCAATACAGAGTGCGAAACAACCGCGAACTAATTGATTATTATGACCAACTAGATAAAGTAAAAACATAAATAACATCTTATACGTAATACCTTGTAAAAATAATATTGTACATTTTTAAGAACGAACTCCTATTTGAACATTGAAGCGTCAAATAAAATATGTAGTACATAATAAATATTGTGGCATATTTCTTTCATTCTATCCAAAAAATTAAAAAAAAATAAAGTCAGACATATTGAGATGGATTACTGAATACTATTATAGCATACAAGTAGTTTGAGCTACCGGATATTTAAATACATTAAAACTTGGTGTGAACATTTTGGTTAAAAGAATAAATTTGATTTTTATATTACACATGTAGTTGACGTTTCTATCTCGAAATTCTTTTTAGAGTTCTTTTCTAGACACGTACTAAACAAATTTTGTTTATATTGCAGTTTCTTCTTTTTGTAGATTTATTAGTGATATGAGGATATCAGTTTGCTACATATACATAAAATACAAATAGACTGACTGTTGCAATACAGGTCCGTTTCCTCAGTGCGACAGAGAAAACTGGCGAAAAGCAGTCCCTGCATCTCTTTCTAATTTACCAGGTTTATCGAACGCGTGACCTAAATGACCAATGAGAAGGTCACGTGGTCGATAAACCCGTCCCATTAGAAAAAGATACAGATATTGGTTTTCGTCAGTTTTCTCTGTCGCATTGCGGAAACGTGAATGTATGGCAGTATTCAGTCTATTTGTACTATATGTCTATGGTTTGCTACATGCATTTTCGCTTTTATCTTTTATGTGACAAAGTTATCAGCGATATCTAAATAGCTCCAATCCTTCAAAAGTATATGGTTTTATTGTTACATTAATGCTCTATTCTATATCATACTTTTTGTCAGTTAATGAACTTTTATTTGGTTTTCTTGTTATTGACTATAACACCGTTTTTTTTTTAAGCTAAAAGCATTATTCAATATATTATAATGTGTAATTTCTCTGGCTGCTGACAAACAGAAGTTTTTATTAACTTTTCTTTAATATAATTATGTATGCAGATTTGTATTTTGATCTTCTCACGGTGCTAAAGAGCAAATGTAATAGTTTATTGTATTTTTCCATAAGATTTCTAGTTTTTCACTGTGTCGTGGCTCCTCTTATTTCTTTTCCTACGATTTACATTAATTCATTTAATTATTATTTCTGAAATTTCAAGTTTATACACAGTTTTTTTTGTTTCGCTTATTTATCTAAGATATGTTATTCATTCTTATCTATTTATCTATCTATATAAGGATTTTTACAGCTGTCGCCGCCTTCCTTCTTTCAGCCAACGTCTCCAGTCTTCTCTGTTCTGCCATTCTTCATCTCTAAGGTCTCGTTTTTCCATGGCCTCGTCCACTTCATCCCTCCATGATCTTCGGGGTCTACCTCTTTTCTCCGTCCTATTGGGCTCCAATCCGAAATCCTTGCTATCCACCTTGTATGATCTGTTCATTCTTATCTATAGATGTGCTTATTCCCTATCAAATATCTATCAATATTTGAAGTCTTTTTTTATTTGTTTTAGTCATTGTAATGATTCGCATCCATACATAAAAATATGTCTAAAGCTTGTATTATGCTCTAAACTCCTTCAGTGGTAGTATTACCAACTGCGATTATTGTTCTAAGATATTGAATGTCTTCCATACTTTCGAAATTGAAATTGTTGACTTTAACGTTGTATCTAGATTTACTGACGGTCTCTTATGTTTATGCGCTGGTATTTGGTTTTCACTTCGTTGATTTTACTTGAAACTTTTTTCATGCTCTCTGGACTTTGTTCAGTATGTCGTTTACATATTTATAGATGTAATCATCAGCATAACTAGGAGCTGCTTTGTACCTTGGGCCGTTAATGGATTACATCGTAAATTGGCGCTGTTTCTATTTTAATAAATTGTTCTTTAATTTTTTGACTATTTAAATCGAGAATCTGTATTTTATTCGACTGTTCATTAAGACAGAGTTTCTTGGGGCCAATTTCTCTCTCAAGGTTTTGTTTCCCGTATCAATATTACAACAATTTTGCTGGATGCCGACATAGGAAACCAGTTGGTATGTACATACTGTTTCGATATCTTTTGTCTCGTTATAAAGTGAATATTAGTTTATTAGGAAATATGATATTGTCTAATAATAGTTAAGTTGTTTTGCTTTGCTTTCTCAGACTGGTACCGTCGTACCTTCTGGTATTTGATATTTCAACCGTCAAGCAACAATTCCTATATGCATTAACTTAATGCTGATATCCTGCTTCCCCAATCCAGTTAGCAGTCCCGAAACCAATAAAATTGCTACATTCAAGTTTTCTATTAAGCTGCCCAGAACTATAGGTACGCCTTATTATCTTACTGATGTTAGTGCTGCCCCTTATAAGTGAATAAAATATGAAAGGAAGGTTTTGGTAATTTAATAAGATCCTTGTGTTACAATATAATGTCTCCGAGAAAGTAAAGTAATATCAAAAAGCTATTCGGATTTAATCTATAGCTAATATATTAGAATGCTATAAAATAATGCTATATATTAGCATTAATAAGTTTATAATGGATACTAAAGTTTGAAAATAACTAGAGCAAGTAATTTAAATTATCCAAAGTGCTTATTAAACATAAAAATAAAATAAAATTATATCAACAATTTATATTATAATATATTTAAAAACAGTAGCCAAATATTCTTGGAATTCCTCGATGACTAACCTGGTGGATATTTAAATAAATTTTAAGTTCTAAAATGTACCTGCTCTAAAATTTGAAAATCTACGACTAATACAACTACTGGCAACATCGCAGGAGCTTAGTTGTGTACGCTAAAAGCTGTATACGGATCCCAAAAATGTTTTATCCAGTTACGGAGTCCACTTGATCCGACGTGTTGGTCGGAGTCTACATAAAGCGCTACTCAGATAATAATATACACGGCGTATATTCTCCTGGAGTTAGTATAATACCGTTTTAGTACGGAGCCCACATTAACCGCTAGAAGTATATATATATATATATATATATATATATATATATATATATATATATATATAGTCTATTTTTTTTCTGACAAGGTGAAGTACCTTGGTATTACCCTTGACAGTTAACATGGAACTCACACTTAGATAGTAGGGATGGCGGTTTTTGACAAAACACCGTTTTTCGGTTATACCGTTTTTTTTGTTTACGGCTTAACCTGGCGGTTATAACCGACCAAAAAAAAACCGGTTTTTTGCAAAAACCGTTTTTCGGTTTTTAATCCAATAGGTTACAAAGTTACATTTACAATGCACTTTAGTTTGCGATACTTCATTTGACTCGATATCATTATGATCAAAATTAGTACTAGCTAAAGAACATCAATATCAATATAAATAAAACAAAAATTTTTAATAAAACCATTTTATTCTATTAATTATTATATTTATTTATTATTTTATTATTATTATCTATTTATTGAATATTATTAAATATAATATAGCGTAAGAGTAATATATACATATTGTAATAATATACAATAAAAGTATAATATAAGTAGAATGATATTTTAATTAAGAAAGTATAGGTTAGAGGGTTACAAATAGGTTATATTTAAATGAAATGGATTTAGCATTACGTTGGGAGAAAAACTTGTTTATATATATGTTGGTCGATTAAGAGGCTTCTCTCATCTGGCACAATATCATTCAATTATGACACCAGTCTCTTTGATGCCACCAAACTTCCGACCAACGGCATATATTGTTTAGATTATAAAAGCCAAGCCTGGCGTAAAGGTTATGTTCTGCTCCCAGAATGAAAACGTATCGCTTAATCTCGACAGCAAAGGCTGCTGCAGAGTCAGTTCATTTGGAAAAAACTTTGAATCCGTGTGTCCTGAGAACTAGAACTTGAACCACTGTTTACCAACTCCAGATCGTGCGAAGACCAAAGAGGGTTTGATTTTAAACTCACTTTGGCTTCTTCATTCTGGAAGAGGCAGAAAGGAGAAAGTTTAACTTCCCAGCCTAAATTGGATGTGACTGTCTTAACTATAGACGGATTCAGATATAGTTTTTTAAACCTCGGGTCCGAGATTGTAGTATGGCACAGCAGGGGGTTTCGTAAAAGCTTAATGCCCCTCTTTTGAAGGCTAGTTATAAGTTTTCGCATAACTTTTGGGCTGTACTAAGGTTTGGCTTGAGGTTTTTTAAAGATCTTTCGATAATAGACATACGGGGATAACAAGGCTAGCAGTAATGTACTGGGAACCCGAGATCTCCTCGGTGGCCTTATTGAAAGGCGATAAAATGGTTACAATTTCAGTAGTCAGTTTTATATCTGAAACAAAAATCATCCTTGGTGCTTTTTTAATCGAGCGATCTGCCAATATTGCAGCTATGTATGGCGACATTAGTGTGAATCTTTTAAGCATATGGTAGACAAAATTCTATCTGGTTGATACGGATTGTATCAAAAGCTTCACTTCACTCTCTGACTTGCCCTCTCGTTTCTGCTCCATCCTTAACCTTTTCATAAAGAGATTGCTGTGCCTAGCAAAAGTGACTATGGCTTTTATTTCGTTTATTACATTTTTTAATGCTACATTGTTTATATCTTCTAGGTTATCTTTGACAACTAAATTTAATATGTGTGCAAAACAATGTAAATTTTTGCCCCCTATAAGGAACTTCTCTACTGCAGCCAGCATGTTCGCTCCACCATCCGTGTAGGCCCCAACAACCCTAGCCAAAGGGAAACCAAATTCATCGAGGACCTAATTCATGGTTTGGCAGATATAATCCAACCTGGTATGTCATTCACGAAGGCGTAGCACATCCAACATCATTGTCTCAAGGCTGTTTTGTTCTTGAGGATCTGTTCAGGAATATAAAATAATTGCAATAAAAATTGTGTGTAACTCAGAAACTTGATACAGTGATAAGCACGATAATTGCCGGCAAATTAACGCAAAAGATGGAAAGCATATTAAGTTGTGAGATAAAAAGAAATGACACTAGTAGAGTTGAAAAATTTAGCGATAAAAACATGTTATTATGAGATTAGAATATAATATGCAATTATTGTATTTAACTAATGATGCAAATTTAATTAACCATTTAAAAATTAAATCCTCTAAATTACCCACCAATTTTCTTCTCCTCCCAAACCCAAAAAATTCCCCAACCATTTCTACTTATAAAAAATTTCCCAGACTCTTTCAAATGGATTTAACAAAATAATATCAACATAAATATTTTACTTAAAAATAAATTAGATAATGCAATTCGTCTTTTATTTTTACTAACATCAAAAAAAATGTATCAAGTATTACTTTTAACACGTTTGTATATTTGTATAATAGGTACATTTTAACTCATTTAACACTTCCTGTATTGAAGTGGGTAGGTATATCGTTTTGAAAACGTAGGGAAATCCTTGGAGATTCGTATTCGTAATCGATAATTTCATATGCATAATCAGAATATTATTTTTGGTAATTAGAAAAAGCCATTCACCCACTTTCAATATCAAGAGTCAAGTGTGAAAAATAGATGATGTACCAGGCACTACCAGGTCACTTGTTATGTAGATATTATGATTACAAATACCTTTTCAACGAAATATTATAATACAACTTAATTGTTTCTGGCTGATGTCGAGTTTGCACTTTAAGTTTACTTCTGTATTTATAAAATAAAATAAAATGTGAATTGTTTTTTTTTTGAATAATTACATGAGAATAATAATTATGATTGCCATCCAAAATAATACCTAACCTAATCTAATCACCGTAAAAACCTAATAACCGGTTTTTACTTTAAAAATAAAAAACCGGTTATAACCGGGACAAAAAAACAACCGATAAAACCGGTTATTGCGGAGTAAAAAAACCGGCTTTCGGTTAAAACCGGTAGGTTTTTCTTATCCCTATTAGATAGTAGACCTAAAAGAGCATATTATTATATTGCCTATGAGCAGTGTCGACGAACAGTTGTTGGACGCACTTGGGGGCATTTCGCTCAAGGTGATCGCCTGGGTCTACACTGCTGTCATTAGGCCAATGCTAACTTATAGAACTATTACTTGGGTACCAAAAGTGCTACAAGCAAAAGCGATAAACAAACTAAAACATATTCAGCGGATGGCTTGCATAAATATAACAGGTGCCATAAAAACAACACCAACTGCTGCCATGGAGTTGATCATTGGCCTCTAGATATATATTTCAATGAGGTGGCGCTAGTGACAATGATGCAATTGCGCTCAGCTGGTGTAAACCATGATGTAGGGATGGAACAATTGAGAATTCGTTTCTGGCGGGGAGAGTTGGATGCGCTACCACTGATACAGGCAGGCTGCGATTCAATTGAACCAATGTTTGTCTTTAACAAACCCTAAAAAATCGATACAAGAGAGTATAGGGAGACAAACGTGGCAAATGTCTATTGCATATACACCGATGGTTCCAAAATGAAAAAAGGCTCAGGATGCGGGATGAACTCCAAATCACTAAACCTAAGAATAAAGTTTTGTATTGGCAAAAATGCCAGCTTAGTTTAGACAGAACTGGCTGGTAGAAAAAGAGATAACTCAAAAATATATAGCAGGGAAAACTATAATGATCTTCACAGATAGCTGACAAGAGCTACTAACCTTGAATAGACCACGTGTCACATCAGGGTTAGTAATGGAGTGTCACGAGTCACTAACTTAGGCTTCGGATGGTAATACCATCATCCTGAGGTGGGTTAAAGGACACAATGGGAATAAAGGCAACCGCATTGCTGATCAATTGGCTAGGAAGGCGACAACCCTAAGACTCTTAGGACCTAGAAATCTTTTTGGTTGGTCAACTACAACAATCGGGGAAATTGTCAAATGTCACTCCCATATGCAAACCGATGGGCAAAAAGATGAGAAAAATGGCAAGGATGTAAACTTGCCAGGGTAACACTAAAGAACCTTGAAGAGTCAGCATCAAAGAAGTACTTAGGAATGACCAGGAAAAACCTACGCTTGACAGTTGGCTTTTTAATTGGTCATTGTCAACTAAGCAAACACCTCCACACACTGTGGCTAGCAGACATACCTCTATGTAGAAAGTGTGAACGAGAAGACAAAACTGTAGAGCATGTCCTATGTAAATGGCCGGAGTTATCGTTAATACGAGAGTACGCATTCGGTGAGTCCTAGCCCACACCTACCCACATAAGAGAGATGTCTCCTGGTGACTTGTCCACCTTCCTAGAAATTGCAGGATGGACAATTAGCTAAGGGCGACAGCTCCTGGGAGGATGCATAATGGGTCAACTGTGACCTAAGCGCTGTGAGACTTAACTCTCCCTACTCTACAGATATATATATATATATATATATATATATATATATATATATATATATATATATATAAATATATATATATATAGTAGTTTTGAGGTTCTTGAACCGTCTATCTATCGATCTATCTATATAATTAGCCTTTTTCGGTTCATCTTTGGACATGCCTCCCTAGTACTTTTCCATTATTCTCTGTCTGTCGCTACAGTCATCCACCTAGAGCCCACGTGCTTCTTGATATTATCTGCCCATCTCATTTGGGCCTTCCTCTGCTTTGTTTATATTCCCACGGTCTCCAAGAATTTTGTTCCGTCGGTCTTCTTTTTGTCTTATATTGTATCCGGCAAATCTCCATTTAAATTTTGCAACTTCTTGTCTAACATCCCTCATTTTTGTTTTCTCTCTTATCCACTTGTTTTTTTTATCCATTAGTCTTATGTGCAACATTTGTCTTTCTATTGCTCTTTGGGTTTTTATGATTTTGTCCATGTTTGCTTTTGTAAATGTTCACGTTTGGGAACCATAAGTAAGAACAGAGAGTACGCATTGATTGTATACTTTGGTCTTAAGATGCTGTGGACCGTGGTCTTGAACCATATTTTATTTAATATAAAATTAGTGTTTCTTGGGTTTAGGTTCAATAAATATATGTTACATGTAGAACTAGATTTTATTTTACACAGCAATCAACGTTTCGGCAGGAAACCCTTGCCTTTGTCAAGATTCAAAACGTAAAACGGGACACAGACATTAACGAACTGACGGCATGACTTACCATACTCCTTTCTCAAAAGGGTTTTTATACAATAATGAAAGGCAACAACACTGTAAGCTTTTTCCAGAGTATGCGTAAACATCATCACCCCTTTTTAAATAAAATAGCCTGGTAGATTTACAAAAGTTTTTATTTATTTATTAATAAGTCTTTATTTGTCTCCAAATGTTTATTACTTGAAAATATAAAAAAAAAATAGAAATATATAGTTATAAATGAATAGTACATTCAAGAACAGTGGTGAGCCCAACGGATCCGAGTTGCCCTAGGGGTTAAGTTACTACCTCACTTGTGTTAAGTAGTGGGAAAGTCACGTGGTCAATTAACTCCTCCATTTAGAAAGAGATGTGAGGACTCTATTTTGTATTATTTTTCTTTGTCGCACTGAAAAAAGGGTCTATGGTATATATGTCTATGGGTGTGGATACGTATATTTGAATTACATAAACTAAAATAACCTATATAAACTATGCAGAAGCATTCGATAACGTAAAGCACGAAAAGATAATTGAAGTTCTCCATAAGATCGGAGTAAACTACAGAGACATTCAAACAATAGCGAGTCTCACTAACTTGCTAACAAACAGCTAAAGTGAAAGTAGGATCTACGTTGACTAATAAAATTGAGATCAAGAAAGGGGTACGACAGGGCTGTATCTTATCTCCTATTCTCTTTAATATATACTCAGAAGAAGTATTTAAGACAGCGCTGGAGGAAAACACAGAAGGCATAAAGATAAATGGAGAAATAATTAATAACATAAGGTATGCTGATGACACTGTGATTCTAGCAAGTAGCATGGAGGAACTGAGTTGCCTAATGAGTAAGATACAAAAAACAAGTGCACAATACGGACTCAGACTAAATATCACAAAAACCAAATGGATATTAGTAAGCAAAACCCAACAACCACCACATCAACTGATATTAGACAATGAAAGAATTGAACACGTGGATTCGTACATCTACTTGGAAACAACAGTTAACTCAAATTGGGATCAAGCGAAGGAAATACGTATAAGAGTAGAAAAGGCAAGAGCATCGTTCTCTAGCATGAAGCAAATTTTCACTTCTAAAAGCCTTACCCTACCTCTCAAAATTCGACTTCTAAAATATTATGTATTCCCGGTTTTGTTATATGGAATGGAGGCGTGGACAATGACCGCAACATTGATGAAAAAAGTAGAGGCCTTCGAAATGTGGGCTTACCGACGTATAGTACGTATATCCTAGACTGAGCACGTGACCAACGAAGAGGTACTACGCCGGATAGGTAAAGAGAGAGAGAGGTAGGAATAAGTATAAAGAAAAGACAGTTGAATACTTGGGTCACGTTATGAGACATAATAAATATAGAGTACTACAGCTGATCGTTTAAGGGAAAATAGACAGCAGAAGAGGTCCAGGGAGGAGAAGACACTCGTGGCTCCAAAACTTGCGGCAATGGTTCAGATTGTCTTCTGCTGAACTATTCAGATCTGCCGTAAACAAAGTCAGAATAGCCATTTGATTGCCAACGTTCGGAACGGACAAGGCACATGAAGAAGAAAAGAATATAACCTACAAGATTTTAGTTAAATAACCTAAATTATTATTTATAATAAGTTTAATGTTTACAATAAGTTTATTGAAAATTTGAATGACCATTATTTTTGATGGTTTGGTATAACATAATTATAAAACTAAATCAACAATCTGACGGCGTGTATCGTAAAAAAATATTCGATCATTATTTGTCTTTCCCCACTAATATTCCTTTTGTTATAATTCCTTCTGTTTCTAAACTTCCCCACTAATATCAAATATGCTTCGTCAAACTTTCTAACACACATCGTCCAACATATTAGGTCTCCTTGATGCGCTGTAAATCTCCGACACAACTTTTACAGTAACCAAATTATTTCGATATAATGAACCCACCACTGAATTGTGGCATTTGGTTGAAGTTTATGAAGCATGGCATTAATTTTAGCAAAACGGGACACGTTCTGCTTCCACCTCAGAGACAGACGACACGTCACGAAGCCGCTGCAGGCTTCGAGGTGCGGTGGCTGCAAATGTTGGCTATGTTAATGCTGAACTTGACGGGAGCCGGCTAGATTTTCCTATAGTATACGGCGTGCTTACAGAATGAGATACATATTTTATAAAAATTTATTCGGTTATTTAATAGTTATTTAATAAATAATTTATTAACTTTGGTATGAAAAAGTATATCACAAATGAATTAATGTGAATAAGTGTGCATATATGAAAATTTATTGTTGATGGGTGAAATAGGAATTGATATACTTCATATTTGAAAGTGGCATTAAGTAAATAAAATAAAATACTTTCGTAATGTAATATTTATGTAGTATTTAACTTATAACTTATGCGTAGAAGGCCTTGTATGTTAAAAACAACATTTGGTACCTGGTATATGTAAAACTTTTTAAGTTACAAGTTTCATGATCAAATAACTGATAAAGTTATTTAACTTTACTGATCAGGTATTAACGAAAGAAGTAGTTAGGTGTATATTCACATGAAATGTAAAAATAAAATGGTTGTGGGTGGCTTTGTTAAATTTAAGTAAAAAAAAATGTGATGTTTTAAAAATTTTGTGAACAGGAAAGACTCTACAGAATGCTGAGGTCTCCAGAGATCCGAACAATCCATGAGGGAGTTGTGTGAATAAGTAAAATAAAAAATGAATAGTTTAGGAGGGAAATGACGAATATTCTACTCTGAATTTAGAGGTGTCGAAACGAAGCATGAAAAACATTAAACGATGTGGATTATGAGGATAATTCACAATATTCCCCAAAAAAACTTCCTCAAACTGGACTTTTGAAAAAATATACACACATATAAATATATATATATATATATATATATATATATATATATATATACATATATACATATATATATAATATATACATATATACATATATATATATATAATATATATATATATAATATATATATAATATACTCTCGCATATTATATGTTGATAATTTTCTGTATATTTATGGATCGCTACAAATTAGTTTGACTGTATTATTTGCCATAGTCCTGGTTTCGTATTGTTCAGCTTCAGCTATTTCTGTAAATTTTCTCATCATTTCTGGGAAGTCGCTTACACCGTAAACAAATATTGGTGGTGGTTTAGGTTTTCTTGGCGCTGTTTCATTTTGATTGGTTTCATTTTCTTGGGTATCCGTTAGGGTATTATATTTGTTCGATAGTGTAATGTAATGAAAAAAAAATAATAAGGTTAGTTTTCGTAAGTGGGTATATTTATTTAAAAACCCTTAAAAGGGCTACATCAAAAAAACAAACGTTTTCGGACTAAACAGTCCATCATCAGGTTTTAAAATCGCTAGGTTAAAATGCCTGAGCCACCAAAAATACATGGGTAAAAACCCTTTAAATTACATATAGTTATAAAAGATTATACATCTTGTTGTTAAAAAACTGTGATATTCAATATTAAATTAAATATGACTTCAGGTAACATATATTGCAAAATTGAGTTCCAGAGCCGGGGAGAAAACCTCTACGCATGGAGAACAGCTGGAAAACTTTTTCCAGCCAATGTATTTTTGGTGGCTCAGGCATTTTAACCTAGCGATTTAAAACCTGATGATGGACTGTTTAGTCCGAAAACGTTTGTTTTTTTTATGTAGCCCTTTTAAGGGTTTTTAAATAAATATACCCACTTACGAAGACTAACCTCTTTTTTTGTGATACGTGGTATACAGCCAGCTACAGGAATTGTGTTCCTTGTAGATTTTGTAATGTAATGGTATTATCTTCTTTGTCTGTTTCTACATTTGATCTGATTTTTCTGCGTTTTGTAGTTTTAACTGCTTGCCATGAGTTTTTTGTTGACACATTTGCAATTTCTGATTCGTCATCGCTTGTTGATGAAATTGTGTAGTATTGCTGGCTATTTCTGTTATTTATATTGCTGTTGTGTGGCAAGTTTTGTTGATTTATATATTGTTCTTGATTGGGCGGAAATATCATATTCGTCGAAGAATTTGTGGTTGGTTGATTTATTTGCATATTGTACATACCTGGTATTTGTGATGAGATTTGTGGATAACCCTGTATATTGTTGATTTATGATTGACCCTGTGTTGTTTGGAATCTGCATTTGTGTGTACCAATTTATTTGGTTTGATTGACATTGGACTGGTAATGGCTGGCTGTTTAAATTTTGCATTTGTTGGCTAACTATGTAGTTGCCGAATCCTGTTCCATTCCGCATTGGAAACATTATAAATAAATTACTAAATTGTTTTTAAATTTAATTTGATGAAGTTATTGTTTTTAAGTCTATTACTAATTGATTGATTTTTAATCACTTAACATTTATCTGTTAAATTCGAGAAAACCGGTCGAATGTTGATAACGGAGAACCATTTAACGTTTGATCGGTTTCAAGTATCGGTGTGAACTGCAAATTAACAATTTAAAAAACAACACCATTGATGGTTGCTACTGTTATATTATTTTAATTTTAACTTAGTTAATTTTTAAATAAAGTTGGCTTCTGTCTTAAGTAGACTAACACGTAAGGTTACACTGACTGCTTTGTTCGGACTTCCGTCCTAACTTGTCAAGATTATCACTTCAATCAGTTGCTTTCATCAAGTCCTCGTGTAGTCCTTTTCCATCATATTGATAGCACATTATGTATGCAAATCCTCAACAGGCCAAAAAAACCATAGGCGTCACCCTATACTTGTTTTAAAATAAATAAAAAAAAATTAATATTTTAAGATGCCGTCAACAATTCATTATCTTTTAAAAAATCTTTTGCAAAATAAGTGTCCACTAATGTCACTATACCTTTTTTGTGCGTAAAAAACGTCGGTATATATGCCACACGATTATTGTTAATTATACACGGGTGATTAACGAGAAAATTCAATGTTTTACGAAATAAATTAATGTAAACAGTAATTTAAAGGTGATTATTGTTTTCTATACAAGTTATCGCCTGACACAAAAAGAATACCTTCTTTGAACGATTACATGGAATTACTGATAAGGCTTAACTAATGATAGTTTAGGTAGTTTTTATGCCACATTACAGCTTATGCCAATAATATAAATTAGAAAATGTTTGCATCTTCCATTTAATTTGTAGATGTACATTATTCATGTCTTACCTACCTACGTCTTTGGTGTCGATATTTTGTTATTTGCATTTAAAAATGACGTCGACAACAGGTTTTATCCCTGTTAAGTGTAGTTTTAAAGATGCCTACACGATGCACTTGTACATCAACGCCCTTTAAGTAATGTTCGTGAAATCGTTAACATGTGTTCAAATATGACAGCGGTTGGAGAAGCAACAATTTATAGATTCCTAAAAGAAAAAAAAGGAGGAACTGTTTCATCTCCCAAGAAGAGTGGAGGAAGTAAACCCTTGAAAATTGAAGAAATACATAAAAACATGATAAGACGCAGCGTCCACTCATTTTTGTTTAACAAAGAATTTCCAACATTGGACAAAATCCAAACATTAATTAGAGAAAACGAAGAGTTACCATTCATAGGCAACAAGAAATTATGGGGACTATTGAGAGAGATGGGATTTTGTTGGCAAAAGAATAGAAGAAAATCCGTTTTAATTGAAAAAGATTACATTGTATATTGGAGACGAGATTATCTAAGAACTATTAAAAAGTACCGAGAAGAAGGGAGAATAATTTTTTATTTGAACGAGACTTGGCAAAATGAAGGTCATACTGTACCATATCTATGGGTTAATACAAATGTGAAAAGTTCCCGCCAGGCATTCATCGTCAACGGCATGGAAAAAAGGAGAGATAATCGAATGGTTGGATAAACACGCAATTGAGTACAAGGAGAATTCGACAAATAAGGAATAATTACCTATTGTGAGGCAACATAAAGTAGCTTATAAAAAATATATAATTGATGAAATGGCAATAAACCGTAATGTAATTATTTTACGTTTACCCCCATACCACTGTGATCTGAATCCGATAGAAAATATATGGTCTCAAGTAAAGGGTTAAGTCGAACGCAACAACAAAACTTTTAAATTAGAAGACTTACAACAATTATTAGAACATTCCTTTTCAAAAGTAACTCCAGAAAATTGAAAAAATGTTGTTAGTTATGCTCACAAGGAAGAAAATAAAATGTGGAATTTGGATAATATGACTGATGCAATGCTGGAATCGGTAATAATTAACATTGGAGTTGAAGATTCCTTAGATTCTAAAGAAAGTAGTGAATCTGAAATTGAATTTGATTAAAATATTATTCATCTTTTTGCAAATCGGCCCCTGTTACGGCCACACATTATTTTATATATAACCAATAAAATAAACATCTTACTTTTCTTGCAAATTCATTAGTACCTGTTAATCTCCAATACTCCGACACTGGCAACTTTATTTAGGGATTAGTAACCCTCAAAACTATTGTATTCTATTCTGTTTCAACCTTTATACCTGGTGGTCATACTCAATTTAAAATTGTTTTCCTATATACTTCTGTAAACTTGTTAAAAAATATCTATTTTTTATTAAGTCACCCGTATCAACAGTTTAGGGATTTGCATACATAATGTGCTATCAATATGATGGGAATGGACTATAGATACATCGTCTCAGGACCAGCAACTTAATGTGAAGTCATACGTCGCCATGTACCAAAACTGGTAACTTTAAACTTCCAATATATTATACCATATAATGTAAACCAAATTTAAACAGATAATTTTTAACGGGTTTTTACCCAGATATTTAGTGGCTCAATACATATACACCTAGTAAGTATTAACCACATTTGTATTAACCTTGGTCAAAATTAAAATTTCACGTTTTTTTTAATGAAGTGGTTATATACTTTTTAGGACACTGATGATGGAATATGGATTTCCAAAACGTTTTGTCATATAGCCCGATTAGGTTTTTTAAATTATATACCTTTTGTAAAGGATTTTTAATAAAAATTTTTGTGTTACATGGTATACAGCCAACTACAGGAATTTAGATTCCTTGTGGATCTTTTTATTTCCTCTTAACTACAAAGTTAAAACCATTATAAATATAATCTAATAATATGATACTAACGGTCGTGCTTTAGCTTTAATTTATCATTCAAAGGCAACAACACAACAAATCGAATAATCAACTCGACAAAGTTCAACTGTTATCAAATGCCGAGTTTAAATATTAGCGTACAGGTTAATAATCTATTATTTTAAGCTTAATTTCAAATTTCGCCATTTCAACTAAACGAATCCCACGTTTCGGCGGCACATTTTCACAAAAGTGGTTTGTGGATGGATAAATAGATTGGCTATCAAATCGGGTTCATGTTTCCGAGACCTAATTCCATCACTAGTCAATATTTTGGTAAACGGAATCGTTTGCAGAATGATGCTTAGTACGCTTTTATAGTTTTGCATTCGTAATGATACCATTTGCCATTAATCCGTTGGTTTATTTAATTAGACAGGTCAACGACAAAAATTTTCCTTAATAATTTTTTTATAATTTTAATGTATTCGGGTGTGTGAAATGCAAATTTTTTTTATATTTAAATCACATTTTACACATCGCACACCTATATTAAAAGTGTAGTAACTCAAAAAACCACTTTTTCGACAAATTGAAAAAATCTAATCTACTCGATATAATTAAAGATTTAAAAGCATTTGTAAATCATATTGGAAGCACATTGGTTTACGAAGTATTTTGGTTTCACATGAGTATTAATCTTGCATTTTTAATAGAAAAAAGTGAGATTTTTTGACTTTGTGATTACACTTTCGAAAAATGAAAACCGTCATGACTTCAAAATTTTTTTGAATTAATTCACTTTTATTGCAATTAAATTAAGATGCAACGCTTTTAATCTAAATTTGTCAATGTGAATCATAACACAAAACTGTAGTTTTTTTAGTGAAATAGACAAGAAACTTTCAGAAAAAGTAATTATTAAAGTCATATTTTAATTATAAAATTATTTTATTTATTTTAAACAAAGTATATTATACAAGAAATATTCAAAAGCAGTCATTACTTTTACACAATGTTGACAAAAACATAAAAACTATCCACAATTGAAAAAAACTAAACTGAGATACAACAGAATATTGACAATAACATAAATACTATTCGCAATGTAAAAAAAATATACTGCCATCAATATATTAATTAAGGCCTAATCTAATACTTTTTTATAATAACTAAATAAATAATTATAATAGGTTTTTGGAATTACATTTTTTTCAATAAGTTCGTTAATATCATTTTTTTTTAGCATCAGGTAATGGAATTTTTTTTATATACATAAGTTTTAAACCTTCTGAAAATAATTCTCTATTTACTTTAGCTTTCCTTTTCTGTACTTCCGTTTTCTTGAAATCTACATCAGAGTAGCTCGTTTTATAGAAAAAGACTCCAGGACTTTCTTTTTCAACGATAGATGTCTCTATACAAATCTGATAATGATTTGTCGGACTGTATGAATTCACGTGCTGTCTGGGCTCTTAAATAATGTGACTCAATTCTCGGGATATCATTTATAAATTCTATAACACTTTTTATATTATCAGAGCCAACAGTGTGGTGATTGTTATGTTTGCCTCTAAGTTCCTCTTGAACAATTCCAGAATTAGTTTTCTTAGTAAGCGCTGTATCAACTGGCCTGTCGTTCAAATCAAGTGTAGCTTTAAAAAAATTTTTGCAAACCCGTATACGAGTACGGTTCACTTCAAAAAAATATGCCTTATTCAGTGCTCTTAAATTTTGGGTGCTAGAATATCTGTACTTAGGTTTGATTTCATCTATGTGTCGTAAGATGTAATCTCTCTGATGTTGAAGATCAGACATTTCCCAATAATTTTTAAAAATGCGTTGCCTATCTTCGATATTAATATTATTATTACATCTCAAACGACATAATTCACCACAACCTTCACGAATTATTCTTCCTGAAATTTCTTTTTTTGACTTAGACATAGAAACGTATGCCTTACCTGAGTTTCGTAACTGTTTTGCTACATTCGTCTTCCAATTCTCAGGTTTTCGGACTCTTTTTTTCCTTTCTTTTCTCCATTATCTCCAATATTCAAAACTGTAGACTCAGATGCACTATCGGAGCTGTCAGAACTAGTCGAAGAACTGCTGCTGCTGCTGGATGAAGTATTATTAGTTGTAGGAATTAATCTGTTTGAGAATAATTGGTCTGGAGAGACATCAAAATTTGGATGAGCATCGGAATCATCTATATCGCTTTCGTTACTTCGAATGGGAGATATGTAATAATTTTTTCTCTGATCCATATTAACAATATTAGAAGTACTTGGTAGACATAAATGATTATAGGTGTTTTCGTTGGAAATGGTTGGAGTTTCATTTCAATATATGCTATTGTCGGGTAGTAAATTTTCATTTCCAGGCATAAAAGAAGACTTATCATGTTGACGACTAGATTGATTAGATTCCTTTGAATTGAATTCTAAAGAATTTGTGGAAATTAATACTTTGAACTGATGAAATGTTGGAAGAATCTTTATTAATGTTCCTGTTTTCATGCTTTTGTAAAGCCATGTCAACAAATAAACGGCCACGGCTCGGTATTATACTAAAACAATAACGATAAATAAACTAAACCGTCAAAAGTGAAGCAACTCAAAAATATCTTTTTACTAATTTGAAATGAAAATTTAATATTCCAAAATCTATAAAATAAAAATAAATCTCTTATAGTTAACATAAAATATTCAAAATTATCCCAAATATCAAGAAATAACTAAATTAACGTTACAAAATGAATTCACCATTAAAACCGATTTAACCCTAAATTCAAAAAATAGTTCATTAAATCTGTAGCAAAACAAAATAAACTTTAAACAAATTAAAATTTAAGCAACAAAACTGCTACAATTCAAAATGCTGCTGTAAAAATATCTGAGTACATCAGCTAAATTGTATTAAATCTAAATAATTATTGTAGTTTTATCAAGTTTACTTACCAAAACCGTTGCAACTCAAAATGCCACACTGTGAAACCGTACACTCTGCACGAAAGTCGGAGCATAACTAAAAATGGCGCCGTTTTATAATGAGAGCGAACGAGTAATCATTCAGCAAAACCGACTTACAACGCTACCTGTGACACACTAGGAAGAATACAATTACTGCAGTTTTATTGGCGAATAGGTAATTATTCGAGGAATTTAAATATGACCTTAACTCAAATACTCACATTTTTGAGTTGCTACACTTTTCATGCTGGTGTGCGACATCTAAAGTCACATTTAAATTTTATGATGTTTGGATGACAATCCCGACAAATGGACAGCTATTTAGTTTCTTTCAATCCAACTTAAACTCATTTTTGTGTGATTTATTATGGATAACCACTCTCGTTAACTGGAGATTAAACAGTAGCTTTCTTGGCTTTCACTAGTATTATGAGCCATTATTATTATCAATATTGGAAGGGTTTATAAATATTTTTAATTAATAGTTAATTAAATTGATATAAGGTTAAATGCTGGAATACATTAACTTTAATGAAATGAAAGACAGATACCGAGCACAGTTTTAATAATTAAATCTTGTCCAAGTACTTTTGCTTCCTAAAGCGTCTTCAGGCACATCTGAAATAAGCCAAGAAACGTCTTTTTAAATGAAGAAATAATTAACTTCGATAAAAGCCTCGAAGTTAATGGACGATAAAAGATTTTTTGTGAATAACGTTTTAGACTTACTTCGTCAATTTTGGGCTATCCAACAATCGCAGAATGTCATAAACATAACATTGTACATACCACAACACTAAACGAAGTTTACTAGACGAAGTGAAATGTTAAGGTGATATGTGACATATGACAGCTGGGATGGGCAGTCACAATCATGGAGATGTGATCCGCACATTTTAAAATTCTATGTAACTAAGCATTGACCAAAGATCCAACTGAGACTACTATAGGAGATCAAGTGATGAAATATTTGAAATATCGATATTTCAGGACCTCTAGCAATTTAAAATAACCGTCAATTCGACTTGCCAAATTATAACGATTACAAAAACTAATTGTAACTATTGAAATAATTAAAAAATCGTAAAATAGTTTCGAAACACAATTCAGATTTCTGCTTTATATTCTGAGCCTTCTAATAATTGCAAGGCAAACAGACGTTGATAAAAGATGTTAGAAGAGACATGGGGAATCTAAAATTTGCATTCCACGACATGTCTTTTACAACTAAGCAGAAATCCTTAGCGAATTGTGCTTCTAGTACTCCCACAGAGTAAATCCGAATAAAATGAGAAAAGGCAGCAAATATTTGATTTCACGCAAACAAATCCTATATATCTCTTGATACGTATCCTAATAGGTCTCGTCAGAAGAGCTATTCATAGGGGTTCTCAACGTGAAAAATTAATATTTTCTGCCTTTTAAGAAACAACAATAACATGGCTTCAATACGGATGCACTAGCGACATCTAATTAAACAATCGTAAAATAGTTTCGAAACAAAATTCAGATTTCTGCTTTATAATCTGAGCCTTCTAAGAATTGCAATGTCCTAGCCGTTTACAAACTCTAGGAGTTGGAGATACTACAAAAACTTACAAATGTTACTTCATAGAGATTAACCTTCTTTAATATTTAATGTTTATACTGCAGATCTGCATGGTTTGATGGATGACCAATGCAAAATAATTCAATATGCAGACGATATATTGTTTATATCGCACCCTCAGTGCAAGACTGCAGTAAGTCAGAATAAGTAAGTTTCGAGATAAAGACAATTTTGTTTATTTTCGTACTAATATCGATGAAATAAGACAAGTTTTAAGAAAAATTAACATTTAACTATGATTTTGCATGCTTTTCAGTCTATATTACATTAACCAAAATAGAAATTTAAATAAAATGATATTAATACCTACTAAAAAATTAGGAATTTTAAAGTTACAACACTTTTGCACGGAGAAAATTGTTCATCACTACACATTTAGTATTAGAATTTTAAAGTTACAACATTTGTGCATGGAGAAAATTGTAAAAAGTGTAGACACATTTTCTGTTAGTTGTTGTTATCTTCTCGTATATCATCTTGGTTCAAAATTTTTTATAAAAACTATGGTGAGCTTCCCGAATGGCATAAGTAAACCAAATTTTTCTTAATTCGTAATTCCCGGGGTTTGGTATATACGTTTAATAAATTCCAATAAATTAAAGGGTAAGTAAAGAAAAAATAATCCCCACCAGCAATCGGGGTTTAGTATGGTATTAAACTTTACATTTAATAGATTACAAGAAATCAGATAGCTACCTAGAATAGGTACCTAATAAAACGACTTATCGCTAGCGGCAATTTAATTTTTCTCTCTGCACGTGACATGTTTCTGATAGCCACAATTCTTTCGCTTTGTAATGACAATGTCATAACAAGGTAGAAAAATTATTTGTAAGATTTTCAATATTTTTATTCAAATTTAAAACAAAAGGACTATAATAAAAATATGCAAATCAGGCTACCTTGAGTAGAGAGATTAACAAAAGGATTGAAATTCACTACTTTAGTAAAAGTTGGGAATTACGAGGGGACAATATGATAAGACAATTGCCTCGGAAGGTTACTTGAAGATTTAATACAATTTGGGATTTAGTTTTTATAGAACAAGTTTTCCGATAATAGATATTTTTAACCTGTCAGTATTGTTAAAATACACAAGTTTTAAGATAACGATTTTCCTTTCATAAAAAAAAATACTTTTTGGCTGTAAATAATAATTAGCCCTAATTTATGTGTTTTTAAACCAATCTAATAAATAAATGGTCAAACATTGCACACATTTTATGGAACATATAATGTCACACAAAGGACATGAAACTTACATGAATCGATTGGTCTCGTAAATTTTTGTTTATTGTCTCGGCCGTTAATGGATTACGTAGACACGCTGTATATTAAAATTAAACACCACATATATAGATATTGAAATAGCAAATATCTTACTTTTAACAAATATCGAAACCATTGCAATGTTCCGAGCAAAACTGTTGCAACTCTATTACATTAAAATAACAACAGTTTTGCACAGAACTTATATATATATAACAATACAAAATATTTAAACTGTTGTTGTTGTAATATTTAGTCGGTTAAGCATTTGAAAGTTATTAAAGTTTTACAGTGGAATGAAATGCATGTTTACAATCGAATTCCATGATTACTTCAATTTCATAAAATTTTGAGTTAGTGCACTGATAGTGTGATATACCAGCCATAATACCTAGGAAGATTGTACCATGAATATATGGAGACACATACATACATAAATACCTCAGAAATTAAATGTCTATTTAAATTTATTAGGAGACGTTTTTAATCCGCTGATCGCTGACACATTAGAATCTGCTAATAATCTTTCAGATGATGAACTTACTTTCCAATGGGACGGGGTACCCCAACATTATGATATACGCGTAAGACAATTTTTAAAGCAACGTTTTTCAGTTCGTTCAGAAAGGGTGCAATAGAGTGATGAGCCAGATCATCGGATCTTTCGCCTTTAGATTTTTTTGTCGGAATACCTAAAATAAAAAATATATGCCACTCCGCCTGCAGATCTTGCAGAGTTGCGACGACAAAGGATTGTGACAGAATGCCGGTTATTGACACCGACGGTATTTGAAAATGTACGAAAAGGCTTAGAAAATAGACTGTATTATTATGTAGATATCACAGTAGGTCATATTGGTTAGTTTGATGAAATTTTATGTCTTTTCTTTTTAGTGATGTTCAATAAATAATTTTTTTTATTTTTACGCACAAGTAAAACTTTAACTTAAATATGTATATACAACATTCTTAACTACCATAAAGGACCTGGTCGACAATACTCCATTCGCTTCTATTTTGTGCTTTTCTTTTCCAGTCCCTTACCTTCACGTGTTTAAAGTCTTTCTCAACTTTACTAATCCACCTCGTTCTGGGTCTACTTCTTCGTTTGGGGCCGATTAGTTTTCTGGTTATTGCTAGTTTAGGCATTCTATTTGCTACCATTCTTTTCACATGTCCCAATCATCTGATTCGTTGTGACTTGACGAACTTGGTAATGGTAGGTTCTTTGTATAAAGCTATTAATTCATTGTTGGTTCTTCTCTTCCAACCATCTTCTGTCTTCCGTCCTCCGAATATGCGTCTTAATATTTTCCTTTCCCATATTTCCAGGGTATCCTCTTTCTTCTTATTTAATGTCCATGTCTCACCATTATACGTTAGTGTGGGTCGCATTACTGTTTTATATATTCTGAGTTTACCTTGTCTTGAGACGTCTTGTTTACCTTGTCTGAGTTTACCTTATATTTTAAGTTCAGTAGGGCTCTTAAACTACCTAATTTTTAATTCCCTTTTGCTATTCTGGCTTCAAACTCCCATTTCTCTGTTACATTTTCATTGAAAACTACACCCAGATATTCAAATTTGTCCACCCTTTTAATACTATAAGCTTTCACCACTTACAGACCTCACACTAAAGTCTTTTTTTCCTTCTGTCCCTCCCATGATCATATACTTGGTTTTGTCTTCATTTAGTTCCAATCCGAATTTCTGTGCATCTTCAGTTATTTTCTTCACAACTCTTCTTAATTATTTTCTCGATTTTTGCTAGAATCGTTAGATTGTCAGCAAATGCTTAGCACTGGTGCTGATTTCTCCTGATCGTTTCTTCCACCTTCATGCTGCATTTTCTGACTACAGTTTCTAACACGAAGTTAAATAATGTAGTGGATAAAAGATCTCCCTGTCTCAAGACTTTTGTCATAGTATCATTTTAACTAGCCGGATCAGTTTCTTTTTTTTTTTCTTCTTCTTAACATGCCATACACCAAAGTGCGTAGGCGACTATCTCATTACTAGAATTCTGTTCTTGGCGGCGTGACACAGCTCACCTGTATTGTGTATTCCTGTCCATTCTTTAATATTCCTTAACCAGGATAATTGTTTGCGGCCGGCTCCTCTCCTACCTTCGATCTTCCCTTTCTCGGATTAACTGTGGTATTTCATATTTTGCTCCTCTCAATATGTGCCCAAGGTAACCAATCTTGCGTTTTTTAATTAATTCACAGAGTTCTCTTTCCACGCCGGCTCTATTAAGGACGTCGTCGTTTCGAACTCTATCCACCCAAGGTATGCGCATCATTCTTCTTAATGACCACATTTCAAATGCTTCAAGTTTGTTGATAGATGTTTTTTTCAAAGTCCACGTTTCCATGCCATAAAGCAAGATGGACCATATGTAGCACTTGACCATTCTGTAGCGTATTTCGAAGTTTAGGTGTTGATTACATAGGAGCGGTCTGAATTTCACAAAAGCTTGTCCTGCCATTTGTATTCGGGTTTTTATGTCGTGTTGTGAATCCGATTGGTCATTGATTGTGGTGCCAAGGTATTTAAAAGTTTTCACGCGATTTATACGATTGTCACCTATGCATATTATCGGGTTTTCTGGAGGGTTTCTGCTAATGACCATATATTTCGTTTTCAAAATGTTGATTTTGAGGCCATATTTTTAACCTATGCTATTCACGCTATCAAATAATAACTGCTGATCTTCCAAATTATCAGCTATAATCACTGTGTCGTCCGCATAGCGTAGGTTGCTAATTGGTATGCCGTTCACCTTAATGCCTAATTCCGTATCTTCTAATGCTTCCGCAAATATATTTTCAACATATAAATTAAAAAGCATCGGAGAGAGTATGCAGCCTTGGCGGACACCTTTCCGGATTTCAAATTCATCCGTATATTGGTCTTGATCAATCCTTACCTTTGCCATTGTTTCTTTGGTATACTCAAATGTTTAATTGCTCAATACATTTTAACTCTATCGACTCTATCATATGCTTGTCTAACATCCACAAACAAAATTAATGCAGGTATATTACCTTAATTACAAGTCGTTTGTATCTCCTTTAATGAGAAGAGTTGGTCTACAGTAGATCTGTCCTTCCTTAAGCCGGCCTCATACTTATGTAGGATTCTTTCCGTATAGCAATTTAGTTTATTTCTCAATATTCTTGCCAAGATTTTGTATACCGTGTCTAGTAAGGTTATACCTCTTTAGTTGTCAATTTTCAGTTTGTCTCCTTTTTTATGCAGTCTCCAGATATGCGGGTCTCATACCACTTCAATGGTATTATTTTATTTTCCCTTTATTTGCACTAGTAGCTGATATATTTTTCTTTGTAGTTGTTCTCCACCAAACTTGATAATTTCTATGCATATGTCAATTTTGTCAGGACTTCTGTTATTTTTTATTTCTTGTATTACTGTCACCACCTTCTCCTTTTTAGGCTGCCTTTCAACTATTGCATCTTCTCCAACTGTCCAGCTGTCTACTGTTTCGTGCTCCACGTCACCATTTAATAATTCCCCAAAATGTTTTTTCTATTCCGTCATTATTTCTGGTGGATCGCTAATTAAATTTCCGTCTTTACCTTTTATACAACTACAGTGACTTTGGTAACTTTTTCCCATCTTTTTAACTTCTTGATAGAACGACCTCACCTCTTTGTTTTTAAACTGCTTTTCTATCTCTTTTAATTTACTCTTTTAATAACTCATTGTGGTATCTTTTTTCCTTCTACACAGAGCTTTCAATCTTCCTCGAATTATTCTATGTTCTTGTTTTTTATACTCTTTATTATTTGTTAATATTTGTTGTCTGATCTTCTTCTTTTCACTTGCTATCGCCTGACATTCTTCATCAAACCAATCTTTGTTTGTACTTCTCGTGGAGTTGCACTTAACTCTTTTCTAGCTAGCTTTTCCTACGGCAGATTTAATTTGTTTCCAGGCTTGATTGTCTGTAAATTTTGGTCACATTGTTGTAAAAGTTTATTTATTTCTTCTTTATATTTATTTTTTATTTCTACTTCCTTAAGTTTTTCAATATTATACTTTTTGTTCGTTATATTGTCCTATTTATCTTTTTTTTCCAGCCTCCTCTCACATGGGACTTTAATGAGGTAATGGTCCAAGTCGATTTCAGCTCCTCTCATACTTCTTACCTTCTGAACGATATTCATATATTTTCTTTCAATCATAACATGACCTATTTGATTCACCGTCCTTCCATCTGGGGAGACTCACTTGCCTTTGTATATCTCTTTTCGTTTTAGTTGTGTGTTTCTCACCACCATGTTTTTCCCATGGAAAATCCAATAAGGCTTTGACCATTATCGTTTGTTACTTCGTATTAACTTTTAACTTCGTGCTAACCAGTTACTGCAGTGTACAGAGGTTTTTTTCCCACTTTAGCCTTACAATCACCCATTAATATTTTTACAACACGTTTAGGTAGACTCTAGTGTATTCTTCATTTAGCTGTTCATTGTAAGGATCTTTTATTTCGTCATCCATGTCTTCTGACGGTGCATTAATATTGATTATAATCCAATTCCTTTTCTTACTTTTAATTCGTATTGAACACATCCTATCAGAGATAGGGTTAAAAGGTATCACTTTGTCCTTGATACATTCAGCTGCTAAAAAACCGGTTCCAAGCATTCTATCTTTACCTCCACTCTTGAAGAGCATTATAATATCTTCTATATGAGTTGTTTTCGATCCTAATTGTTTGGTCTCTTGAAGAGCTATTAAATCTATTTTATACTTACTTGCCTTATTCATTGGTTCTTTTAGTGCACCTTTATAAAAGGTTCGAATAAATTAGTTAGGTTTAAAATTATCTTCAAAATTATTTCGTAAATAAAAAAAATAGAGTGTCGTTTATAAAAAAAAACCTTTTAAATGATGTGCCACTTAATCACACTTGCTATAAAAAAACTGGAGATTGATGCGGGGCAGTAGGGGGCGTTGGAACAACCTGTAAAATATATACTGTAATGAGAGTCATTTTGTCAAATAACTTAAAAAGTATTGTATTGAGCAGTACAAATACATGATTTCGCGGCCTTTTTAATTATTCGATGGTTCCTTATATTCGGTATTCACTATCGTATTTGATGTATTTTGACATCTACAAAACAAATTTAGTAACCTACAATTCGCTTACTATAAAAATAAAATTAAATGTTGGTGCCACCTCTGTAACTATAGAGAATTCCAAATTAGCTTTAGCAGTCTACTAGAGGCAGCTAATTGATCACCGCCAGAACAGTTCCCGATAACATTAATATCTGCGCCGATTTGGTCGTAATGCGCCTGCCTGTGCACTTCTAATTAAACACTAAAGGTAAATAATTTCGTTCGATTTGCCCTACCGACGCCTTTTAACCGATTCGACAAACTGCCAACTGCGAAGGTTTATCTTTCCAAGCCACGGCATCTCTAATTCGGCTCCTACAACTTTTTCTCAAAAAATTACGAGTTAAAAGTAAACAGCAATTCATTATGAGTTTACGGAGCGTCGTTAAGTGAGCAAGTTTGGTATACTACAATTTTTATCTACTCTGGAAAGATTAAAAATTCATATTTTAAATATTTACAGTCATGTTTTTTAATTTGTATTGCTTTAAATCCGGCAGTTTGATTTTTCTCCACTTAAAAGTGATTAAAATTGCCGTCCGACAAATTTTTACGCTATACTTATCATCATCGATATCACGATATAGTTTCGTCTTCCTCTAGTTCCTTTCACTACAACTCCTTCTGTTTTTCTTTATTAAGAGTTTTCTTAAATATTTACCCTACATGCAAATTAAAGCGTGGATGTGAAACTATGTAACCGTATTTTACTTCTTCTTATATTAATTTCTGTCAACAGTACTTGTGAATCACTTATTCCTGCCCCTTGATACTGGTTATTATTTGTATAAATAAATAGATTTAGAGGGGAGGCCTTTTTGCCTATTCCTCTGCGACCTTTTAAATCTATTGTGATCCTCTAGTCCTAGATAACATTCTCTAGCCTGACCTTTTTTTAAAAAGTCTAAAAGCTTTGAGACTGTACCTTCCATGTAGGTATTTGCCGGTGAATTTTCTTCTCCTAATAAAAACAACCACACATTTACCAGACTATAACACTGACATAGAATGTGCTCTACTGTTTCTTCTTTGAGGTTGTAGAATCTGCGCAGGTCATCGTTTAATAACCTCATCAGCTTCAAGTGCCTATACAGCTTACATTGCCCTGTAAGAAGACCTGCTATGGCTATGACTGTTTTCCTGTCTTATTTTTATATATATATATATATATATATATATATATATATATATATATATACATATATATATATATATATATATATATATATATAATATATATATATATATATATATATATATATATATATTGTTATGCTATTTAAATTGTATTCTATTGCTTATTTAGAAAAGATCCTGTCTATATTTATTAAATGATCTAATCTCCAATTAATCACAATAAATCAGCATTAATTAATTACAATCTCAGGCTATTTAACTTGTACTATTCACCTTTGATCGTGGATTCAAAATATTTTCCAATTGGCTTCCTAATTGGGATAGGTAATATGACCTGAATAAAATACACAGAATTTCAACTGAACTATATGTGAGATGTCCTTTATTTTAATGAAATTTTATATAACAATCAATCCTGTAATATTTGCAATATAATACTTTAAATATATATGAGAAGTTGTTTTCTATCATGGACCCAAATGTTATTTTACATTGATTTTTAATATGTGTTATAACTAAGCTCTCATTATAATTTTTTTCTTTAAATGATCGCAAAATTAACTGTCTCTATTATTTATTTAATTTATTTAATTAATAAATGAAAACCACACTCCTGCTCTAATGAAAATTGACTGACCTTTCGTTCTCTGCCGTTGTAATTCTATGGCCACGCCATAAAAAAAACCTTTCTCTGCTTCTGCTCCTATTGTGGTCCAGATGACGTACACCTTTCTCCTATCTGTCCTTGTATCTGCAACCCAACAACTCGTGTAATTCTATGCAGCCTCCTTTTGAGCGAATCTCCGCACCTGTTTATAACTTCAAATGTTTCCGGCTTCGTCTGATATTAATATTCTTATACCCTTTGGTTTTTCTATCTCTCTGTACCCCGTTCCTTACACTGATCAGCTTTTACACAGCAAATAAACACACCCAGTAAATTACGTCTTCGGGACTTCAAACAAACACAAACCACAAAGCTCCTTCCTTCTTGGGCGACGAAAACTGACTAACTAACTTTTTTCCTCTCTCCTATCTCATAGCCAAAACCACTACCTCCATTGCATTCAAAAATTGACCAATAAAAATCATCCACCTCTGTGACGTATATCGTTACCAACCAACTCTCTTTATAAAACGTCATTCGGGTAATTCCAGAAAACAACATTCTTTAATTATTCTAACTAAATCTATCTGCTTTACAAATATTTCTTACTAATAGCTACAAACGATAGCTGTTTCTCAATTCAATGTCTTTTGTTAATAAACTTTTACCGATATAATCTTTCGGGGAGAAAAACCACCGCAAATCCCGGTCTATTGTTTAAACACTGTCTATAGACACTTTATTTCCGGGTAAATCCATGCCACAATAACCGACTTATTTAAATCTCTTATCGATAATATTTGAAAGTCTTGTCTCTGAGGCCTAATGAACAATTCTTCGAACAACTTAAAATACATATTTTGTCTTATACAGGATGTTTGAAAATTCATATGCCCGTGTCTTTATGAAATATCAATAATTTTAATTTTTATTTAAGTAATAAAATTTGTATATCGGTTTTTTATTGCTAATGGACATTCAAAAGTACAACAATATATATATATATATATATATATATATATATATATATATATATATATATATATATATATATATATATGTATCTTATCTATATCTTACTTATTAGCTCTGCAATGTTGGCGAATGTTATGGTATGAACTTTTTCGCCTGTCTTTGTCCTGGTGAATTCCTTCACCATTCCACAGATTTTTGGGCTACCCACTTTATTGTAGCTGTTCTTGCTAATGTCTTTGCAAAGACGCAGAAGGGTTCCTAACTAATACATGTCATTGATAAGCATTGTTTGGCCATTTAATCCACTTTTTCATTGCCCTTATGACCCTCCTGCTCCGGTATCCAGGCTGCCATAACCTTCCCACGCTCTACTAGTTTATTTAGAGTACACACACAATCCCATACTAGCTTGAATTGATTTTTGAAAATGACAAATGAAAGGAACGTTCTTTCCTGACTTGATATTTTTTCCACGCAGTAATGGAATGCCGTATTTCCGCCTGGAAAACTGTCACATCCTTATATAGACTTACCGGGTAATGTATCCCTTGACTTGTTTCTACTAGTGCATATTTGACATCATAACATATTATAAGAAATATTGTAAACCAAATGTAACTAATTATTTGTTAAAAGGTTTTTACTCATATATTTAGTGGCTACATTCATGTACTCCTAGTAAGTATTAACCACACTTTACATTAACCTTAGTCAAAATTTCAACTTTCTTTCTTTTGAATTAAGTGGTTATATAGTTTCTAGGACACTGATGATAGAATATGGATTCCAAAAACGTTTTGTATAATTAGCCTCTTGGAGTTTTTAAGTATATACCTTTTATAAAGCTTTTTTAATATATATAATATTTTTTAGAATGAAAATAGAGGTTATAGGGATATAGACTGTAGTAGTGACGTAGTTTTTACCTTATTAAAATCCCCAATTGTCCAATGTTGGTATTCTTTGGCCCATTGTAGTCTTCTTTTCATTATTGTGACGATCAACGTTGTTTTTTTTTTGGCAGGGCGACATAATTTGAAACCTTGCTCAGCAAGCCTTTTACGGACTGTCATGTCAGAAAATGGCATTTCAGCTTCATGAATATTTGAGGATTTTTCGTAGTTTTTTCTGTTGTTTACGAAAGTATCCCTACTTTTTCTCTCGTTTTTAGGTGTAGTGACTCGCGTTCGACTACATTTTTGGGTACGTTGATGTAAAAGGGGTTTATCGGTATAAATTTTTTTCTTGATACTGCCCACTGCTGCCTACTCTACGTGGCACTGTTGAGTTATCTGACGGGAAAGATTTTTATTCGATAAAAATGTATTTATCTCCAATATTTTAATTTCAGAAAAGTCTCTAGGCTTACCCACTATGATTTTATTCTCAAAAATCGATATGTATTTAAAATTAAAACTAATAGTTTTTAACTCACAATCAACACTAATACATTATTTAATATAAAACGATAATAATATTTCAAAAACAAAATAAAAACAGACAAATTTAATTCTACCTTCCAAGGCCAAATTCACCACAATGTGTATGCTGTGAAATAATTTGACAGAAATGACAGTTCCAGAGCTACCAACGTTAAAAAAGTATAGTTATTAGTAATAAAACATATTGGCATACCTTAATTGTGTAGCTGCTTACGATTTTATCACAATACTTTCGAACAAATGTGAAAAACTTAAAATTTTTTGACTGATAATAATTTCATCACCTACTGTATATCTCTGCAGGTCTCTATTAGGCCATTTCTATTTATGGTTTGATTAAAAACACTTTCAATTTTTATTTAACTAGAGGAAACTTATATAACCACTGGCTTAGAGCTACTTAAACTATTATGCAAAATACGCAGTCTTGGAATATTCTATACCCAAAGTTAAATTCAACATAATGCTACTTAAGGAAATTGAACTTTCTGATGCGGTCATGTCTTTATGGTGCATACGATAGCATCTCAATTACCACAGACAATTTCGATGTAATTTGTCGATATATCCCTCTATCGCATAAATTACTACTCCATATTATAATAGGCTTTAGAATGGTTTAGAATGGGGTGTACAATATTTTAAGATATCGGAGAAAATTGTTTATGATGACAATACATATATATATATATATATATATATATATATATATATATATATATATATATATATATATATATATATATATATATATAATATATATATATATATATATATATATACAGGGTGGTCCGTAAGTAATTGTACAAAAAGAACCCGTAGATTCTACACTTTAAAATATTACGATTTAAGTCAAGTTGCTTTAATAAAATGTTGATATTAAGAAAGATACAGGGTGTTAAAGTGGAAATTTAAAATTTTATTTTTCGCTATAACTTTTATGTTTGTCCACATTTATGTATAAAAATTTACAACTGGGTACTATTAAATATCAGAAATTATAATTTGATGCAAACTTTGATGTAGCTGATAGAGGGCGCCACATATGCCATATATGTGGCATGTATTTGCACGTAACTTTTTTGCTCTTTAAGCTACCGATATTTTTAATAAAAAATATTAAAGATACGTTATTTCAACAAAAAAAAGGTATACTTGTTAATATCTTAAAAACTCAACAGTTTTCGAGATAATTGCATTTTAGGAATCAACTACATAATTCTGATTTATCGCAATTACTCCAGTCAACGAAAGAAAATTAAAGAAAAACGTCACTACTTCTGAATTTTGGTATAAAATACCTTTAATAAAGTTAATATTTAATGAATTATTAAATAAAATAAATATATCAGTAGAATAAAATAATATGATTTGATAAATAACAGAATAATTGGATTTTCCATCAAACATTTTACGTTTTGTATTAAATTAAAGACATAATCAAAACATTTTATTTACAAACCAAATTAAGAAATAGTTAAAGTAAATAAAATTAAACTTTTTGTCAAAGTAAATGTTCAGTATGTCCACCATTTTCTTTAATTCATTTGTCAATACATTCGATAATATATCGTCTCATATTAAATAGAGTCATTGGTTCTAAAGAAATTGCTGCTGTATTGATTATAAGTGTTATAAGTATAATAATAAGTAATTTTTTGAAATGTTTATGAATTAAATAATTATATTAATATCTCACCGCAAAAATATGACTACTACAAACAATCTAATGTTCAGGAAAGTTGTATTTAAATACTGTCTCACTCTGCTTTCACTCTAATGTAATGGTTTACCATCTTGTAGAAACCACATATTTTGCCTTAAATTTGATGACGATTCTTCTAATATATTAATAAAACCATTTTATAAAAAATGTAAATAAATCTCGTGATTCAAATTGCTAGGTAATTCGCATATCCGTAAAAAATAATTATCAATGGTTCCAAACCATAGGACATGCATTTTACATATGAATTTTGAATGATGTTTTACGGATATGCGAATTACCTTGCAATTTGAATAACGAGATTTATTTACATTTTTTATAAAATGGTTTTATTGATATATTGGAAGAATTGTCATCAAACGTAAGGCAAAATATGTGGTTTCTACAAGATGGTAAACCATTACATTACAGAGAAAGCGGAGTGAGACAGTATTTAAATACACTTTCCTGAACGTTGGATTGTTCGTTGTAGTCATATTCTTGTGGTGAGATAATAATATAATTATTTAACTCATAAAAATTTCAAAAAATTACTTATTATCATACTTAAAACAACTATAATAAATACTGCAGCAGTTTGTTTAGAACCAATGATGCTATTTAATATGAGACGATATTTTATGGAATGTATTGACAAATGAATTAAAGAAAATGGTGGACATATCGAATACTTACTTTGACAAAAAGTTTAATGTTATTTAGTTTAACTATTTCTTAATTTGGTTTGTAAATAAAATGTTTTGATTATGACTTTAATTTAATACAAAACGTAAAATGTTTGATGTAAAATCCAATTATTCTGTTATATTATCAGATCCTATTATTAATTATCCTACTGATATATTTATTTTATTTAATATTTCGTTAATTATTGACTTTATTAAGGTATTTTATAACAAAATTCGGAAGTATTGATGTTTTTATCTATTTTTCTTTCATTGCCTGGAGTAATTGCGTTAAATCAGAATTATGCAGTTGATTTGTAAAATGCGATTATCTCGAAACCTGTTGAGTTTTGAAGTTATTAACAAGTATACCTTTTCTTTGTTAAAATAACGTATCTTTAATATTTTTCATAAAAAATACCGGTAACTTGAAGAACAAAAAAGTTAAGTGCAAATGTATGCGACGTATGTGGCATATGTGGCGCCCTCTATTAGCTATATCAAAGTGTTCATCAAATTATAATTTTTAATATTAAATAGTACCCAGCTGTAAATTTTTATATATAAATGTTTACAAACATGAAAGTTGTAGCGAAAAATGAAATTTTAAATTTCCACTTTACCACCCTGTATCTTTTTTAATATCAACATTTTATTAAAGTAAGTTGGCTTAAATCGTAATATTTTAAAGTATAGAATCTGCGGTTTCTTTTTGTACAATTACTTAAGGACCACCCTGTATATATATATATATATATATATATATATATATATATAATATATATATATATATGTAAAAGTAAACCTATGTTTATTTTAAATGAAACAGCAGGGTTTAGTTATTTTTAGTTAATTAAAGTTTTAGGTTGTATGACTGTTTAAGTTTTATTGACATTGACATATTTTAAATTGTATTGTCAAATTATTTAATGGCGTAAGAAATAGCATTGTTCTTGATTCTCTTTTTAGGTTTGTATATTTGTTAAGTTATGTTAGTTATGATATTATTTGTAATAATTTATATTGTAGAATTTTAATGATAATAAACTCTTTTTAGACGAATTCAAACTGCTATCTCTTCACATGAATAAGGGTATGATATTACACTTATAAATCAAGAACTTAAGCTGAAAAAACAAATATATAGTGATAACTATAAATTTCCAAGCCGTTATTTGAACAAAACGATATTTAAGGATGAATTTTACATCAATGAGAATTTGCATGGCTATAGAAGCAAACAGTAGTGATAGTAAGAAAAATGTATATAAATTTAAGTGGCTGCAGCCAACAGGTTCCCGTTTTTATTATGAAATTCCCTTTGAAAAACAACTTCAAATTGATCATTCTGAACTATTTCATCTGAAAAAAGTGAAGAATATGTTAGCATCTATGAAAACAAGAGGATCCTTTAGAACAGGTACTATAGCATTAGAAGACAATTTGAAGGAGATTTATTTTGATTCAGATGGTGATGTGGTTTATCAAAGTGAGTACTTACAACAGACCTTATTACCAGTGTATGAGAAGATAGAAACAACTGAACAATTTCCATCATTTGCTGAGTTGCTTCAGAAATTTAATGACACAAATTTACCTAAAGTTGAAAAGAAAAATTTAAAAAAAATAAAAGATGATTTTGTACTTAGAAATTTTGATGGAAATAATGTTCCAACGAAGTCATGGCTCAAGACCTTCGAATCAGAATGTTTGCGATGTGAGGTGGTCGCTGATGAAGACAAGATTTTGATTCTACGTTTGTTTCTTGATGGAATAGCAAAAGAATGGTTTGAATCAAAAATAATAACATTAGGCTTAGATAACAGTTTTGAGGTATGGAAAATTAATTTTTTAGATAGTTTTTGTGAAACAGGTTGGCATAATCATAGGCAAGCTTATTCTTTTAGGTATATAGGTGGTAGTATTGTTGATTATGCGTTTCGTAAAGAAAATTTATTGCTAAATATTAAGAATGATTTTCCCATTGATATACTAATTGATTTAATTGTAACAAATTTGCCAATTTATATACAAGATAATATTAATAGAGCTGACGTTACAACAATGGAAAAATTGGTAGGTGAATTACGAAAATTGGAAAGTTTAGTTATAAAAAAAGAAGAATAAATTGGAGACAAAACCAAATTTTTATCAAAAAACTACTATAATACCAGAAGAACAGAAAACTACTTGTCAATATTGTGATAAAAAAGGATTCCCTGGGAGGTTTCATCCAGAGGCAATATGCCGTTTAAAGCAAAAAGATAAAAAGGTAACAAAAGAAAGCAAATCAAATGATATTAAATATATTAATAATATTGCTATACAGGAGACATTAAATGAAACAGTAACTGACCAAAAAAAACTAGATTTGCTGCCATTGATCAAATTAAAAGTATTCCTAAATAATAAAGAATTATGTGGAGTTTATGACCCAGGCTCAAATGTTACTCTTTTGAATTCGAAGGTGGCAAGAAAGTTAGGATTAGATATTCAAGAAGATAGGAATATTTTTAAAACGATAAATGGCAGAACTAATTTTACAGGAAAACTAATTGCAAAACTGAAAATTAATAAAATTGAGAAAAATATTAATCTTTTTGTAATTAATGATGAATATTTTGAGTATGATATTCTACTCGGATTAGATTCCATTTTAAATTTTCAAATGAAACAAGATTTTGATTTAGAAATTTATCAAAGATTATACGGAAGAATTGAAGAAAAAATCGAAAAATTTAATTATAATATTAATATTACAGAATACTCCATAAACTTTAATGAGGGAATTCCCACAGAACTTTTTGAAGCAAAATTAGAGCATTTATTGCCATATCAGAAAAATAAAGTAGAAATATTACTAAATAAATATGACAATATTTTTGCAAAACATAAATTTGACATTGGGCAGGTTCAAAATAATGAAGCTCAAATTAAACTTTTAGAACATAAATTTGTTGCAAAAAGGCCCTATAGATGCTCGATAGAAGACCAAAAAGAGATAGAATTTCAAATAGGACAATTATTAAAAGCAAATTTAATAGAAGAATCATCTTCACCTTTTGCAGCACCTGTTACATTGGCTTTTAAAAAAGATGAAGGATCTAAAACAAGATTGTGCATTGACTTTCGTGAGTTAAACAAATTAATTATTCCTGAACCCCAACCTTTTCCTTTAATTGACGAGATTTTGACCAAAACAAGGAATGCTAGGTTCTTTACTACTTTAGATATAAATTCTGCTTTTTGGTGTATTCCAGTTCGGATAAAAGATAAATACAAGACAGCCTTCGTTACACAAAGTGGTCATTGGCAATGGAAATGCTTACCTTTTGGGCTTAAAACATCTCCTGCAATATTTCAAAGAATTTTAAGTAATATCATCAGGAAGCATAATTTAAATTCATTTTGTATAAACTACATAGATGACATTTTAATATTCTCATTATCATTTGAAGAACACTTAGACCATATAGAAAGACTTATGAAAGCAATTATTGAAGAGGGATTTAGACTCAAACTTCTAAAATGTAATTTTGCAAGAGAAGAGGTTAAATATTTGGGACACATTGTGGGAAACAATTCAGTTCGTCCGTTACATGATAATTTAATATCGATCAGAGATTTTCCAGCACCAGATACGAGAAAAAAAGTACGACAGTTTTTGGGAAAAGTAAATTTTTACCACAAATATATAAAAGATTCAGCTAGGTTATTAGAGCCACTACATAATTTACTTAGAAAAGATATCAAATTCCACTGGTCTTTAAGCTGCCAAACAGCTTTTGATGGGGCAAAGAATATCCTCTGTTCTGAACCTATACTAGCCATTTTTAACCCAAATGCTCCTACAACTATATATACAGATGCTAGTGTTCTAGGAATTGGTGCGGTTCTGAAACAAAAACAAAGAGATGGAGAAATGAAACCCGTAGCATACTTTTCAAAAAAATTGAACAAATATCAAAAAAATAAAAAAGCTATTTTTTTAGAATGCCTGGCAATTAAAGAAGCAATAAAATTTTGGCAATACTGGCTAATGGGAAGAAAATTTCTCGTTATTACTGATCATAAACCCCTTGAGGGAAGAGAACTTCGTACAAGACCAGATGAAGAATTAGGAGATATGACACATTTTCTTTCACAATTTGACTTCGACATTAAATATGAACCTGGAAAAGAAAATGTAGAAGCAGACTGCCTTTCTAGAAACCCAGTTTTGGAAAATATTAAAAATACAGAAACATTCATAAGAACAGTAAACCTAGTCACATTAACTGAGATAAAACAAGACCAAAATAATAATCGACAAGTTATAGATACAATGAGAGAAACAATTTTGAACCAAGATATATTTTATAAATTAAGGAAGAATGAAAAAAAAATAATTTTATCCAAAGATTTTGGAAAAGAGTTAATAAAAAAAGTTCACAAATTTTATGGTCATATTTGTGCTGGTAAAGTAACAAACAAAATTAGAAATTTTTACTACATTAAGAATATAGATTCACTAGCAAAGGATATCTGTAAAAAATGCGAGATCTGCTGTAAAAATAAAACAAGAATCGGTCCAAAATATGGTCTTTTGTCACAATTGGGTCCAGCAAAAGAACCTTTTCAGATAATGTCCTTAGATACAATAGGAGGATTTGGTGGCAATCGTTCGACAAAAAAATACCTCCACTTACTTGTAGATCACTTCACCAGATATGCTTTTGCAGTTACTTCTAAAAATCAGACCACAGATGATTTCATAAAATTAATCGCCAAAATTCAAGATAAACACCCCATAAAAACATTATTAACAGATCAGTATCCAGGAATTAATTCCAAAATATTTAGAAATCATATGAAACATTTAAATATTCAATTAATTTTTACAGCAGTAGACTGTCCATTCTCGAATGGATTAAATGAAAGACTTAATCAGACATTAGTTAACAGAATAAGATGCAAACAAAATGAAACTAGAATTCGAGCATGGACAAAAATAGCTGAAGAATGTATAGAGGAATACAATAAAACAGATCATTCTGTAACCGGATATAGCCCAGAATATTTGCTTTTTGGAAAAGCAGATCCGATTGTTCCCGAGGAACTGTGTGAGACAACAAATCTATCAAAAGATAAAGAAATAGCCTATAAAAATTCGGTACGACATCATGAATATAATAAAAAACTGTATGACAAAAATAGAAAATCCTATGAATTCAAAGAGGGAGATTGGGCATATGTAGAAAATAAATCAAAACTAAATAGAAAAAAACTTGACGAAGTAAGAGTAGGTCCATTTCAAATAAAAAAACAAATTTCAAATACATTATATGAAGTAGATATTGGATACAAAAAGAACGATATGAATTATTTCCATATTTCAAAATTGATGCCTTGTGATAAACCATATACTTAGATGGTTTATCATACCTTTTTGGTAGGGGGATGTAAAAGTAAACCTATGTTTATTTTAAATGAAACAGCAGGGTTTAGTTATTTTTAGTTAATTAAAGTTTTAGGTTGTATGACTGTTTAAGTTTTATTGACATTGACATATTTTAAATTGTATTGTCAAATTACTTAATGGCGTAAGAAATAGCATTGTTCTTGATTCTCTTTTTAGGTTTGTATATTTGTTAAGTTATGTTAGTTATGATATTATTTGTAATAATTTATATTGTAGAATTTTAATGATAATAAACTCTTTTTAGACGAATTCAAACTGCTATCTCTTCACATGAATAAGGGTATGATATTACACTTATATATATATATATATTATAAGTATATATATATATATATATATATATATATATATATATATATATATATATATATATATAAGGATCACTCAGACGAGTGGTGGGTTCTTATATGGGTCTCAAGGTGGAGAAATCAAAGACAAAGTTGATAGGCTACTTTATCTATTTTGAAAAAGTTTCGCTTTCGTATTCTGAAAGCATCATGAGTTCATCTAAAAAATACAATATGAGAACCACACAATCATGGAAACGATGTTATAAATGTTACCTTAAAAAGACATGTAGCAGTCAAAGATATTAACAAGTATGTGAATAAAACTCAAGTAAATGGACATTATACGGTGATATTGTATAAACAATCAAGTAACTAACAACATATAGCAACTTATAAAAAATTAGCACAGCAACTGACCATGTGGTCTAAAGTAAATGAAATATTATATTTAATCTTAAATACTGAAAAAGAACGAAGAAAATCATAGATTTACTTCCAACTATTTAATAATTATTAAGCTTTGATTTTAACTTTAGGTAGCATTATAAGTGATATTAATAAAAAATTATTGAAACAGTAGTGTAAATGAAGTTACCGATGAAAGCCTTACAGCTGCCGCCAGAAAAATGGTGTTAAATGAAACAGATCGAACTAAACCGTGAAAAGACAGGCAACCTTGAGGTCAAAAATTTTTTAACAGAGCAACAAGGTAGAGGTACCACCCCAAATAATTGGGCGGTCTATTTAAAAGTTTAAATGAGTTTGGATGACAACCCGCTTGTAAGAGACAAACCAATGAAAGAAATTGGTATTGTAATAGCAATTTCTCGCATTCATCAGTCTAGAACTAATAAACAGGAGAATTTCATTCAACCTCATATATAAATAATAACGTTAAACAATATGGCTGGATAATCCGCCACAGGTGATCAACCGCCACAAGATAATTTTCAGTCCAAGGATCAAACGCTGAGAACTGTAATTTGTAAAGGATTCTATAAATCCATTACAATATTTGTATTATATTATTCAAGTAGAAAATTGTTCACACTAATCTAAGTATGGGGATTAGTGTAAGAATATGCAATGTAAGTTGCATATGCTACAGTGAGTTAAGTAAAAAATATTTGATTATTTTATTTTATTATTAATTTATTTCTATTTTATGTATATTTTAATTATTTAATAAAAAAATGAGTTCAAATAGGGCACCTTACATGACATTTATATAGTGAAAAGATCGTAAAGCCTAATTCTGCAAAATTAAAGCATGATATATTTGGCTCAAATTACTTATGTCAGTTCTCTTATTTAAAGCATTAGGATGTTTAAGAATTGAACACATTTCCAAAAACTGTCTTTTAACTATATTGCGTTCAGTGCCAAGAATCTTAACCAGAACACAAGTGTGTTTTGATAAATTATTGTCACTACGATGTGCAGTGAGACGATCTTTTAATGATCTACCAGTCTGACCAATGTAACATAAATCGCAATTAACGCATGGAATTTGATAAATCGTGTTAACTTGTTCCAAAGTGGACAAGGGTTTTTTAGTTTTTGAAAACAAATTTCTAACAGTTTTAGCATTCTTGACAGCAAATTTTAACCGGCATGTTATTTTGTTTATACAGTTTAATAAGCTTCTCAGTAACTTGAGGAAAATAAGGTAAAGAAGAATATTGGGTGGGAGGATTCTCAAGATCAGTATCATGCAGAACAATGCTATTAATTTAATTATTTGAAATGGTTCTAAGTTGGTCACCATTGGGTATGTCATCAAATGAGGATCCATTGCTTTGTGAGTAAAGGTATTTATTTATGATAGATGAGGATATGAATTTTCTATTAGAATGTTTCTTAATAACTTAAGGGATTCCCGTCGATTAATTGGATGTGTCAATTTATTTAATCGGCAGCTTAGAGCTTTTATAAGGTTTAATTTATATTTCATAGGATGACAGGAATGGTAATTAAGGAACCTATTAGAGGCCATTGGTTTTCTATACCAACTTGTGGTTAGGGTGTTATCTGCCATTCTAATGACACGCATGTCTAAAAAGGGTATACTATTATTGATAGTGTCCTCAAGTTCGACAGTGAACTGTAAATGAGGATCAAACTCATTAAAGAAGGATAAGGTCCTTCCTAAGGATCCTAAGGTATCCTGAACCTTGTCAGGTGGTAAGGCTAATAATAAATCATCCACATACCTCTTAATAAAAGGGATTTGAAAATCCAAAAGACCTAAACGGTCAGAAACCAAATCATCCAATACAAAGTTAACTAGGATGGGAGAGATTGACGAACCCATAAGTGTGCCAAATGTTTGGAGGTAAAATTTGTCATCGAAGACCAAGAAATTAGTGTCGAAAACTAGTTGCAACAGCTCTGCAAATATATCCAAAGAAACAGGGCAGTTAGGTTTAATAGAACTAGACAAAGGTAAGTTAGTGAAGAGAGAAACCACATCAGAACTTACTAAAATATAAACTTGTGGTAGTTGAAAATTGTTAATAAATTCACTAAAGTTAAAAGAATCAACAATATTGAAATCATTGTTGTAATTATATGATTTAGATAAGATGTTTGTTAGAAATTTAGCTATATATATATTAGGTGAATTAATAGACGACACAATAGGTCTCATGCTCAACGTAGGTTTATGTATTTTTGGTAGACAATAAAATCTAGGAGCATATCCATCATAATTGTGTAAATATTTAGCTAAAGGTTGATCTATGATCTTTATATTTTTTAAGTGTGTTATAAATTTATTTATTTTATTTGTGAATTTAGAACAAGCGTTGGTAGAAAGTGGTTGATAGTATCTATCATCATCTAACAGTGATTTACTTAAACTGAAATATTGATCTCTATCCATAAGGACAGTAGCATTACCTTTGTCGCTCGTAAGAACGAGAAGATTAGGGTGGGTTTTTAAAAACAATACCGTCTCCCTGTGAAAATTATCTAACTCCGATAAGGGTTGCCTAGGGCGTTTGGTAAAATTCAACAAGATGTTGTTGGAAGAAGACCTATGAGATAAAAGGTCAGAATTGTCAGCATGTGACAAAATATTCTCAACATCTGCTAAGATTCTACTAATTGAGTAGTCTTTGAAAGTAGGTTGAAGGCCAAAATTTAGGACCCAAAGATAACAACTTAAGTCGTACTCCTTTTCCGATATATATATATATATATATATATATATATATATATATATATATATATATATATATATATATATATATATAAATATATATATATATACTATATACTATACTATATATATATATATATATATATATATATATATATATATATATATACTATATATATATACTATATATATATATATATATATATATATATATATATATATATATATATATATATATATATAGTATATATATATATATATATATATATATATATATATATACTATATATATATACTATATATATATATATATATATATATATATATATATATATATATATACAGATATTTACAGTGTGAGTGTTACTATACTATACTACACGACCTACGACAACCGTATGTCGTTGGCAATAGTGCTGACTTACAAATTGTAATTAGAATATGTTTATGAATGTCCTAGATTCAAATTATTAAACATATTTTATATAAACAACTTTGTTTAACAAGATTTGGAAAAAGCATATGACAGTGTACCGATCTCCCAACTATGGATAGAAATGGGTAACTTAAAAATAAACTCAATTCTTATTAACGCCACTTAAAGATACTACGAACAAAACTTTAAAAGAATTAAAATTGGACAAGAAATCGCCTCTCCTTTTTAAACAACAAAGGGACTTACACAAGGCTGCTGTCTGTCACTCACCTTATTTGAAATCGATTTGAACAGATCCTTGGTAAAATGGGTAAAAAAATGGAAAAACATGGGAATAACGGTGAATGAAAACACTCTATATACACTTTTCTTTGCGGATGATCAAGTAGTATATGCCGAAGATAGCTACGATCTTAGCTATATGGTAGGAAAACTACAAAAAGAATATGAGGTGGCAGGTCTAAACATGAATTCGACAAAATGTGAATATCTCTCAGTGGGAACAGATAAAATATGTGACCAAGTCTTGAAAGACGACAAAATCAAAGGCAATCTTTTAAATATTTGGGGGTCATTTTTAGCAAGAAGGAAAATAGCGCAGATACAATCAGGAAAAGAATAACCAAGGACACAGCAGCCACTCGTGCCTTAAACTCTCTTCTCTGGCAAAAAACAATTCGACGAGAACCAAAAAATATATTTACGGTATACAGTCCAAAGTATGACACTTTACGGTTCGGAAGTATGGTACTATACCAAAGCTAATAGAAACAAATTTAGGACGACAGAAATGGATTATCTAAGACGAAGCTGCGGTAGATCAAAACTGGAGAGATTTAGAAACTAACAAAGATAAAACGAAATGAAAATAGAGCGAAATATGAATGATGACATAGAAAGAAAATAATTAATCTGGTTCGGACATGTTAAAAGAATGCCAGAGTACAGATGACCTAGAAGAGTACTGGAATGGATACTTCATGAAAGAAGAAAGAGAGGACGACCACGAAGAAGTTGACGCAAAACGATATTGATGAAGCAATGGCGGCAAGAGACTTAAAAGAGGCAGCTACGTATGAGAGAAAAAGATGGAAATTGGGGGCGAAGAAGCGGCGAAAAATTGTCAAAATTGCTGTTATTGTTTTGATTCAAACCCTAGTATTTTCCACAAGATACATACACCGTAACCGCATCGTATTCTTATTCAAATAATTTTTTACATTATTAAATAAGTTTTTACTTATATTTGACCTTGGTCCTTTGTCGAATGATTTTTTCATATCTAGAAAAGCTAGGTATGTCTTATGTCCTCGCGATAGCCTCTTCCAGAAATTTAGAATCTAGTCTAACTAGCTCTTTTATTCTTATATTCAATGTTTAAGAAATCGAACACGTCAAAGTACTGCCCTTAATAAGGTATTTTACCAAAACTTTTAGGTTGTATAAAAATGTGTAAAAACGATCTTGAGCACTATAGTTTTGTAGGCCAGTATATAACAAATCCAAAGCCGTCCCCGTTACGATTTCCCCCATTTACAATACACTCCAAAAACAATTTTCCCATTTCGCAGGAGTAATTTTATTAAAATTTCGATTTCAGCAGCTCCTCGTCAGACTTTTTACACTTTGCCGAGTTGGCTCAGGCCGTTGTCTCGCGCCATTCCCGTTTCCTTCTTCTGGACTTTTTATAGATCCATCCTTTGTCTGACTTAATGAAAAATTAATGAGTTTACCGATTTAATATTGCCTTCTGAATTTTTTTCCAGGAATAATAAGTTTTTTAAACGAAAGACGGGATTATTTTTGAACAATATGTAAAGGGTGAAGATTCGAGCAATAAGGTCTTTTCAGTCGTTTGAGTGATGAATGTAAGAAGACAATGTGATATTGTTTCTATCTCTCTAAGAGGTAATATTCGATTGATGTAGCTGCTAATATTCATTAAATTTTGCAGGAAGCTTTGAGAAAAACTTGCTTAAATATGATAAATCTTTAAAATATTTTGTAGATATATGGACATAGTATCCCATCAAAAGTAAGAAGTAAGAAAAGAAGGAATTAAAAATATATTAGTAGTACCTGCAAATGAAAATAGAGGAAAGCAAAGAAATCTACACAAAAGTTCGATGTGAAACCAAAAAAATTTCATGGCAAATATATATCAGCAAGAAAGTAAATAATTATTAGTCAAATTAAAAATGATTGATGGATTCGACCGTAACTTGATGAAAATTAATTTTATGTAACAATAAAATACTGAAAACTTTCTTTTCAAACTTCCACAAAATTTATTTTAACTTCCTATCACTACAGCTGTTTCGGCTGATTGCCTTTCTCAAGTGATCTATATACAAATAGATACACAATTTACCCTAACCTTATATTGAAAGAAATTTAGAATATTTAGGTGTAGAATGTGAAGTAGCGTTAAACAAAACTGTTAATAATATCAAAAAAGTATAATTACCAAATATATTACAGATGTGTGTAGTGAAAGTAAAAATTCCTGTTACAACGATAATAAAACAGCCCTTTTAATTAAAAATAAATTAATAGAAAACAACATAGTGTTTACAAAAGCAGACAAAGGGAACACTACTATTGTTATAGAGAAAATAGAATATAATAACAAAACAATAGATTTCTTAAATAATCAAAATATTGAAACACATAGATCTGACAGAAAAATATCAGAAACAAATTAAGCTAGCATTAAAAAATTCAAAATCAATAGTAAATCCAATAGAATAGAAATACTCAATATCGTGAACATACAGCCTCCTAAATTATACTCTTGATTAAACTACACAAACTGGATCACCCAATAAGATCTGTAGTTTCTTTTTATACAGCTCCGTCATATAAGCTTTTAAAAAAACTGCTAGACATTACTTTAGAACACACTAAATTCTCACCTAAATTTACCATAAAACTAGTTAATAAAATACAACATATTTAATTACCTACCAACTCCAGATTAATTTCATTTGACGTAAAAAACCTTTTTCCTAGTATCCCTCCTACAGGAACTTTTATGCTAGTAAAAAACCTTTTGGACCAAAATTGTACAAATCCAATAATTACATCTGAAATTTTACATCTTCTTAAACTTTGCATAAACCAGGACTACTTTGAATTTATTAATCAAATATATACAAATAACAGTGCAGGACTTATAATGGGCAATCCTCCAAGCCCATTGCTATCAGATATTTTTATGGATCATCTAGAGACAATGATTTCAAAACTTCCCTTATTCAAACAGTTTTTATATTGTTGGAGATACGTAGATGACGTACTGATATGTTTCACAGGAACGGAACTAACAGGCAACTAGATCAATTTTTATCGTTTATTAATTTACTTCATAGTCATATTGAATTTACAATAGAAACAGAGCAAAATCAATCCATAATTTTTTTAGATTTAAAAATTATCAGACTAAATAACAAACATGACTTCTCCATATTTATAAACCTACCCATACTGACACGACTACACACTATTCATCATCCCATCCAACACAACATAATCTGGCAGCCTATCATAGTATGTTACATGGATTAACAGAAATTCCGATGTCAAAATACAACTTTGAGACAGAATTAAATATCATCAAGCAAATAGCAGTAAACAACGGATACAACGAACAAACAATTATTAAAATGTTGAATTAAAAACTACACAAGAAAGCCCTGAAATTAGTATTTCCACCACCAGAGAAAAAATACAGTACCTTCTGCTCGATTACATATACCGGAAAAATATCAACAAAAATAGCCAAACACATAAAAAAGGAGGGAATAACATCAGCTTTCCGAACAAATAACAAACTAGGCAAATATATCAAAAACAACAAGAGCCAAATTAAAAAATATTTACACAGTGGTGTGTACAAACTTAAATGTGGCGACTGTTTAAAAACTTACATCGGTCAAACTGGTAGAAACTTTACTAAACGAATAGCAGAACATAAAAGGGATTTCAAAAATAGAAAAACAGATTCTTCATACGCACTTCCCCTTCTAGATCACAATCATTCTTTTAATGACGAATTTAAAATTCTTCACATTCAAAATAAAGGCCTTAAGCTATCCTTGTTAGAATCTATGGAAATCAACAAATTAAAAAACACAGATATAATTCTAAATGACCAACTTAATTCAAACAGTTCTCCCCCTCTTCAACCTATTTCATTAGAGACTATAAAGTGTAATCGCATGCCACAAATAGATCACTTGAGAAAGGCAATCAGCCGAAACAGTTGTAGTGATAAGAAGTTAAAATGAATTTTGTGGAAGTTTAAAAACAAAGTTTTCAGTGTTTTATTGTTAAAAATTAAAAATGATTTACAAGGAATACTCTAACGTTTCAGCAATCCTGTACGTTACATCTTATAATAATAAGTTTTTCACAATCTGCACTAACTTTTATCTCCAGTTTGTTAACAACATATTAAATATAAACCAAATTTTATGTCAAACTTACGTTACCATTTTTAATTTATTGTAGGCTTTTATAGCATTTATTAAACATGTGGGAAGTATGTTCTCAGCATATATACTTTCGACACTGTACTCATAATAGAGTCTCATTTTTCTATTGCGCAGATATTTCCGGGATGTCCAATATTTCTTTTATACGACTTCTCATACTTACTGGTAACATAACCATTTCTCGACGTTCAAGTTGTCACAGATATTTTGCCTAACACATGGACAGGTATTACTTTAAGTGGTTGAAATTTGGGGACACCAATTACTGGGGTGGAGATAGGGTAGCAAAACTAACCGAAACGGTTGCAAACGGCTGCTGTTGGTTTGTTTGGAGAGCTGGGCCATGAGAAAGTGTATCAAATATGGGGACTGGAATGGAGTAACTACAAAAAGTAAATAAAAAAGGGGTACTTACATGGATCTCATGAACAAAACAACACAAGAAGGTTCTTAAGCTATTTTAAAAAATGGACGCTCCTTACAAGAATCTTTCTGCGGGATGAAATAAAGGCTTTTCTTTTCTAAAAAATATTAAAAAAGGTTGGAATATTTTTAAAAGGAGATAATAACTTAGTTTAGGAAAAAATTCATATTTATTGTTATCTCACCACAAACAGTTAAAAATATAAAAAGTAATACAAAAAAAAAAAAACAAAAACAAACTTACAATGTTGCTATCGGTTTGCAACTCTAGAAGTTGGAGATGGTAGAAAAATTTCAATTGTTAATGGGTGACATTTTGTAGCAGCAATAAATTACTACAAATGAAAAATATTTTTTTTAAAGGAACTATGCATAGAGGATTACTTTTTTTTTAAAAAACAAAACAAAACAAAATCTCGGTTTATGATTAGGTATGTACCATTTGTCAAGAAAATAGTGCCAACTGTCATATCTCAATACTAAATTTTAAAACTTTGAAAATATCTAATATGACAGCTAATCACTCTTTAACATTTATAATTTTACTAATTACAAATTCATAACTTGTCACGAAAGCAATTATTGATGGAAAATGTCTATTTTTACCTTTAAAAATTTTAACAATGTACCTGCTTTTCACTCAATGTTTATTTTTCCTTTAAAAGTTCCGAGTTGGAACTGGACTCAAAGGCACTGCAACACAAATACATCTCACACTGCGAAAATACTCTGGATTGACCTTAGACAAACAAAATGAGGGTAGAAGCTGAGCACTAAGACGCAATCTTCAAAACTTGGATTCTAGAACACTCAAGCCTTTGCCTGGAACCATTTGGACGTTTATAAAGTTATTTGGAACGCCGTTTTACAAATCATACAATTGAGAGACGGCGAGAAACAAAACAGTAATTTCTCTCTCAGAGATTAACACATTACATTCGAATATAATTCACTTTTTTACAAACAAATTTGCCGGTTGTTTTTGAAGGTTACATACTTTTCCCGTCAAGATATCAAACCCAACTTCAATCTGACCTCTATCTAACTCTATGTACCGGCTTCCTCTGCTGCGTCTCACCCCTCTATCAGTCTTTGCAGCAAACCAATCATAATTCTTCTCAAAAATGCTCTGCAAGGGAGATACGACCTTAACATGGCTTGGGTTTAAAATTCGCGGAATTTTTAAAACGCAAAATATGAATTATTTTATTACGCAGTGAATTCTAATTTCGACCAGTCAAGACGCTTACGTCACAATATAAACAGAAACACAACTAAATTTTATAGATAGCCCAGGAGTGTACCAAATAAATGTTATACATTGAATATTCGATGGTTATAAGGAATTTACACATGCTACAGTTGGGATGTAATGAGACTCATTGTTAATGATTCTAAAAAGTTTCGGCGAGTACTATGAGTTTTGTTATTTTTGTCATCAACAATAATGCTATTTATTTCAAATCTATTTAAGAGAATAAAAAATAATGTTAGAAGCCATCGGCGGCTTTTTTGTAACACTGAGTAAGTTCCTTTATGTTCATCAACGGTATCAACACCTCCCTTACTTTTATTAGGACTTTATTACTATTCCTATTTATAATAGGAAATTACTTTTTGGATTAAGTACATCTTAAGTACATTTCTGGATACTTAGGTTAAATTCCGAAAGTGACTGCAGACTGCAAACCGCAAACCGCAGACTGCAGCGACAGTGTCGCCTGCTGTCAGACCTATTCCGAGCAGAACTGCACAGCATCTACAAAACAGCGACAACTGCATTGCACAATGGGAATTTATAATACTATAATATTAAAAGTCGTATAAGTAGGGTGTCAGACGCAATGAACAACGATGAATTAATGTTATATCTTTTGATAGAAGAAGAAGATGATGACGATCTTTTACTTTTGCATTATAAAAGAAAAAGGAAGCCAACTAGGTCTCAATTTAAAAATAGACAATTTGAAAGAAGTTATTCAATACTCATCAAAAATCTCTTCTTCTTCATTTAAAAAACTCATTTTCAAAAGATATTCAATTCTTTTTACTTTTCAGTCAATTTAGAAACAGCAAAAATACGTGTTGTCACTCTGCGGTCGGCGACACTATTGGTTCTGGTGTAGTCCTGCGGTCTGCGGTGGCGACGTTCTACTTGCGGTGGCAACAGTGCCGCTCTACTCGACATACAGCTCATAAGAAATCATGTGAACCAGTAGGTCTCTCGCTGAGGTCTGCGGTATGCAGTTTGCAGTTTTCGGTCGTGTTCGGATTCGTACCTAATTACTTAATCTCGTCTTTGTAATGCATTGACGACAATAATGTAACTATTCTGTTTTGCTTATTCTTGTAGAATACCAAAGTCATGTCGTCGGTGAAACCAAAAATGCTCGAAGTAACTTTACGCTCCTTTAACTTTGCGGTAAATATCTCAGGAATTTCTTTTTTAATTTTTGCGTAGAAATTAGTTTATATTTTTCAAGTAAATCTGGGGCTAAAGGTATTAACGTAAACCAATTATCGAAAGTTACATTCTTCTAGTTCCAGAAATTGGTTTAATTAATATTTATAAGACTGTAAAAGCGCCACTATTTACTTTATAAGGGCCCATCTGGTTAAGTCCCAACTACACCTCTAGATTATAGGTGTAACATGACGTGGAATCAACAAGCGCTAATATTTTGATTGCACACTTTGCAGGTTTATTCGGTATATATTGCCAAAATTCACATTTGTCGTGAAATGACTCAAGCGTTTCATGAATTTTCACAAATTGATTTAGAGCATAATTTGCTTTGCATCGCTCAACAAATCTATCAAAAATTCTCTTATAGAAGATAAGTTATCGTACTATTTTAGTTATTCTCTATCCTAAATTCTATCTATGTCCAAATCTAATAAATATCGGGCTTCTGTCATCGGGGAGGACAATATCAATATGGACGATGTAGATGTGTAACGACTATTTTGCTTACCACAGGGTAAGAATATGGGGGACAAGATTGGGCAAACAAAATAATCGAAACAAGTGCATACGACACTCAGTTGGTTGTTGGAGAGCTGGGTCGTGGATAAGTTGAAGATATTGGGGGTGAGATTGGGGCAACTACAAAAAAAATAAAGGGGTACTTATACAAATCTCTTGGGACAAACAGAATGAAAATAAACACCTCAAGAAATTTAATATAGGGCGCCACTTGAGGTGTCCAATTATACCTATTACAACCACTAGTTGTAACTAAGGATATAATTGTATAACATCAAAAATATAGAAAAAAAATATCTTTTTCAAATAAAACTCAAATAGATCAGAGAAACAAATTGAACGTTTATTCTTGTCTCAAACAAAACAGATCAAAAATACATATTATAAAAGAAACATATCGTATAACATAATACAAATAACAAAAACTTACATGTTCTTTGTTTACTATATTATGGCCAATTAGATTATCAAAAATTAAGGATCCTTCTTAATGAAAACATATAAATTTAACCTTATATATGAAATATCGTTTCTACATAATAATCAAATTAAAATTGTCATAACAAAAAAACAAATTAAACTTGCTGTCAGGTATCACATTTAATTTTGATGACAAAGAATGAAAGCAATTATTACTTTAGCTAAAAAATATGTCTTTACTTTGAAAAATTAATATATTGAATTGTTACCTTAAAGTTTACATATTTTCGCATTTAAACTTTGAAACTTGCTACATCTCTGGTACTGAAACTGCAAGGACGAAACTCTCGAACAAGGGGAACCATTTCCATACTCAGGAACAAAAGAAGACCATCTCCATAATTTGGAACGCCGATCTGACGTAGATGGGTTGTATCAAACAAGAAAAACGACAACAAAGCTAAGGGACATCCTATATAATACTTTTCAAAACGGTATCTATACAAATCTTCTAATGTACTCCAAAGAAAAAAATAGAAATAGTGGTGACTCTTTTCTAAACTGACATATTACATAGAGTCTAATATTCTCAACCAATTTTGCCGGTCTCTTTACCGACAAATCAAAACGTCTTCTCCATTCGAATCTTTTCTTCCACTCTACATTGTAGCACGTCTGCCCTGCTTGGAACTTAAATGTCGACTTTTTCTTCGTTACATTTTACAAGAAACTCGCCAAAAAATTTCCCTTCCGTCTTGCAGCTAACCTGTCCTTACAAACTCAAGAACCAAAACAATATCCCCTCGCTCGTTTCGACAAAAAACCTTTTAAATATTCCTTTATTGCGTTTTTAGACGCCAGTATTGGTATCCTAAATAAACAAATATTCTATTTGACTCTCATTCTAATAACGAAAAATAACTTTTTGTCAACTGGAATATTAGGGGGAATTCATGTAACATAACACCTCTTTGGCGACAAAAAACTTGTTATTTTACCTAACATTGCAACACAGAGATAAAAACATATTTCCAGCGTTAATACGCATTTAAAAATCTCGTCAAAAAACTTTAAATATTATTTCGATTGTTTTCTTTGGTAAAAACAACAGGAGCGTAACACAGAAATCTTTTATATACACAATAAATAAAAAAACGCTACAGATGATGAACCTAATGTTACATTACATGTAATAATAAACTGTTTTGAGTGATGTTTAAGTCTGTAAGGTACTATGACTTTTTAACGTAAAAAATATCATGTTCCCATAAGAGGTATATAAGTATATATAAAAACTTGATACATTTTCTCCAATATAAACTTTTATTGAATTTCTAGCATTACTCTAATGAGAAAATGAAATAAAGAACGATAGTCCCCTAGAATTGCTACGCTCTTAAACCATCTTTAATTACAGCAATAAAACCAAGAAATAAATTGTATCTTTTCGAGGATTATAAATTGCGAAGCTGTCAAACAAGACAATGGGAATCGCTCGCCGAATCGGGTGTTTTGCAACTTTCAAATCTCAATTTAAATTATCGAGAGAGACGCTTCTTCCAGTTGCGACAAATACTTCATTAGGCTAATCGAAAACGGCGAAAACAAATCCTCCAAATCGTCAAAGAATCATTATTTCCGAGACTCACAATTTCCTGGATCTCCTTTCTAGGGTCAGAAATCGACTTTTGGTAGACAGGGTGGCCGTTTTAGATTTACGACTCCTTTTATCTGGTTATTGTTGCTGAGGACTTTTATCGAAGTTTAGGAATATTACAACGAACTTGTATAAGTCTCAAATAATCCATAAAATTATTACTATTATGAATTATTTTTCTTCTTTATTTTATTTCTTAAGTTTTAACAATTTTTTCAAATATTTTTCCCTAAGTGATTTACGTACTTTAATTTTGTAACATTATTATTATTTTATTACAATTTCTTTTAATTTTATTCACTTGCTAACCTTGTGTTAGGCTCTACTGTTTATCTTCTAAAAATAGTTGACGCCTTTCTTTTTCTATCTATCTAATCAACCTTCTTCGGTCCATCTTTGGACATAGTCCTCCCCAATCCTTTTCCATTCTTCTTGTCGTATTCGTCTGTCGCTATAGTCATCCATCTAGAGCCCACGTGCTTCTTGATATCATTTGCCCATCTCATTTGGGGCCTTCCTCTGCTTCGTTTATATTTCCACGGTCTCCAACTTATAAGAATTTTGTTCGATCGGTCTTCTTTTTGTCTTATATTGTGTCCGGCAAATCTCCATTTCAATTTTGCAACTCATTGCCTAACATCCCTCACTTTTGTTTTCTCTCTTATCCACTCGTTTCTCTTCTTATCCATTAGTCTTATGTGCAACATTTGTCTTTCCATTGCTCTTTGGGTTTTTATGATTTTGTCCATGTTTGCTTTTGTAAATGTCCACGTTTTTGAACCATAAGTAAGAACAGGGAGTACGCATTAATTATATACTTTGGTCTTAAGATGCTGTGGATATCTTTTGTTTTTAAGAATGTAGCTTAGTTTGCCAAATGCCGCCCATGCCCGTCTAACTCGTCTCTTGATCTCTGCTGTTTGGTTCTCTTTGTTAAATTTTACAGTTTGACCAAGATATATATATAATCCTTAACTTGTTCTATTTCATCTTGTCCGATTCTCATTGTGATGTCTTCATCTGTATTTGTTATAGTTTTGGTCTTGCTGTAATTCATATTAAGACCTATCTTTCCAGCTTCTACGTCCAGTTCTTTCATCATTTCAAATAATTCTTTTTTTTATCGGTTATCAATACGATGTCATCAGCGTACCTTAGATGGTTCAAGCGTTGTCCACAAATTTTTATACTTTTTTTTTTCTTATTCTAATCTTTTAAAAGTATCTTGAAGAGCCTGATTGAAAAGTTTCGGTGATGTCGTATCACCCTGTCTCACACCTCTACTTATTTGTAATGATTTTGTTCCTTCATATACTTTAATTGTTGTTTTGGCTTCCTTATATATATTGGTTATTAGTTCCGTATATCTGTGGTCAATTCGGCTGTTAATCAAAGAACTTTTTACTGCCCAATGTTCGACACTGTCGAAAGCCTTTTCGAAATCTATGAACGCCATATATAGAGGAATGTGGTATTTATTTGCTCGTTCTATAAGTATTTTCATAGTAAATGGTCACTTGTGTTGAATCCCTTTCTAAAACCAGCTTGTTCTTTCGACTGGTATCCATCGAATTTTGTCGTCAATCTATTGGTTAAAATTTTTGTTAGGAGTTTATACATTACATAGAGGAGTGTTATAGGACGGTAGTTTTTTATATCTACTTTATCTCCTTTGTTGTGTAGGATAATGGTTACTGATTCCTTCCAGTTGTTTGGGATTCTTTTTTCTTTTAATATCCTGTTAAAAAGGGAATGTGGGAATGTAGAGTATTAATTACCACTTTTCCACCATATTTCAGCTTTTCTACAGTTATTCCATCTTTTCCAGGCGATTTGTTGTTTTTCATTTCTTTCAATGCCTTCTTTATTTCTGATTTGCTTATTTCGGGCTGCAGCTCTGAGTTGACATATTTTATTTTGACCTTAAGTTGGTTTTTAATTTCTTCTGGTGGTTCCTTTTTTGTTTTATATAATTCTGAGTAGAAATGGTGGATTATATTTATGATGTCATCTTTAACGTTTATTTCTTGTTCTTTTCTCTTATTTTGTTTTATCATTCTGCTTATCGTTTTATTAATTTCTACATATTCTATAGATTTGCTTTTGCCTTCTTCGTTCAGCTTCCTTCTTTTATGAATAAGCTTCTTTGTTTCTGTTGATATATAGTTGTTCTTTTTTAGATCCTTCTTTGCTATTTCTTTTTCTGATGTAATCATTGTTGCTGTAAGTATGTTGTCTATTTGGTCTATATCTTTATCGTCACTGTCTAATCTTTGGGTAAGTTGTTCTTTTAATAGGTCTTTGTATATCTCTTTATATTGCCCTAGTTTGTTTTTATCTACCAGATTCCAGTTTCTACTTATTTTTCTTTTTATCTCATAGTTACCGTCAATACTAATTTTTGCTCTGACCATCCTGTGATCGCTACCTGTTGTGAGTCTGATAAGAACTGTTACATCGTTAATGATATATCGTTCCGTCGACAGTATGAAGTCGATCTCATTTTTTGTGGATTCATTGCGTGTAGCTGCTTTTCTTCTAGGTAGTTCATCAAAGTATCACCTCTATCATTTCTCTGACCATACCCGAAATCTCCTATTTTAGTTTCTTCTTTGTTTAGTTTTTTACCCAGTTTGGCATTGAAATCTCTAATTACTAGTGTAAGATGATTTTTTTGTTCTTCCATAGCCTTTGATATATCTTCATAAAATAGTTTGATATTTTCTTCATCATAAGCTGTCGTGGGGGCATATAGCTGGATAGTTTTAATTGATGTTCTTCTTATTTTAAATATGACATAGGCGACACGATCTGATATACCTTTGATAATTTGGAGGTGCTTACTTATAGCTTTATTTATTATAAATCCTACTTCAAATTTACTATTTATTTCATTTCCTTTAAAATATAGTAGATTACCAGATTTTAGCTGTATTCGGTTTTCTTCTTTTCTTCGAGTTTCTGATAGGCCTATGATATCCCATTTTATGTTTGTTAATTCTTCTTCCAGTTTATGTACTTTTTCATCTGTGGACATTGATCTAATGTTGTATGTCCCTATTGACAGGTTGACGAGTTTTTTTGATTTATGTTGTGCTCGTCTTAGTGGGTTTTTGTTTTTATCAATCAAAAGCGAATTATTGCCTCCCCCAGATACCGTGAGGCAGACCTTTGAGGTGTGGGATTCAGAAATTTTCTTACCCACCTGGGGACCATTTCCTTTTGTTTAATTATTCGCCATGATAAAAGTGGGGAGGGGGTAATGGCAGTTAAAACACCACGCTTGCCAGGCGGGTTGGTGAGTGAGTTATCAGCCGCCCATTCTGGGTCAGACGCTGTTTGTAGCCATCCAATCTGGATCAGACACTACATTTAATTTTATACTAACCTTAAAAATGGGGTGCCACTTCCGCCATACACACCGTACCGAAGATGTTCTTCTCCGCCGTGGATACTGTTGTGGTCTTCATCCGTAACCCTGGACAAGGGACCCAAAACAGGTACTAGTTTTCCGGGTCAGAAAACTCCTGGTTACCCTCACTTAGTTTAGCCTGCAGACCAATGCAGTTGCCCGGGGTGTGGCACGAGGAGCCATAAGTGAGAGTTTACCTTTCTTTTTACTATCAACTAAATATTTCTTTTAATCGTGATGTTTTAATTTAAATTTTCATTTTTTTTAGTTGAATTCTCATTTGTTTCCGTAGTATACCACCCATATACCAACTTGCATTTGTAGTCCAGTCATTTGGTAGTTTTTTCTGGAAAGGTTTTCGGCAGTTTGCAAAACTTTGCCATCTCGTATCTCCACAACTCGCGTCGCCGTATTGGAAAATGGTTCCTAATGACAGCAAATAATACCGTGTGGTATTTACCACAACTGTAGCAAATGTTGCAACTGATGAGGCAAGTCTACAATCTTAGTTGCTATTAAAATAGACCAACATCTCAATTGAAGACTCTATACATCTAAGGGCAAGAGTCTAGGCAAGATTTGTTTCCTTTATATAACAATATTTCTTTTATAATAGCAATCCGAAATTAAGAATTAGTAATATCAGAATTATTAACTGAAATGAAGTAGAAGATCATAATGATAATGATAAGACCATATGTATAACCATACATATTATATTTTGGATAATTTTAAAGAATGGTTCGTTAATATTCCATCAAACTAAAACAAGCCTGCATTTCGTCCCAAATTAGATCATGTAGATTTGGAATATGTAGAAACATATTCCAAAGCCGCCTTCAATATAATAAAAGACTTAGCATATTTCATTTAAACCCGGATCTAGAAATTTTAATAACATACAACGTAATAAGGGCTGAAATGCAGTTTTGAATACTAAATGAATATGTTCATTCGAAATAAACAAAACCACGTCTTTCATTTGATGTAAAATTTAGTTCATTACGGAATACGGACCATACACATCCGAGGCTTAAATCGAGTTATTAAAACTCTCAATTAAAAATATCCATTCATTTGGACTCTGCGTTCGTTATATTTACTTCAAAAGGAAAATACAATTTTTTCGACATTCACAGCTACTAGTAGCCTATTAGACGATAGTATTTTTCGATATTTATAAAGAAGGATAACTTCTTTTTCCCTGGCTGTTTATCTTTTCCTTTGGAACAATCTTTTTAAAAATTCACTTATTTTGATTCTGGCTTAATTCTATTCATTATACTATAGATACAGGATAACAATCTATATTTTTCACTTATTCATTATTAATAATTATTAAATATCCTGGTCTAAATAAATAAATTTAAATAAGTTTAAATAAATATCCTGGTTTAAAGTATGCTTGTATCAGAAAGACAGTTTTTCTGTCTTAAATAATGCCAACCAGGAAATGGTGCGCCATTGTATTCTATGACCAATGGAATCCTTTTTAGGATCTTTCATTATTTCCCGTAGGATCGAAAACGAGTAAAATATTTTGTCGTCATGTTGTAAACTACAAACTTTAAGGATGTATTTTTTATAACACGTTCCCAATCTGCTGGAACAAAAACTTGAGAAATTTGTCGTTTTTTTCCTTTCAATTAAAACAAAACTGCGGTCACACTCCATATAGGTGTAACCAGGTTCCAGAATCTTGTGATGGATCTCGGTGATATGAGTAGCTTGAACGGTAAAGAAGAACAGTTTGCAGATGTTTTTGTTTTTATTCTGCCCTACATAAGAGTCACTATGCAGCTACCTTTGTTACCTTGGGGGGTAGACACCTGATAAATTTTATCAGACATGATACTATTTCCTGGGAACCTCTTGCTGCAACTGTTTCATTTCATAAAAACATGTGATTTTGTCCAGTAAGTAAGTTGTATATACAAAAATTGTACATCCATAGTTGACAAAAGTAAAATACCTTGGACGTAGTTACTAGTAGTGTTGGTAATGTGTGATGCAAATCAAAACAAATAACGACAGTATTCTCAATATTTTTGTGTTTTTAATATCTAATTTTTTTAGGATTATTTTCTTACTTACATTTTCTCTGATGTAATTCTTAATCCCGTATAGCGTTTGAAATGGTTCCGTCATTTTCAGAATATTTAAGTTTTGAAAATTGTGACAGCGTCTACATGTATAACTATGAGGCTTGTAAAATTTTAAATTAAACTCTGTGTTAAATTCTTTCACAGGTTTTTTATGTTATTTATTACAAAATTTCTTATATAGATTATGCATCTCACTAATATTCAAATCGCCAGGAAGGTATTTAGTATTAAGATTGTCTTTTCTCGATTATTGGCTCTGATACTTTAAAAACATCTTAATGTGGGAAATCACCATATTTTTGGATAATTGTTTACTCTTTTATTTGGTGATTCCTTCTTTCCTCGTTTATCAGGTTCACTTATTCCGAATTCTGATATTTTTGAACAAACAACAAAGTTACTATTGTCCTGTAGTTTCTTTTTAGAAGCTTTTTCGTTGGGTCGTGCTGGGCCAACCTTTGTTATACAGGCGCAGAAAAACGCTGTTTGCAGGTCGTATAAAGGTAATCCATAAAATGTTTGAAATAGTTTGCGTCTTTCCGTTTTAATAATGTTCTCGTTGCAATTGAATCGACATACATGGTTATAGACTTTCAGTTCTCTGGCTTTCTGTGGTTTATTTTTTCGTCCGATAGAGGCTTTCCCTCGAGTTCGCATTTTCTTTGCTATGTTGTCTTTCCAAATTTTGGGGGCTCGCTTACGTTTTCTTGTTGTTTGAGAAGTAATATGTAAATCTTCATTGGTTTTAGAGAAAAGCTCATCAACCCCTGTGTCATGCTCATGTTCTTCTTTATCCGGTATATAATCTGAATCCTCGCCAGTTTTATCGATTTTGACCTTAGGATGCGAGATTTGCCTTAGAGGGGGAACTTTCAATGAAAACACCAACCGAAAAATATAAAAAATATACCCAAATTAAATAAAAGATATGAATAATACCTTTTATGCAATAACTTTTCTTAATTTTCCTTACTAACATGTTTATTGGATTCAATTTGTCTGGCTTTGGTTTAATTTCTATGTCAGCTAATATATGTTTGTTTCAATAATTATTTCTTTAATTTTGGACCTTGTTATGGCGGAAATTTCCCAATTTTCCTTTCCCGTAGATTCGTCACTGGTGCGTGGACATTTTATTATTTACATTTTTTGTTTTCAACTTACAACAAATATAACCTATATTACATTCGAAAACTAAATTTTATCATGTTAAGTAATTTGAATTAATTTTCTTACCATCAGTCACCCGGCTGTTATCCAAAGTATAACTACAACTTGCACGTTGCATATTACTTAAATATTTTTTAAAATTCGAGACAATTTTAATATTTATTTGCTTGAAAATAATCTTATGCTTTACATGTGCTTTTACAGAATGCTAAAAATAGTTTGGTGGTAAAACTACTCAAGTGCACATAAATCTGTTTACTACCAATGTAAACTGCAATTGTTTTTATTAAATAAAATGTAGTGGTGATTAATTGCGACTGTAGGGTGAAATATGCTTGAATCATTTTACCACCTAGTTATTATACCATTTAAGTATTGTAGCGTTTTATATTTAATGTCTAAATAATAATATAAATTCGATTCTATATTTTTCATAGTACGCCCCTGGTATGCTAGAAATGTGTTGTCTGTACAGATTTTTAAATACGCAATAATTCTTCAATAAATAAAGACGTATTTGCTAAAGAAAACAATTTATGGCTTTTTAACTTCAACGTTCCCAGAAAAATATTGCAAGCCTGGTATTCTTTTTTCCAAAGCGTAATAACGCCGTAAGTTTGGACGAGTTTGAGTAAAGAATTTGTTGATTTGACAAGATAGTAATGCTTGTGCGGGGAAAAGAGAGGCGGTATCTATCCGGCAGGTTGAGATCGAGAAGGTCAAGAGAAGCAGTGATGAAGAATTGCTCGAAAATAATATGGAAAATTGGAAAGATAGTTCAATTCTGCTTTAAAACAGGAGATAGTTAGTATTCTTTTTCTTCTTATTCTTTAGCTTTTCCCTTTTCAGTATTAGCTGTTCCTTTCTCCTCTTCGCCACTGTTTTTTGTCCATCATGTCCTCTTCACTTAAACCTTTCTCTTTTAAGTCCTCTGCCACACAGTCGTTTAAGCCATCTCCATTTATTTTAGCCTTCTCCATCCTATTGTCCTGAACACTTTGCAACCATACACCCATGCAGAACTCACCATACTGTTGTATATCTTGCGTTTCAGCTCTTTCCGATTTTTTATCACAAAGTACCCCTTATTTCGCTTTTTGTTAAACCAACCAGTTTTTTGATAAGTTTTCGATTTTTTTGTTCCATTTTTTTGGATATATTAACCGAAATATTTAAAATCTTTTACTTGTCATAGTTTTTCTCCAACCAATTTAATACCTATAACCATCCCTGTCCCAGTTAACCGCATGGACTCTGTTTTCGATTTGCAAACCTTAAGTTCTCCTTCTTCAATAGATCTTTCCCAATCCTTCAACTTCTGCTCTAACATTTCTTTGCTCTCCTTTATTAACATGATATTATTTACAAAAAGCATAGACCAAGAAACGTCTTCCTTACCTTCTCTATCAGTACATCCATAACAAGATTAAACACGTAGGGACTCAGTGTAAAACAGTGATGCAAAACAACTGTGACTGGAAAACTTTTGATTAATTTGACACAAACTAAGGCCGTCTTAAGATCTATAAAAATAAAATATATCTTTTCTTCTCACCGTGTGTTCCCGTGTTTATCTATTACCTGTCTCAAAGCAAATAAGATAAAAGTTGTCCTCCTTTCAGGCATAAACCTAAACTGTTCTTCTCCTTGATCAATGTATTGCTTTACAGTTCTTACTCAAATTAACATTGTGTGCGACAATAACTCTATCACTCTATAGTTTATATAGACCTGAATATGCTCTTTATGGTTATACATTCTTTACGGTTCTCATATATCCTACTCATTATAGTTTACAACACTTTAACTTTTTGCTCCCCTGAAGTCCTCAATCCTAAATTTTCGCTTTATTTTAACATTAGATCTTAACAGATCTTAATCAGATCTTATATCTGCACTTTTAATCTAATGCAGATTATTAAAATCCTTTAACCCAACAAAGCATAAAGTTTGTTTTTAACTGGTCGTTTTTTACCAAGTTTGGTTTAGGAAAAATACAAATAAGCAAAAAAACCTAATAAATTTTATTTGTTTATCGAATATCTAAGACTAAATCAAAATATTATAAGAATTACTCTTTATGAAATATGACAAAGCATTCAATGCAGAGTCCAGTATCGCATTTATCACATTACGTACACCCCACTGAGCAGCACCCTTCTCCTGCGCACCGCCATCGTTTTTTGTAAGGAAAATATATAATGAGATGGTTAATACCATCGTAGCTAATGTTGGTCTACCAGGTCTAATGGGAAGGTTTCTGAATTTGGTAAGTTAAGTAGTCGCAATTTTACCTCGAAAATTCAAATTAGTTGTCAGTCTACTTGAATACTTATAAAGTATGTACGAAATTTACACTGCAACATCAATTAACCATGTAAGTATATACCAATACCATTTCTTACTACGAATACAACGGTATCTTGTTGAATCCTTATCCATTCTATCAGTGCCTCCCATAAACTTGTTATAGGTTCTAATAACATGTAGGCGAGGAACTTGGACCACTTTTTTTCAGAATGTAAATAACGGTTTACTTGTTGAGTAGAATGCACAACATATAAAGTTGATGTCATTGTTACGACAGCAATATCCATTCATCTTGTCAACATAATACCATCTTATAGTTTATTCGTCTTCCGGGTTTGGACCGTGTCATTTGTGAGTGACCCAAAAGTGGGTTCATCTTGACGTTTCGCTACAATTGTATGTAGCCTCTTCAGGAAAACAAAGAAAAAAAAAAGACAGGAAGATGGGTAGTTAGCAACGGTAACTCAGCTACTCAACGCAACCAGAGGCGAATACTAACTACCAAGATGGGCATTTGGTCACAGTAACTCAACTACTCAACGCAGCCAGAGGTGAAAACCAAATGCCAGGACAGGGATTCACGTCCAACAGCTCAGAACACTAACGCGTCGAGAGGCGTTGAGTAGTTGAGTTACTGTGACCAAATGCTCATCTTGGTAGTTAGTATTCGCCTCTGGTTGCGTTGAGTAACTGAGTTACCGTTGCTAACTACCCATCTTCCTGTCTTTTGTTTTCTCTCTTTTTCTTTGTTCTCCTGAAGAAGCTACATACAATTGTAGCGAAACGTCCAGATGAACCCACTTTTGGGTCACTTACAAATGACACGGTCCAAACCCGGAAGACGAATAAACTATAATTCTGACTCTGGCCGTGGAAGCCTACGATTTCATAATACCATCTTCCTTGTCAATGTTTGAAACCAAATAACCTCGAGTTTGTTTGGACATAGTTTTCTATCGACCAGTGGAACATCTTGTGGTGTTCTGTTCTGTCGTATTGTTCCTGTGACACCATATACTTTTTCTTTTCAATACACCATTAGAAAGGTTATCTACATAGATTTGGTACGGCAGCTTTTGTTGTGGCAAAGTGCCCAACATCGAGATAAGAGGAGGGGCTGCCTTTCCAAATGCAAGATGGTAAACATCGTTTAAATTTATATTTTTCCATTGATAGATCTCAAAGTTTACAAAGTAACTAGTTTCGAAGTTAAAGCACTATACTTGATAACCAAATGTTATCGGTTTTCCCCTAATTAATTGTTTACAATTATGGCGACCATAATATTTCAACGCCGACTCATAATTTCATATTTTCAGTTGGTTGATAAAATTTGAAAGAAAAACTCTGTAATTTTTTGATTATTGGACTCAATTTCCACATTTTATCATTTAAATCCATTTGCGTATTATCAGCACAGTGCATGAAACGCATTATTTGGATAAACCTGTCGCGACGCATTGCATCCTTTACCATTTTATTGGAAATGTCTACTTCATTTTTCCAATAAAACCATTTTCTAGGAAGACAGTTTAACCCAGACACAATCAAAATACCCAAAAAACATTTGAGCTCATGGTAATCTTTGGATCAGGACAATTTACAAAGAGGGCGTATTTTCTAATTTCGTCTAAAATATGGCCTGGAAAATTACGTTATCACGTTATCGAAAAACAACTCAAATAAATTTATAGGCCTCACATTTTTAAATTGTGAGTAATCTGCTTTAGGAAAGTCGGATGTTTTTACAAAATCTCCATTGATCCAAGTTTTTTTAGTATCTTTTTTTCCCTATAGTGATTTCAAATAACCAGTATTAGGTTATATATCAAGAGATGATATATTTATCTCATTTAAAACTCTATTGCTATCTGGTGCACCATCAAAAAATCCTAGCCCGGCTTCTGCTTATAATTATCTTCGGAATAGGTTATCTACAAATTCACCATTATCCTCGTCAACCGAACCTTCATCAGTCACAACATATATGCTAATTTGATTTATGTTTTGTTAAATTTTTTGAAATCAGGTGGACGTATATGCCAATTTGATCATTTTAATCGTTATAAACCATATCCAGGGCTTTCTGGATCATCAAACCTCTCCTGTAAATAAAAAATTAGTTATATCTTTTATTAGCCTAGTGTGACCATTTGGTAACAGATTGATTCAGTCTCATGTAAATTTTATGTTAATGGGTGAGGTTGTCTATAATATTTTTTATGTTATAACCTACTTTCTTAACTATATCAATAATTATGCACATTGCCGGAAAGTCTTAACAGTAAACTAATAAAAATACTTACCTAAATCTCGGTTCCATAATTTTCTATTCTTATATTCTATATAATATTCTTATATTCCATATACTATTCTTTCCTTCCAAACTGTTGAATATAATACAGTAACAAATTGAATACACTGACATATAATACTGAAAAATTGAACTACGGATATATTTCTAGCGTTAAGTTAAGCTACAATCAACAATTATTGATGGCGTCTTTGCGTAACCAAGTGGTCACACAATACGTTAGTGGGTTAATGACTTGCCCCTTCAATGAGCAGTGCATTATAACCTTTTGATCCCCTGGGATATTTCCAACTCTTCATACAGCTGTTCAGACCATATTTTCTTAGCAGTGGCTACAACGCATTTTGATTTCCATTTTGCTTACTTGTATTTATCTTTATCGTTCTTTCTTTTAGAAATTTCAAACCTCTTTCTATCCTTTATGTTTTTTCTAGCATTTTCCCTCCCACTCGTACTATAACTTTCCTGTTGGCTTCTCACTAGTGTACTCTACTCTTGAAGGCTAATAAAAATTAAGTAGAAATTTATTTATTATTTATTAAATTTATTTATTTATAATTTATTTATGTTTTAATAAAAGTTTTTATTTATGTTAATAGTTTCTACTTTTAGAGAAGAAATCGATTAGAATTTTCCAAACTCTTGTTAGGAACTTTACTATAAAAACTAAAAATATCAAACTTTGTTTGTCAACATATTTACCGGATAGATCCACTCTGTATAAAGTTTGCCGATTTGAATTAAGTTTTGCATTCGACAGAATCCTAATACTAATTTGGCTCTCCATGTACATTGTTACCCTCCCAAGCGGGGCGAGAGGGAAAGGTGAGAGGTGATTGAGTGATTTGAGAAGCGCTGTCCCATGAATTCAATCGAAGTACCCTTCATTCATTTTCTTATCCATATTCAACAGAGCTTTCGAGGTCTTTCGGGTCTTTGTATGGCCGCCCTAAAGGTAGGAAGTCTTTTGCGACAGTGTCACCTCGTTGAAGGACAAGTTCTTTAATTCTCAGAAGATTTTAGAATTTAATTGTAGTGATAACGATTGGAAAGACATATTTAAGATGCACAGGAAATTAAAATTTGAATAATGCAAATTATTAAATAGGCGAAAGCTTTGAAAATATTTAAAAAAAAATTTGGAACCGGACAAGCCTACACGAGCCTGTACAGTTTATGTCAATTTATAAATTGACAAAACTTGACAATTTATTTCAAAACTGACGCACCATTTGGTGACAATCTTCAATCTACAAAAAAAAAAAAACGATAAAATCGAATATTGCTAAAAACATTTAATTTGCTTTAGTGAGTTTTCATAACAAGAGAGAGTCGAACTAGTTTTGGCATTAGTAAAATAGAGTGTTTATTATTTTTCTTCTAAAAGTTGTTTTTAATCATTTATATTTATTTACGAGTTGGCCTCACATATTTTTGTTAATTTGGCAATAAGCGTATGTTTTTGTTTTGTTTATTGACAAGAAACATTAATAGGTTAGTAGTAAGTAAACTTTTGTCGAGCAAATATTGGTATAATCTCTATAAAATAAATATCTTTATTATATTTCCAAGTGGATTTTGGCATACAGAACCACAATATGGGTAAACAAGCTATCGTTACCCCTCCCAAAATACATCTCACTCTACTTCTTTGCTACTTCTTTACTACCACCCACAAAACCTCTCGCCTTACACAAGCAAAACTCAACGATCTTATGCAGCTGGTACTCAAAAGCTCCTCTACCCCTACTCCTTTACGTGGTCAAGCTATCATGGTGCCCTCTACTCACAACACTATTATTTTTTTATTAAATTAAGGCAATCGGCACAGTTGTTACACAAAAAAATGTTATATGCATCTGAATACATCTATCTTTCTCTGAGTAAGTTGATAATCATTTAAAAACCAATCCAAGACTAATATTATTTACTCTTAAGTTATCCCTATACGCAGACTTATTTTCCATTTAAAAAAAATATTAGTGTCTAATGTCAGCCAATCTATTCCACATTCTGTTGTTAAAAAATGTTTCTCTGATCTTGGATTAAATACAATTACACCTCTCACTCATGTCAGATGCACCATAACTGACAATACATATAATGAAGATATGATCTTCCGAATGGTAACTTATATGTATAATTTCGGAACAGGAAGACTTCTCCATACAAACTTCGGTTCTCATTGTTTATGAAAATACTCCGCATAGAATATTTATATCGACAAACAAATTGAAGTTGGAAGATTTATTTTTTACCATTTTTCCATTGTTTTCCTCAATGCTTTTATGCTTTTGTTGTGTTCTATAGTTTTTATAATTTTCTCGTTGTTGTATTTTTAATATCCCGTCTGATGGCTTTAGAGATTTCTTTATTGATGCTGTTTATATCTTGTGAGTCAACATTTCCTTGACTTCTCAGCATTCTACGATCTTCCATGTTTTGTTTCGTTTCTTTACTATTTTTTGTTCTTTTCCATGTTTAGGGCCAAATTGTTCCTGAGCTTGTGTTAATGTATCCACTATTTCTTCGTATAGGTTATTTACATCTTCTCTCGTTATATTTCTGAGTAAGTTACTGGTGATATATTTTTTAAAGTCAAGTTCATTCGTTGGGCGCATCCAAGGTTTGAATTTTTTACTTTTTATCATCTTCAGTCTTTCTTACTTAATATTAATTTCTACAGTTGCTCGGACCATTCTATGATCGCTTGCAACCGAAAATTTATTTAGGACTATAACATCTTTGACTATATGTTTTTTGTCAGTGATGATAAAGTCGATCTCATTTTTTGTCTTACCATCGGGGCTCTTCCAAGTCCATCTTCTATGGATCTTCTTATAGAAGAAGCTATTCATTAAATGTAGATTGTTTTCTAATAGGAAATTTAAGAGTATTTCGCCCCTTTCATTTCTACCTGGTGTGCCAAAATTTTTGAGGGCATTTTCAGCTGGGTGAGTGCTTATTCCTATTTTGGCAATAAAGTCGCCACATATTACCGTAAAATGTTCTTGGTCTTCTAAAACAGCTGTATACCAGCAAGTCACCATAGAACTGTTCTATTTCTTCGTCAGCGTGACTATATGTTGGTGTATAGACTTTAATGATCTTTATTGAGTAACGGGTGTTTAGTTGTAATTTTAAAAGTATAACTCTCGAAACTGCTTTTACTGATATGATATTCTCAGCTAGTTTTTTATTAATAAAGAGCCCAATGCCTATATTCTCATCGTTTTCTCCGACATCATAGAAAATGTGACCGGATTTTAAAGTGGTTAGGATTTCTCCTTTCCTTCTGACCTAGCGACTCCAAGAATGTCCCAATTAATTTTATCAAGTTCAGATTCCATTTCTATGAATTATTCTTCTGATAGCAGGGTTCTCGCATTGAAAGTTTCAAAGTTCTTGAAAAACATTATCTCTAATGTCATCAATAAAAATCCTTATTATATTAAAGATTCCAATGATCTTATTTCTAAAATTAAAAACATTCACGTACCGGATAACTATAAATTAATCTCTTTAGATGTCATTTCACTATACACTAACATTCCAATAAAACTTGCCACTGACATCATTAAAAAGAAGTGAAATGACATAAAAGAATACACTAACATCACATTGCAAGAATTCCAATCATCTGTAGAGTTAACGTTAAACTCAACATACTTTTTATATAAAGACGAAATATACCAACAAATGAATGGATGCGCAATGGGTGCAAGTATCTCTAGTGTCATTGCCCAACTGGTTCTGAAAGACTTAGAAGAATCTGTCATGAGTCATTTAGATTTTAATGTACCATTCTTCTACCGCTATATCGATGACTGTGTCTGTGCTATTCCAACAAATAAAACAACCGAAATTTTAGATATTTTCAACAGTTACCATCCAAAATTAAAGTTCACTATAGAAATTGAACAAAATAATAAAATAAACTTTCTGGATGTCACCTTACATCGCATTAACAATACAGTTAAAACTATGTGGTTTACAAAAGAAACATGGTCTTCACGATATCTTAACTACAATTCCCATCATCCATTTTCCCATAAGAAGTCTGTAATTATAAGTCTCGCTGATAAATCTATAAAACTAACAGATCCAGAATACAGACCAACTGCAATAGAAAAAGCAAAAAATGCCCTCCTAAAGAACGCATATCCCGAACATCTAATCGAAACTATTTTCAAATCAAGACTCAATAAATTTTATAAGAATACAACTAACAACAAACCCAACAGTATCAAAACCACTTATATAACTCTTCCATATTATAAAAGGTTTATCCGAACAACTAACAAATCTTTTAGCCAAACATTATATAACAGTGGCCCACAAAGGCAACAATCTCCTAAATAAATATTTCACAAAATTAAAAACACAAACTCCAAAACTTAAAAAATCACATGTTGTTTACGAGATACCATGTACTAACTGTGAAGGTGTCTATATCGGTCAAACCAGTCAACTGCTTCAATCCAGAATTCGTTCTCACAAATACGACAAGAACAACGTCACTGCGCTCACAAAACATGAAAGCGGGAAGAAGCATAAATTTGATTTTGAAAACATCAGAATTTTAAAAACAGAAAAAAACAAAAAGAAGAGAGAGATATACGAATCAATAGAAATAAAAAGAAACACCAACGCAATAAATGACAAAAAAGATACACAAAAACCTAAATAAAATATATTTCAATCTGATTTAAACAATAATAATATAACACCATAAAAAGCTCTTAAAGTCATAACATATCTCCACCTTACCTTTTTCGAAAACATCAACGATACGTCCATATAAAAATAATTATATACTAATGACAGTAAACAATGAGATATCAGATATCAACTTTTATAATATAAAAGTTATATTATGTCAGTTCGTTAATGTCTGTGTCACGTTTTACGTTTTGGTAAGTCATATATATATATATATATATATATATATACATAATTTACGATATCTGTTTGTCCTTATATATATACACATTTTAGAATCTTGACAAAGGCAAGGGTTTCCTGCCGAAACGTTGATTGATTGCAATGGAAAATAAAATCTAGTTCCACATGTAACATAATATTATCTTTATTGAACCTAAACCCAAGAAACATTAGTTTTATATTATATATTATATATATATATATATATATATATAATATATATATATATATATATATATATATATATATATCTGTTAGGATAATCTATCAGTGTGAGATTCTGAATTTTTCTTTCTACTCACCTGTTGTAAATCGGTTTTTGTATTCGTATTTGACATAATAAAGGGGTAATAGCAATTAAAACGCCACGATTGCTTTGCGTGTTGAAGAGTTTTTAGTTCAGCCGCCCATTTGGGTACAGACGCTTTTGACAACCGCGCAATATGGGTCAGACGCTATCGGTTTGATTTTATACCATCCCTAAAATCCAGGGATGCCACTTTCGCCATCCACGTTGTACCGAAGATCTTCTTCTCCACGAGGTCGAAATAAATGCTCGTATAGAATATGCTAGGTCCGCATTTCAACGATTGAAAAAATTACTAATAAACTCTACGTTATTGTTGAATATCCGATACCAATTTGTAAAAACGTTTATTTATTCCATATTGCTAGACGAAGTGGAAACATAGACTCTCGGAATTAAAAGTATGAGGAGTATAGAAGCCTTTAAGATGTGGGTTTTTCGAAGGAGGCTAAAGATCTCTTGGACAAAGCACGTGACCAACAACGAGATGCTAAAAATAATGGGCACTGAAATAGAACTTCTAAATATTGTAAAAAACAGAAAAACGAGTTATCTAGGACATATTTACAGAGTAGAAAAATATAACTTCTTACGACTTATAATGGAAGGGAAAGTGGAAGGAAGAAGAGGTCCAGAAAGAGAGAATGCTTCTGGTTGAAGAATGTAAGAGACTGGACAGGCTTGGACACACATTCGGTACTAAGAATACTTACTATAAGAATACGTACTAAGAATACTTAAGGCAACTTAAGAAGATCAACCGGACGGGCTACTATACTCAGTCCTGTCGTTAAAATCCATTGCTAGAACTATAACTAAAGGACACATAAAAACTAAATCCATATGTTGAACAATTAGTCAAAAAAAATTTGCAAAGCGGTCTTTTTCGTGACACTCTTTGATACAAATATCTAACAACTGCTTTTGACAAATTTAGGTGATAACTAGACTTTGTCAAAATATGTAAATAAAAAAGTATGAAATATGCGTATAAATATGCAGTCTTTTATGCAAAAATATGCAGTAATTTATGCAAAATATGCATATTTATCTAACAAATATGCATGTAATAAAAAATATTTACAATATTTTTTTATTTATAGAAATACTTACAATGTTATAAATACATAATGTATACAATTATTTTAACATATAAATATTATTTTGAATTGTGGTACCAATAGATTATCAAATGATGTTCAACATTTTCTAATGAAAACTTATGGCTTCTATCTGAATACATATATTTGAAAATAGAAAAACTTTTTTCGAGATCAACTTATATAACTGGCATTTTTGAAATTTACTATAAATAGATGGTTCTGAATTAAGTGGTTCGGAAAATGTTCCAGCTAGTACTTGAACTACTTAAAAAGAACTTGGTAATCAGTATTTTTTTCTATGGTTACTTGAAATTTTTTAAAAATTTCCTTTCAAATAATACCTTTAACGTTTTGACACAATGAATCAAATTCTATTATTAAAACTGTACTCTCTGAGTAACAATGAACATTTGAAGGATTTTAATTGAGTTATAGTTTTCTGGACAAAACTATAATTTGATTTTATGAATGACAGTTGCTGTTGGAGGATGTTATTTTGGAAGACTTGCTTAGCTTCCAATTAAGTTTGGCAACATCATTCGTTACAAGGTTAATTTTTTTTAAATCAATAAAATGATCAGCATAGAAATAAGCTGCTTCTAACCATGTTTCCCAAAGTATTAAAATGGGTTACGGTGGCAGTGGAACAGCAGGAAGCATATTTCTGTAACATTGTATTTTTACAGGTGATTACAGGAATACCTTTTTGATGCTCGCTATTAAACTGTCAACAAGTGGAAATTTTGGTTATAATTCCTCGGCAACTCTGTTCATTCCATGCGCTAAACAAGTGACATGATTGATGCTATGGGAATGATTTATCATTCCCACAGCAGCAGGAAGAAAAAAGTTTGTTAATGCTTCTTGTCGAAACCGTGCTATTGTTAGAGCGTTGGTTTTTTCACTTGCTAACAGGAAATCAAATACGATTTTGGAAAGGTTTCATCGCTAAATACATCAATCAATAAATGCACAATGTATCTTCCTTATGAGTCATTAGTCTCGTCCACACAATATGTAACAGTAATTATTACCTATTTCGGCTTTTATGTTGTGGATAACTGAGGAGTATAACAAATTGACATTATTTTTCTTTAGAGTTCGTTCACTGGAAATGTTTTGTTTATAATTTTATAAAAAAAAAGAACTAAAGTTTTAAGCACAATGACGGTGGCCGAGATTTGAATTCGATTTCGCCAGGTAGAAATCGTATGATTTCTCTTTTTGTTTTTAGATGGCGTAGTTACGTCTGTACATAGTTATTTTTAATAACTATGGTCTACGACGGGAAAATATTTTGGTTCGATACGGTGTAGTGGCTATACCGTACTGAGGAGACCTAAAAAGGTCGAAATACGTATACAGATTGAACCAAATTAAAACGGAACATACAATTTAATACATATCTGTTTGAACTGCATTTGAAATAGTGGACCAATATAAAACTTGGACAAAAATAAATCCATACATGGGTATAGACATTGTATAAAATATCGTTCGACTATCTGTCTCGCAACAATGTTGTTTGCGTAAGACGGGTTTGTCTAAGGAAGCGATAATAGTTCAGGAAATGAAGCTCGAAAAAAGTTAAAACCTCGCAATTTTTTCGTCCTGCATGTATTCAGTTAAAATTTTAACAGAAGGTAGGTGATAGCCCAAGGATTAAAATCTATATCGAACTGAAGTGCGCTGAAGGGTTTTAGGGGTGAAAACTACCCCTAATTTTCAAAAATTATAAAATAACATATTAAACCTGAATTTGGGTAAGATTTGGTTTGAATTAGTTAAATAATAATTATTTTATACTTTTGAATGGAGTTCCATCATATTTCATCCCTTAAAAAGCAACCCTTGTTAGAGATTAATGTTAAAAAATTACTAATTCTAAAAAAATTATTTCGCCTTGGATCTATTTGGATAAAAATTTGGATTTAAGCTCAATTCACCCGCTGCTTTATAGTTTATGTCATGACGATGAACCCTGATTGTTCTTAGGGGTGAAAACTACCCCTAATTGTCAAAAATTATAAAATAAATTATTAAACCTGAATACGGGTAAAACTTGGTTTGAATTAATTAAATAATGATAGTTTCGTGCTTTTGAATAAAGTTCCATTATATTTCAACCCTTAAAAAGCGACCCTTATTAGAGATTAATATAAAAAAATAGTAATGCGAAGAAAATGATTTCACCTTGGAACGATTTGCATAAAAATTTGGAATTAAGCTCAACTCACCCTCTGATTTATTGTTTATGTCATGCCGATGAACCCTGATTTTTCTTAGGGGTGAAAACTACCCCTAATTTTCAAAAATTGTAAAATATTATTACAAATCTTAAGATGAGTGAAATTTGGTTTGGATTAGTTAAATAGTGACTTTTTTATACTTTAAAATACAAATTCATACATTTTCAACCCTTAAAAATCAATTGTTATGAGTGCTATAGGTGAAAACAATTTTTTGACAAAATTTTGCAACTTTTCAACTTTTGAAAATCACCCTTTACAACATTGCAGTTTTTATAAACTAAGTTATAAGATATAAATTGAAAAAAGTAGAATTAAATACAAAAAAATTTATCAACATAAAAAGGCACCATATATTCTTATATCTACATTTACAAAAATAATTGAAAATATTTACATTTATAGGTAAAACAATTATAATATTAATTTTATTCGTCATCAATTACATCTTCATCGTGATCTATGTCATCCTCATCTTCTTCAGTTATTGGTGGACTGTTATTGCACCCTTCACCTGAGCACCCAGAACAAGTAGAGTTACAGTATAAACCAACTTTTCTGCACCCACATGAAACGCCGCATCTTTTTTTGCATTGGCAAAAAATAATTTTCAAAAGTTCATCGGGTGCGAAATGTACTGTACTATACTAATGGAATTTTCCGGAAAAAAATTAACTGGTTTTTTTAACGTATTTCCTTTAATTTTTAACGATAGAGTGTTTCTACAAAAACGATTTGTAGGGGTTTTTAAGAGCTACAAGGATCTGTGAAATAAATCTATTTGGAACCCTTGGTTTTAAATGGGGTGAGTTTAAAGGGCTCGAAAAAAATGGTGCTTGATCGTAAATCGATGCTTTAAACGGCTATATCTCACCAAATATTCATTGTACAACAAATCTTAATAAAGAATAATTTTAGTCATTAAAAAAGCTACAGTTTGGTAATTTTTTTTTTTCATATATTCAGTATTTTCGGGGATATTTAAAAAAAGAAGGGTAAAAAATGTGAAATTGTAAATCGTTTCTCGCTTTCAGCTGTACTTTTTCTAAAACTAAGCATTTTAAATGGGTCAAACTTCTTGGAAGTATTAACAATACATGTACAAAGGGAATTGCAGAAGGGTGAAGATCGATTTTAATTATGGGAGTGGTTAGGGGGTTGTTTTCATCGATTTTTTCGTAAAAAATGAGGTATTGACCTTATTTTCATCTTAACTCACTCAATTTTTGAGCTAGAGTCTTTTTTTATGATAGGTCTATTTATGCTCTTTAAAAAAGGTTTTGTGAGTTTCCTTCCAAAAATGCATCATTTTCCCGATATTTGACTTTGAATCTATCAAATTTGGCATTTGAAGAAAACCGCTGAACATTGATAGGCTGTATTTCGGTGCCTATTATATCGCAAAAACATTAAAAATTAATTTTATTTTTCTTGTTAAAAGCTGCAAATTTGTTCTTTACAGTTTTTTTGATAAAATGCACCATTTTCGAGTTATTCGCGAAAAATCGATTAAAAACGTGGATTTTTCCGTCTAAAAGTTGTTACTTTCAATCGCGAATAACTTGAAAAATATCATTTTATAAAAAAAGTGTATAGCAAATTTCTTGTTTAGAATCACTTTTTTAATCGAAACCTGTAGTTAAACCGTAAAAAAAAATTTCACCCCGGAGATGGGACGGCAACCACCCCCTAGGCTTTGGCGCACTTTGGTTCTATATAGATTTTGATCTTTAGGCTATTACCTACCTTCTGTTAAATTTCAAGTCAATCCACGCAGCACGAAAAATTGCGAGATGAAGTGCTTCATTTCCTGGACTATAACTAGTTTGACAGCATCCATTCCATTTTATGAGTTCAGAATCCAGCAGCCCGCTGAAGTATGGGATTTTTATAATATAATTATTTGACAATCTTTTGTTGGCCAACCACCTACAGCAGAATTGAGCCGAAATACATTAAATTCCTATGTTCCGAATTTATTTTGTTCAATTTGTATGCGGCTTGTCGCTGCTTTGTATCGAATCACAATCTAATACCGTCATTTTGTTTATTTCTTTACTTCATTTGGACTATCAGAAACTGAATTCACTACGAATTTTGGCCATGATGAACGGCATTTGGAATGCAATCTTAGATTCCCTTGCCGATTTATTCATCAAGCTGTTTGCTTTGCAAGTTTTAGAAAGCACGGTGACTGAGATTTGAATTCGATTTCGCCAGGTAAAAATCGTATGATTTCTCTTTTTGTTATTAACTAAAGTTTTCATTGGATAAATTTTATTTAATAATATAACAAAATTTATTAGAATATACTAATGCACGACACAAGTCTTCGTTAAAAGTTTCTTGTTCGGTTTGTTTTTTTTGGAACTTGACTGAAAGCAAATGGACACTGAAGGTTGATATTTTTCACCTGCTGTGGTGTTTGCTTTTTTAGCTAAATGTTTCGCGGTTCTGACATGCTGATCTAATTGATTTCTTTTGCTGATAATTAAAATATTTAAATTAAATCAAATAAAAATCGGTGTAGTAACCTTGAAAATGTCAAGAAATGACTGTGCAAGAAGGAAGAACCCCCAGATATTTACAAGAGGCTCTTGATCTTTCCTGTTTACATTTAAAGAAAAAATACTGCGAGAATAAATTAAAAGCACTTAAATAATTAAGTCCAATATATGATATGCTAGCAACCTTTCAGTAGACTATTGAATGATTTGAATTTTAAATAGATATCCTATTTTTTATTGCAAGGAGTTTAAAAAATGCTTGAAAAAAGAAAAAATACATCGATTTATTGCGAACTGGCCTGGTGTCGGTACTTTTCTTAAACATAATCTAAAATTTTAAAATTGTTGTTTGTACCGCATGTACTTACAGTTTTGCCATACTATGAGCAATAAACTTTATCCATATCCATAGATAGCTCTTTGTAAGGTTTTATCCCAATTGAAACATTGGGATATTTCCCAACAAAAAGAATTTTACAACAAAAGTGACACCATGTGAAACTGACCGTCAAAATAAAAATTTTTACCTAGAGACATAAACTGTTTCACACAAACCCTTAATTCCAGGACAAAACGCGACCAACTACAATCCGCTGTCTTTTATTAATTACTATACCAAAAATTTGAATACGAAGTAATTAAAAAACAAAATTCAATATTGGCATTTTTATGCTATCCGTAAGTCTGAATATAAAAATATATAGTTAACACCAAATTTTCAAATTATATGCACTTTATGCTCACTTTTATAAAAATATGCAAAATTTGACATTTTTGCTCTTTTTATGCAAAATATGCAATTTGCATATTTGCCCAAGTCTAGTGATAACATGAATAAATCAAATAAAAATAAAAATACACTTTTGCAAAAATACCTGATTTGTTTAATGGACGAGTCGCCGCTGTGTTTTCGGCAGGGGATGGTGGCAACGCGAAGAAAAAGAATCCGAGCCTTGGGGATGAGATGTTAAATACCCGGATTCAATTGGAAATTAAAGCGGTTTCAGAGATTCCTTTGGGGGGAGAATTGATCAAATTTAATCATGGGCCAGATTGAATATACTCCATAATACTACAATTTCAATGCTGTATTTTTAAATAAAATCTTTCCTTTTAAATCATTCAACATAAAAGAACAGGTGGATTACGGCAAATGTGAATTGGGGCGGAAAAAAATTTCGATGGTGTTTAAATTTTTATAGGAAAAATACATAAAAGGAAAAATTTATGTGAAGTTAGTTTAGTTTAGTTTTGATGAAAACAAAAGTCTAGTTTCATTTATGTTTGGCAAATTTATTCGATGGTGGCTTTGGTTTATTTTTGTTGGATTTTTCTAAGTTTACCTTCCAAGTTTATTACAACCATAAAAAAAATTGGATCTAATGAAATATATAGTTTAAGGAACTTAAAAGATAATAACGAGAATAAATATTATAATAAAATTAAAATACTACAAAAATGATAAAAACAAGAAGACATAAACAAATAATTAAAAACGTGTTGACGTGAGTAAACTCTAAAGTTAAATTAAGTGTCAAACACAATTTAAGTTTGAATTACTTTGAGTTAATCTTAAGAATTATGGTTGTAAACCCCGAAACAGCGGCTGCTATTTTTACCGTATTTTTACACGTTTCTTGGCAACCGAAGCTTACTCTATACGACCTGGAACCGGTCCTCAATGAAGAAAGAGTGCCCGTGATGATTGCTTCATCCTTTTACAAATTCTACGAGATCGAAGTGTCACGGCTGTAGAAATCCGAAATCAACTTCAGTATATCCAGAATACTAACGTAAGTAAACGAATAATTAGACGAAGGCTTCGAAAAGCAAATTTAAGCAGTCGCAGACCTGTAACAGGCCTACAACTTCTTAGGCGCCATTGAATTGCGCGACTTCAGTTTGCTATGTTCATTTTACTGTAAATAATTTGTAGAAAATTTACCGATGAGTCCAGGTTTACCTTGCGGTCTCAGACCGTATGAGCGCTTTGTAGAATATACCTTCAGTCCTAAAGTAGGCTATCAAGAGGGCTCAATTAAGGTGAGGGCTGCATTTTCGTTAGAGGCACGTACATAATTATACATCCTTCCTAGAGGCTCCATAACAGCTGCAGGTAGATTAATACGTACATCCTTCCTAGAGGCTCCATAACAGCTGCAGGTAGATTAATAAAGTGCTTTAAGATTTTGTTGTGCCTTATGCTCGTTTTGTTGGAAATGACTATGTTCTGATGCATTGATAATGCTAAGCCTCACAGTGCGAGAATCACTTAACAGTTTTTAAATCAAGTAAACATTCTTGTAATGGATTAGCCAGCATTTAGTCCAGATACAAACCCAATTAAATATGTTTGGGCGAAGGATACGAAGTCATGTTCCTGCTCCTTTAACATTAAGTCAGTTACAGGAAGCTCTTTTATAGAAAGGAAACTTATTCCTCAACAGGACATTTCTCATTTGATTTTAGGTATGCCAAGGAGAATTAAGGTAATAATCCGAGCACGTAGAGAAAACACTCAATATTAAAATTCGTTTGTCTGGACACATGATTTAAGTTTTTATTAATTAAGCGTCATTTTGTTACAACATATACTTACGTTTTTTCCTTAATTTTTAAATTATTATTTACTGAAATTATTATTTACTGATTTACTTTATTTACTGAAAGTCGGTCAGATAGCCAAGCGGGCTGGGCGGCCGGTTCTCATTAGCTTCACTGCGAGTGGTTCAGTGGATGTGGGATCGAGCACTAGCTCGGTGTACAGAAAACAAAAAAGCTAACGCAGCAGTTTAAAATTCTTTAGTTAAAAAGAGATAAGGGCTTGCGCCTCGGTGATACTCCTCCACAGATCCCTACCGAAAGGCAAACCGCCTAAAAATACCGGTGTTATTTATATATATATATATAATATATATATATATATATATATACATATATATATATATATATATATATATATATATAAATATATATATATATATATATATAGCAAAAAATACGATCGTTGATTAAATTTAAAATATATTCAATGGTTGAATAGCAGAGGTTTTATCGGTTAATAATTGGCAAATAAAAGTCGTCAACTACTTTATTGATTTATTTGAATACGTTTCGCTTTTATTTTTAAAAGCATCATCAGTTCACTACAAATAAAAAAGATTTCAGCATATAAGTAAACAACCAACAGGGTTCATACTTACAAAAACAATTTTTAGATTTTTTTAAGGATGTTATAAAAACTCTACGATAACTTAACATTAAAGATTACAAACTAAACAAAAGAAACAAAACAAAAAAAAAAATTACAAGAAAAACAGTAAAAATACTATAGTTCATTTAATTTTAACCGATGCGATGGCTTCATTTGAATTTTGGTTTAAGCTCTTTTGAGAATAAAATCACACTAATCTTTTCAATTGTTTTGTATCGGCTCTAGAATGTCATAATTTTCACATGTGGCTTGTTGTCGTATACATGTGTTTCTTTGGAATGCAGTGAGGAGTTACGTTCGATGTCGATGTCCGATTACGATGTCTATGAACCTTCATCTGCATCTGACCTACACAGTTCATTGGAAAGTTATATTAAAGGTGTTGCTCACCGTAAGAGAACTATTCTAACAGACATAACACCTAAAAATCTAGCGAAAAAAGAATCTATGAAGAGGAAAAGAAACGAGAAGTAAAAACCTAAATATGCAAATTTAATTTCCGAGCAAAACCAAATTAAAATGTATAATGATTTTCGTAATTTTACCTATCATAACGATCAAGGTCAATTTGTGTCTAATCACATTGAACAAAAGGACAAGAAACGCACGACAAGAGGAATCGAAAATTCAAGAAAAAATTACACCTACGTTTATAGTCTTACAGTTAATGGTAATAAACTTACCGTATATAGGAAATTTGTCATGGCCACATTTAACATGACAGACGCCTTTATGCGAAGTGCAGTAAACAAGCGCTAATCCAATGGAGTTTTAGAAAAAGATAAGCGCAGAAAACACCAACCATCAAACAAGTTACCTTAGGATGTCGAACAATTTATACGAAACCACATTCTAGCATTTTCAGCGGTATAATCGCATTATTGTCGTTAATACAGTACATAGGAATACCCTGACTCATCTCTTATTATATCAATAACGTACAGGATGTATAAGGAGTTGTGCAGCACTAACAAAGACAAAACTGTACCATTTGAAAATTATCGCCAGATATTCTCCGAATATAACTTAGGCTTCTTTAAGCCCAAAAAAGACCAATGTAGGAAATACTTGCCTTACAAAAATATGTCTGAAGAACAGAAACATATTGAAGAAGAAGCGTATCAACAACATATAAAAAGAAAAAATGAAGCTAGATAAGCTCGCGATGAGGACAAGTTAATTGCAAAAGCTAATCTTAAAGTTTTGGCTTTCAACTTCGACTTAGAAGTAGTATTAACAACGCCCAAAAATTACGCTGGCACTGGTCAAATATTTTATTTAAGAAAATTAGCCGTGTTCAATTTTACCATTTACAATTTAGGCAATCAAGAGGTTATGTGCTACCTTTGGGACGAAACCAAAGAAAAACGAGGGTCTAATGAAGTTTAATCTTGTGTATTCGATTTCGTTATGAGCCATTTTAAAATCAAAACTGTATGTATGATGTCTGACGGCTTCATCAGAAAAATGTGTATCCAGCTTCTTGCGAAACATCCATCATTGAAAGTGATAATGTCATAAAAGTTCTTTACAAAGTAAACTTTACCGATGATTTTATTAAAGTGGACTACAAAAAAACAAAAGGCCGCCCAAAACAAGCAGAGTTACAAAAGGCCTATCAAAATGACTTACCCATCAGCGAGGCAAAATGGAAGGACTCAGACAAAATGTGCAAGGATTTGACAATAGCAAGAGGTTACCAAAAAGAGTATACGACTATGATTTATTTTAATTTTCTTCTATAGAGAAAGAATTTTTGTTTTTCTTAGAAAACTTTGATGTTTGTTTTTTATTTTGTTCAGTCCGATGATAACGAAAACGAAGCTTATAATATTGACTTCTCTTATATTGACTGATATTGATATTATCAATAAAACTAGTTCATTTTATTAATATTATGGTTTTATTTGTTTTAACGAAACACAATATGTCTTAAATTTTTAAAGGTCAAAACAACGAATATGCATTATTTTGACAATATACATCCTATGAAAGCATGAAAATATCATCTTACCACTGGAAAATTACAAAGAAAACCCTGACTCCTAAAGCCATAGTTAAATTGAACAACATCATCAATGCTGCATTTACATTAAGATATATCCCAAATTTATAAAAACTAGCTGAGGTTATAATTAATGATAAGAAATTCAGTGAAATCAGCACATGTATTCTTTTTATATTCAGTATCACTTTTACCAATGATGTCAAATCAATTTTTGAACAAAATATTGCAATAATACCACTTGACTCATTGTGTACCACCAATTTTACTTAATAGAGGGATGTAAATAGTTAGAAAAATAATCATTTTGTGTCTTTACTCATGAGGGAATATTTATTTCAAAATTTATTGAGCAAATAATAATATTGATGACTGATTAACTCAGTTTGTAGACAAATTAAAAAACGATAATTACAGAAATAAAAATGTATTTTTTGTTTTATTCTGTACTACCCTCCCCTACGGTATATCCGCAGTACTATAAAATCTTTTACTAGACTTTGTAATTTTTTATTTCCTAGCAATACAAGCAACTATTTTATTCATTTTGTTTATTTAAATATTTTCTCAGTATATAAATCAAGAACAAAACCCCATTACCCCTTTTCATTTATTACGTAATTGTCAAAACGGGTCAACACCCTTCAACAACTAGATCGAACTTTTGTTGACCGGCTTCTGTGGACTTGGGGAGAACTGTAGTCACAGAAACAACCCTAAGCTTGGAGATTAGATTCTCAATACCTCCGATCTCGCTCTAAAACTGTACCACTTTCAGGGCTTCACTACAAGATAATTGGAGAAATTAAATCATCAGCGAAGTTGGAAAATGTGAGGGGATTGTTTATTGGTCATCGCAATCGATATGTTTAAGTGAATTGAAATAGTTTTGCAGTCAGCGCAATAAACTGAAACGTAGTTGATTGTAATGCATAGGATTTTTTTTATTTTCAACTTATTTTATTTATGATAACTTTATTATTATTTACACAATTTTATTTATATAGATTAAAAAAAAAGTATATTAGCCCTGCAAAATGAGCAGAAATACAATATTAGTTGACAATTACATTCTTGTCAAGATAAGTACGCGCATCTCGTTCGCGCAGATGGAATCAGCCATGTTTTAAACGGAGCCAATGCTGTTCAGTGAAATTTTATTTGATGTGCATAGAAAAATTAACCCGGTTTAATTTATTGACGGCAATCATATAAATAATATGCAGTATTTTATTCGTACTTTTAGTTAAAGAATTCAGTTCAGTATCCAATATTTTGGGAGAACTCGGGTTGCTAATCTTAAAACCATCAAGTTCAACTTAAATCTTAGAGCAGGTATTACAATCATCAACAGTAGGAGGCCGAACACATATATTGAATTCGTTGACAAAGATATTTCGATAGTACGACTCTATCACAGTTTTTATAATTCTTTAGGATGTGTTTTTCTTAGCCATTCCATATAAGCTATACATACTCGGCTAAACCCTATTTCCGAGTTTGAATTTGTATCAGCCCAAGTATTTGATGAGGCTGGGATAGGCCGTAATGAACACTTTATTCCTACCGATTCAAACAAGTTTAGCGAATTTGTCCTCCTAGGACATATATTTGGCCATTTAATATATACAGGGTGAGTCATAACTATTGGGACATAGACTAAGGACAGGTTATTTGGACCAAAATATGGCTATTGGGCCCAATATTCCTTAATAAAATGTTGCTGAGAAAAAAGATACAGGGTATTAAAGTTAATTTTTGTTTTTCGTTTATTGCTAATAGTTTCCCTGTATATTTATAAATTGCTATCAAAATTGGCACAGAGGCATAATCTTAGACAAGAAGTAGTATTTTATTTATAATTTTACGTTTTGTCATAGAGGGCGCCACGTGGATCATTCCTAATGAACAAATTGAGTCTAAACTTTTTCTGATAAAACTTTTTAGTAATTTTTATTAGAAAATATGACGTAAACATCATTTTTACGTAAAATTGGTACTCTTGTTTAAACATGATAATTTCAACCGTTTTCGATAAAAACGCAGTCGAACTGCTTAGAGTCTTAAAAAAGGATTTCAAATAATATTTAATTTATGAAAAGTATTCTTTAGACTGTCAGATAATTGTTGTTGGTAAATGTCATTTGCTCAGAGTAAATTATTTTTGATGTGACAGTGTAGTGTAATGTTGCATTTTTTAAAAGTAATTATTACTTTTTTTGATTGAAATGCTTCGTCGCAATTATTTTACTAATGAAGAAATACGAGATATGATTTGCGTATACGCAGAAGAAATTTTTTGCGGTCGCTCGGCAGCCAGAAGGTATGGAATGTTATACGCAAGCAGAAGGCAACCAAATCACAAAACTTTTGCAAGGTTATATCGTAGTTAAGGTGAAACTTGTTCATTTCACACTAAAAATCGGAGTGGCCGACCGAAACAAATCAACCCTAATCAAGACGAAGAACTTTTGGTTCGAGTAGATGAAAATCCTCAAATAAGTTCACGACATCTATCAGCAGCAACAGGAGTAAGTTAGTCGTCTATTGTTAGAATTCTAAAAAAAGAGAACCTCCATCCTTATCACTTCACTCTTGTTCAAAATTTACTTCCAACAGATCTTCCACGACGGTTACAGTTTTGCCAACGTATTCTGAATAAACATCGCAATGACAAACACTTTATTAACCCTTTCAATGCGAAAAGCGCACCAGTGCGCTTTGTTCATTTTTAATAAAATGCGAACGGCGCACCGGCGCGCTCTCGAAACACATACTTTTATATGCTTATTTAAAAACGTCGCAGTTATCAGAAGTATTTTAAATATGTTTCGCACTTACATAAATATATGTAATGCTGATATGTGAAATCCGTTTTTTCGGGGTTTCACATAGGTAGCTAGTAATGGATTTTCTAATATAACCTGTTTATTTATCGTTTAAACGTTAGTCAGTGAGTGACTTATTTGTTCTATTTTTACAATAATGGCAGAATTATGTGAAGCTGGTCCCTCAGGGATAAAAAAAACGTAAAATTATTCAAGTTAGAAATCCAAAAAAAGTAACGGAGGAGGAACTGATGTAATTTTTATATAATTCAGACACTGAAAGCGATTATGAATTGGACGATTGTAAGTAAATAAATTTCTAAAATTTGTGATTTTGACAAAACTTATTTTTTAAGCTTTTGATGAAGATTATCCGGAGAGGGAATCATCGGAAAGTGAAACTGAAGACAATGTGCAAGAGGAATTAGCAAATACTTTGAAAAATAACATTGAGAATAATACTTTTGACGAAAATACTGAATTACGTCCCAGGATCAATCAGGATACATGGACAGAAACTAGTGAAGGTATGACTCAAATTCCTTTTAACAAAGTAAATCAATTACTAGTAGATTCTCCTGGCCAAGAACCTTACGAGTGGTTTAGGTTATTAGTGGACGATTCACTGTTAAATATGATAGTATTGCAGACTAATAATTATGCCCTAAAAGTACTCTCTGTTAGTAGTGGACAACGTTCAAGAATTTCTGCGTGGAAACCGCTAACTGTATCGGAATTACTTATTTTTATAGCATTAGCTCTACACACGGGAACCATCAAATTGCCTCGTATAAACGACTACTGGAAAGAGCATAGGCTATTTTCAAATTGTTTTCCTAGGTATATGAGTAGAGACCGATATTTTTTAATAGTGAGGTGTTTACATTTTTGTGAAAATGTACCAGCTACTGAGCTACCTCCTGCAGATCGTCTGTATAAAGTACGACCTTTGATGAACCATTTTAATATGAAAAATACCTTCTGTACAGGAACCATTCGTAAGGATAGGATCGGTAATCCATCTGAAGTCACAAAAGCAAACTTAAAAAAAGGAGAATCCAAAGGTATGTACTGCAAAAAAGTTTTAGTAGGTAAATGGAAAGATAAAAGGGATGTGGTGTATATTTCAACCGAATACGAGAATATAATGAAAACTACAACAAATAGAAGGGGAAATGAAGTAGAAAAACCTTTGCCTGTACTTATGTATAACAGACATATGGGAGGAATAGATCACAGAGATCAGATGTGTGCTTATTATCCAATGCTACGTAAAACTTCAAGATGGTATAAGAAAATTGACATTCACATGTTTCAATTATATTTGCAAAACTCTCATAGCCTTTTCAATAAGTACTCTGGTAAAAAATTATCTCTGTATCAGTTTCGTCTAGAAATTTTAGAAAAACTGTTAGCAGATGAGCCGCAACAAATAAAGGTACATCAAAACTTAGAACATTTACCTACAAAAATGACAGTTCGAAATGATAAGAACAGAATTCTGAGAAAAAAATGTCGGATGTGTGCTAAAAATAATATACGAAAAGATACTCCATATCACTGCACAACATGTCCAGAACAGCCCAGTCTCTGCATAGGAAGTTGCTTCCAGAAATATCACGATAACTAATAAGTTTTTTTAATTCACGCTATTATATATGTTTTTGCCAAAGGATGTTGCTAATTTGAAATAATATTGTTATTTTTTTTTTGTAAAATTTGTATTTGTTTACTTAAAACTTTTGTCAATTCTGTTGTAACACTTTTCGCTGTTATGTTTCTAGTTTGTAGGTTATGAAATAAAAATTAATTTTTCTGCATTTTTATTTTTTTGATCACGGCGCACCGGTGCGCTTTACGCATTTTATTAAATTTTCTTTAAAGAAATGCGGCGGACGCACCGGTGCGCTTTACAAAAAATTACCTTAAAATCAGTTGAACTATCTTCCTATAAGACGTTACAACTCAGTAAACTAAAACTTTTAAAATTTACTTTAAAAAAAATATTGCCGCACAGGGCAACATCCTACTATGATACTCCGCATTGAAAGGGTTTTAAGAATATTATGTTCACCGACGAAGCAACTTTTATCAGACGAGGGGTTTTTAGTTGGCCAAATAGTCATTATTGGGAAGAGGAAAAACCGCATGCTATTAAAGCTAGACATTTTCAGCATGAGTTTAAATTGAATATTTGGTGTGGCATTATAGGCGACCAACTACTAGGGCCTTATGTTCTTCCTCCGAATTTAAATAGAGATTCTTATTTATTTTTTTTTGGAAAATACTCTTAGTGATATTTTAGATGAACTGTCACTGAATGTAAGAAGAAAAATGTGGTTTATGCAGGATGTAGCGCCACCTTATTTTTCATTAGCTGTTAGAAATAATCTTAATGACGTATTTCCTAAAAGATGGATTGGCAGAGGCAGTGATTTTCAATGGCCACCAAGAAGTCCTGAGTACAACCCGCTAGATTTTTATTTTTGGGGACATATGAAGTCCTTAGTTTATGCCAACGAAAGTAACACACGAGACGAACTTTGGAGATACATTCAAAATGCAGCTAATTTTATAGGGGGACAGAATAATATGTTTTTAACGTCCGAAAATCCTTTATAAACAGAATTAGAAAAGGCATAGAAATCGGAGGAGACCATGTAGAACATTTAGTTTGAGCTTTTGTGAGTTCTTTTCAGTTAAAGTGTGTTTCGTGTTGATTTATCGTCAAAACGGAAACCTTACGTTAGTTGCAACTTTGTTTATTAGTTTGGTATTTGATAGTGGAATTGTAAATAAAATACTATTTCTTGTCTAAGATTATTCCTCTGTGTCAATTTTAATAGCAATTTATGAATATACAGGGAAACTATTAGCAAAAAACGAAAAACAAAAATTACCTTTAACACCCTGTATCTTTCTTCTCAGCAACATTTTATTAAGGCATATTTGGCCCAATAGCCATATTTTGGTCCAAATAACTTGTCCTTAGTCTATGTCCTAATAGTTATGACTCACCCTGTATATATATATATATATATATATATATATATATATATATATATATATATATATATATATATATATATATATATATATCAATCGGTTTAAAATGTCTTGCGACGTTGTCCGATGCCCAATTTCCATGTGACTCTATCATCCCATTTGCCCTCTTGAGATTTCTTGGGTCTTCCTTTCTTTCTGCGGTTTGGTGGTAGTTGTTAGTTAGTCGTCAAATAAATACTTCCATCTATTTATGTTTTTTTATATCATCCTGAGTTTGCCGAATATTATTTTTAATCTCGCATTTTTACACCATCGAAATTTATTATTCTACTCTTCTTATTTATATATTTAGTATTCCTTATAAATGTATTGCATGCTAAAAGGATATTCACACAATGGTATTGCTTTAGGCTAAATTTGTTTTCCTAATCGACAACAATGGACGGTGTGGTGTGTTTACATAACCGTGTATATTGAATTGGCTGTCAATAATTATTGTTTAAGCGTGTAAGCAGTTGAGTCTAACAATAACGCGAGTAATATACCAGAAGCTTAGAAATTAAACCTTAATCTTGCAATGTTAAACTGCGTTCATCAAGAAAGTGTTTTAAATTTTCATAATTTAAGTTTATTACCTTTTCGTATACAGAGTGAGTCGAAAGTATAAAAACGCCAAATTGTCTCTTAAACTATACAAAATCAGGGATATACCTGTTTTGTAATATAAAAATTTTAAATTTGATGTTTGTTACGTTACTAGAGATAGGGGAAGGTGATCTAATATCGACCACCTAAAATAAATAATTCATAAAATAAATATATACCAACAGAAGACACATCGCTCATCGACTTAGATACTACCATAACCTTAAAAAACGTAATTTTACAGGAGTCGCCAAGCAAAGTTTGCTATAATCGTTTAAATCTAATAGAATAAAGTGATCAAAAATAGTTAAAAGTGTTCAATACAAAAATCTACAGTGCTTTTCATCGATTGGTCTCCAATTGCGGTGAGTTAAATTAATATTCTCAATAATACATAATACAACATATTCTGAAAGTCAACAAAATTATCACAAAGGCTGTTCCGACCGGTTTCGGAGCGGGTTTTATTTAAAAGTCTGCTGATAATACAGAGCCGAATTGGCACGGGTAAAAAATTGAGTATGATAAATAAATTTAAAGACAAAAATTATTAACCAAAAATGAATTCAAAAGAAAATAATCCTTCACAAAACACCACACCGTCTACATACTCAAACATACTAACTTCATTCAAATATCCGGCAAAAGACCAAGCTATTGTACTATCTGCCATAGAAGGAATTAGAATTCATGATTATATAGTTGCCATTGGATCACTTGTCCTTCCAAAGAATATAGTTTTTGCATCGAAAATTGCAAACAACCGCATTTGCATTTATTTATCTTCTAAAAGAATAGTAGACCAATTCATTGATTTACACAAACACGTTAAAATCAGCAACGTGCAAGTAGAAGTCCGCAGATTAATAACTCCAGCATTAAGATTAGTCATCTCGAAGGTCTGTCCAATCATTCCAAACGAAGTTATAAAAGAAGAATTCAAGATAATGGGAATTAGAGCCATATCAAAAATGACATTTCTTTGAGTGGGTATGTCTGAGACAGAATATAACCATGTTCTGAGTTTTCGGCGGCGAATCTAAATCAATCTATTAGAAAACTTATCCATAACAGACTCTTTCAACATTTCTTTTAATTCCACAACATATTGAATATACCTTTCTATAGACGAATTTACTTGTTCTAAATGTCGAACAATAAGACACCGAGAAGTTCACTGCATTCAAAAAACGGATTCGCCCAGTGAACAAATGGAAACAGAAGTACCTGAAAATCCTAATTCAAATAACCAAACCAATATACAGCTAACTGAAACCACCAATAAAACTCCTTTTGAAGTAAACATTCCCTATAACCCTCTAGCTCCTACCCTATCTATAACTAGCAACGATAACCCACCTTTAAATAAACATAAGGCCAAAAGACAATTTTTAAATTCTCCAGATGTTTCTGATATTCCCACATCACAAGAGGTCTTTTCTGTTCCTAAAACATCTAAACCAAAAAAAAAAAAGAGAGATAAGTCGACTGAAAACACATTTGCTGTCCTCGACTATATTAAAATCGTAATAGAAGAAAAAAATCTGCCTTTTCCTATAGGTTATTCAGAAATATACCTATTTTTAGAAAATGCCACTAACTCTAAAAACCCTGAACTTATAGCAAAATAATACACCAATGAAATATACGAAATTATTGACATTCTTACTTTTAATTACTATTTAACTGGGAATAAGCCACAATTAAAGATAAAAATACGTTTAGTATTTTGAGAACGATTTCCGAAGTGGAAATTGAAACGTCAATAAACGTACATTTATCTTTAATTGAGGCTTATTCCCAGTTAAATAGTAATTAATTTAAAATGCCACAAGAAAATAGCTTCAGAACAATATTCTCACTTTTATCCACGCAAATATTCAAAATCTCTCTTTAAAAAGAACAATTACAACTATTAAGAAAAAATTATCCTCAAATTATTATTCATCTACAGAAGAATCTGACAACGACACAATTAATTAGGATAAATAATGTCTGATACATTTTTAATTAAATGGAACCTAAACGGATTCTACACCCACCTTGAGCAATTAAAACTTTTTATAAACAATTTCTCTCCCATTGTAATTTGTCTAGAAGAATCTGACTTTAAAAACAATTCTGTAATACATAGAAATTAGGTGCTATTTCTGAAAAACAGAAATGGAATGCATGCTAGTGGTGGAGTAGCTACTTTCATTTGAAATGACACTGAAGCAAAAATCATTCCACTTACTACAAACCTGGAAGCGGTAGTTGTGTCAATTTCCTACAGTAAAAACATCAATGTTTGCAATATATACCTACTTACCGCATCCTAACCAAGATGACATAAATGAACTAACAGCACTCATAGAAAAATTACCATATCTCAAAGTAATTCTAGGCGATTTTAACTGCCATCGCCCAGCATGTGGTAGCCAAAAATCGATAAATGTGGCAACCTTCTACACAGTCTGATAAATAAATCAAATTTAATTTTATTAAACACTGAAAATCCAACAAGATTCAATTCATATAACGGATCATTCTCTGCAATTGACCTGACTCTGTGTAGCCCATCACTAGCACACATGTTTCAATGGAACACAGCAAAAACTCTGCACGACAGTGACCACTTCCCCTTACTTATTTCAATCGAGACAAACCAACCTCTTAATCCGAATGTATATCAAAGATAGAAAATAAAATCGGCAAACTGGGAACTTTTTCAAAAAGACTTGGAAGACGAGATGGAAAATTATGAGATATCAAATAACATTTACAAAACCGTCACGGACTTAAACGACATTATCTTAAATTGTGCATCTACAACGGTAGGAAAAACTAAACCGTGTAAAAGGCAACCGGTACCTTGGTGGAATCAAGAAATCTCTCGGGCCTTGGCTGCTTGCAAGCACGCTTTTAACGTTCTTAAGAGACACAAAACAGAGGAAAACCTAATAAAATTTAAGAGATTGAGAGCTAGTACACCATTCTTAATAAAAAAGAGTAAGAAGGAGATCTGGAATAAGTATGTTAGAAGCATTAACACATCTACCCCAGCAAATGTAATCTGGAACAAAATAAAGAAAATAAAAGGATCAAGTTTACCTTACTCAATAAATGCACTTTTATATAACAACCAAATCATCTCTTGTAGAAACCAAATTCCTAAAATTCTAGTAGACGTATTTTAAAAAAACTCTAGCAATTCTGTACTAGATCCGATCTTTTCTACACACAAGATTACCACAGAATCTGTAGACACCAAAATTCGCAACCAAATCTCTCCCATAAATGCATCCATAACTTTGCAAGAATTAGATTTTTCTCTTTTAAACTTAAAAACCACATCCCCAGGTCCTGATGATATTCCATCAATATTTTTAAAAAATCTACCCCAAAAATGCAAAAAGATACTTTTAGACCTCTTTAATCACATCTTTTTAAATCGTTACTTTCCTGATAATTGGACCAAAGCTATTTTAATCCTATTTTCCTCACCTGTAGCATATGTAAACTTCTCGAAAAGATTTTAAATTACAAGCATACATGGTATCTAGAAAATGAAAATCTCCTGACCACAGTCCAAAGTGGTTTTCGACGAGGAAGATCTACTAACGACAACTTAGTGGCACTTGAGTCAACCATTCATGATGCATTCTTACTAGATAAGAAAGTTATAGCAGTCTTTTTAAATATGAATAAAGCTTTCGACACAACATGGAGATACCTCATATTAAATAAACTTGATAAATGGGGAATTCAAGGACATATGCTTGCGTTTATAAAATATGTAATAAATAAAATGAAGCCTCCTATAAAAGCAAACTTATACGCTGATGATTTAGTTGTGTATATTAAATGCAAAAATATTACATCCGAAGAGTAGTCTTCCAAAACAGGCTTCCTCTTTTCAACTAATAAGACACATAACACAGTTTTCAGCAAACGCAAGAATACCATTCCTGTTTAGTTAATATTTAACGGTCAAAACATATCTTATTCAGAGGAATCAAATTTTTTGGGCCTAACGTTTGATTACAAATTAAACTGGAAAACAACACATTACGACTTTACAGCTAACTTGTCAAAATAGAATAAACTTGCTGAAAATTTTATCCAATAATATATGGGGAGCTGATTCTAGTATTCTCCTTAACCTTTACAAATCAATTATTTGCAGTAAACTAGAATATCGTCCAATAAAAAGCACCCATTATATTCTGAGATTATTAACGCACCTACATCCAATTTGTATAGTAACAAACAATATAAAGAAAAACCCTTTAAGGAAAGAATCAATCAAAAAGGATTCAATTGCAATGAATTTAAATTATCCATCACAACAAAATTAGACTTCCCTCCATGGTTTCCCCCCTAATTATTACCGATTTAACTTTAACACAGTACCCAAAAAATACCACAAATCCTAACCTTATCATTAATGCATTCAAAGAAATTATGGAGAAGTATCCAAATCACCACATAATATACACAGATTCATCAAAAGCTGAAAATGGCCATGCTGCAGCCTTCACAAATAAAAATTACAAATATGCCATTAGAATTCCATAGCGATAATAGAAGCTATCAAAAACTCCTTTTCAACGACTGAAAATAATATAAGACACGAACTTAATGCACTAAACCGTATAAATAAAAATGTTACATTTATCTGGATACCTTCACACATTGACATTAAAGGCAACGAGGAAGTTAATAAATTGGCAATAAAATCCATCCATTGACAATGAAAATGTTACAGAAATTACTAAATATCCCCACACCGACCATAAACGACAGTCCATGAATCATATAATAAATTTATGGCAAGCAACCTGGGATGCAACAGACTCTAAGTTGAAAATAATAAAGCCTCGAGTAGACGCCAGCCTACCACAACAAGGAAAAATAATAGATCAAGTAATCGTAAATCGTCTTCGAATCGGCCACACAATACTAACACACCAACACCTTCTAAGTAAAGAACCAGCTCCAATTTGTACCTACTGGTCTACACAACTCACCGTGAAGCATCTGATAGTCGACTGTCCGCAGTTCCAACCTTAGAGCACATGCCGAGGAATTAGTGGAAACCTGAGAAGTGCGCTTACAACAAATATCTCGGATTTATTGCAGTTTCTAAAAGACATAAATATTTATAATAAACTTTAATTTATCAAACTGTACTACTGTGTATGTCCCCCACTAATAACCCTTGATGGTTGATGTGGGTTTTGTATGTTTAAATAAGAAAAATATTATTAAGTTGACGTTGCGAAAACGTAGTTTTATTTTAGAAAATTTTCGAAAAATAACAGTCATTTTAAAAACCACATATTATCGACGTTAATGGTGATTTACGAAAAAAGTATTATGTCAAAATCTGCAACATATGATAGAAAGCATTGCATAATATTATATACATTAGTACCAAGCCATAATAATTGGTCTCTCAAACAATATATTGCGTTAAAATAGTTTTTTTTGTTTTTCTCGAAAGCACTACTACTGGATGACCGATTCATATATCTAGAAAAAAGTAACAAACGAGAACAAAAAAAAACTTTGAACATAAATAAAACAACGTGTTGTTGATGGACTTGTTTCCGTGCCATATCTTTCACACACATACACACGTACATATACAATATATAAAATTAAAAATATATTACAATGTATATGAAATATTAAAGTTTTGTTTTCCCGGGGGAAATTTAGTTGGTATGTAAATAAAGTAACTAGTTGAACCTAAGTACAATTATTATAAACATGTTATCAGCACTAGAACTGGGCCATCGACAAATACAAGGTGGTGCAACAAATCTGGATCTTTATACTTCATCTCATTTCTGTAAATACACAAATCACTGATTATATCAATACTCATTTTATTATGAAATATTATAAACTAAATTGCGCGAGGTAAAAAGATAAAGCGACTGTTCGCGTAATTTTTAAATCCGTGCAACAAACAAAAGCAAATCGGCGTTTTCAAGTCTTTTCGCCTCCAATAAAGTCCAACGACAACATCCTCCAAGATTGTTCGACTCTCCGAGGTGCACTATCTCTAAGGGCCTCACTCAATTATATACGTACGGTTATCAAGTTATCGCTAATCTCTAGAGAAGGGTGCACAAGAAGAACTACATTGGTACACTGGTAAAACTAACAAATCAAATAAACGGAAAGCTTGAGTTCGCTTAGGCTATCCTGCCGGAAGTCAGGTTGGTTAAACAGGAAGAAAATTGTCTGCTACGTTTATGTTTTTGCAAAATTGTCTGCATATTTTAATATATCAATTGATTGATCATTAACTTATGTTCGGAGGTAAGTGAATCATTGAATATTTGTTAAATAGTAATATTATTGCATAGCATAAATAATAACAACAGATTTGAGGCATTCAAGAAGCAAATCATAAAAAAGATCGTTAAAAAATTGGCGAGAAAACTCGACAGTCGAACAAGGTTGTAACTCAAGTTAGATCGATTTTCAGATTTTAGCACAGACCAATTTAGTAAAAAATTCCGCACAAGATAATATAAAGGACATAGTTTTATTCTGGCATGCAAGGGATAGTGATGCGCAACGTATAGCCTCTCCTATCCAAATGTCAACCTCACCTGCACGCGTGATGATCTTAATTCTGGTCATCCGGTGCATCCTGCTAGATAACAAACAAGGCTCTGACGTCCGAGGTCCGAGTGATTGCCGGAATAAGCAATCCGCCACTTACCTACCAACGGCTTCGGATGGATGAGTTGGTAAGTGGTAGGGCACTCTTTTGTCCTTAGGTTGGGAAACTAGCCCTAAAGTCGGATGAACTGGCGTAAGGATGTAGAAAGCAAGGAAAAACTACTACATTAACGATCCATATGGATATCTCTTGTACATCTATCATGGCTACAGCTTTGAAAGTGAAGACTACTAATCATGTATATCAGAGTGCAAGGTCCGGCAGGAAAGGAATAACAACACAGAATCACGGGGCCTTCCATGTCGTTAGCAAGCGAAACCCCCAAGTAAAAGGAAAAGTCCACAAGGAATCTACGTTCCTGTAGTTGGCTGTATACCATGTATTAAAAATTTAATTAAAAATCCTTTGTAAAAGGTATATTTTAGGCCCAAACGGGCTAAGTTAAAAAGACAAAACGTTTTCGGAAACCATGTTCCATCATCAGTGTCCTAGAAAATAGTTAACCACTTAATTAAAAAGAACATAGGTTAAAATTTTGACTAAGGTTAAAGAACAATGTGGTTAATACTTACTAGGAGTACATGAATGAAGCCACCAAGATTAAATATGTGGGTAAAAACCCGATTACATATGTAATAACATAATGTAACATACAGACAGAAATAAAAAAACCATGGATGACTGACGGTATATTACAGATGATGGACAGAAGAAGAGAATCCAAGCGGAAAAACTACGGTGCATATTAATTTCTAGACAAGGATATCAAAAAAGGTGTCAAAGAAGGAACGTAAACATGATTCCTTTAACCTCCACAAAATGATCAAAGAATCAGCAGCCATCTATAAATCAAAAAGACCGGGACACTTAACAGACGCTCAAGGAAATTTAATAGTTGATATTGAAGAAACAAAAACAACGTGGATGAACTATGTGACAACAACATTTGAAGACGATAGGAATGTCACCATCACATAAAATAAAAATGACGATACCGGACCACCTGTTCTTGAAGCGGAAGTAGAAGCTGCTATAAATAACATTAAGGAGAGAAAAGCCGCAGGACCAGACAAGTTCTACTTAGAATTTTTGAAAATTATGGATGCATATTGTTGGAACAGTTCTGTGTACACCATGGTTTCATTTGTCTGTCTCGAATTTGTTAACCTCGTTGATTCGTGAATGCCAATCCTATTTTTTTTTTCTTTATTCAAATTGCGATTTCAATTGTTGGTATTACGTGTCCACTTACGACTAGAAGTACATTTTTCAGGTATATCTCGTTTCGTCTTCTTATGCGAATTTTGTTTAAAATTAGTCGTACTACATTTGAAATCTATATCTAGGTTTGTTTTTGGTTTAACTTCGTCTATTTTTTGTTTCTGTTCCTAAAACAAAACTATTTGTGTAACTACCTAAAGATCACAGAGTCACAATAGTAACAGAAATTAGCAATTCATAACAAAAGGAAATTATGGTCGCTTTTAAAAAGAAAAAGTAAATAACAATGGGTATTCTTAAAACTGACATCTGAACTGAAAGGTACATATTCGGACACATCAGCAGAGAAAGCTCTCAATGAACATTAGACTTTGCATCACTACCATTCGGGTCTCGAACAACCCTTGCTACAACCAGGTCGTAAGTTTTCATCGGATGATAGATATGATTTATTTGCACATAAAGGGTTTTCTGTGACATCAAAATCTTTTGCAACAATTTTTAAGTTTTCCATCTCGCCAGAAAATACATTGTGTTCCATATCTTTAATAATACATACAATACTTATTTTTACTTACAAAAATGTGGTTAAAATAATTTATTACCAGGTTCAGCGTCTATTTCAGTATTTTTTGAAGCGTATTGTAATATACCTTTCGTATTGAAAGAAGTGTTCTGCAAGGAGACAACATGTCTCCTAAATTATTTATAACTTTGCTAGAATACGCTTGTAAAACAACAGATTGGAACGAAAAGGGCATCAATGTAGATGGAAAATTTTTAAATAACCTTAAATTTGCAAAAGATATCGTTCTTATTGCAGACAGATTTGATCAGATACTGATAATGCTCCAAAAACTCCATACGGTCATAAAAAGAGTTGGTCTTAAAATAAATTTTTGAAAAACACAATTTGTGACAAATTTAGTCCACAACAAAAACATCCCAGTAGAAGACAAAGATATTGAGCCAGTTGATTCCTATAAATACTTGGGCCATGAGATCAGAATAAGTCGAGACAACTAAACAATCGAGCTGAAAAGAAGAATAAACCTCGCTTGGGCTGCATTTGGAAAGATAAAGGATATTTTTAGGTTTCCATTGTGTCTGAAGAGAAAAGTATTTAATCAGTGTATTTTGCTAGTAGGCGCAGAAACCCTAATACTCGCAAGAACAACAGTGAGTAAACTACAAGTTGCGGAAAGGGCAATATAGAGAATAATGTTAGGGATTTCTCTACGTGATAGAATACCCAATGCTACTATACGCAAAATATCAGGAGTAGCAGACGTTATTGAAAGGATAACAATACTAAAGTGGAACTGGGCAGGTCATGTAGCAAGTTCAGTTGGTGACCGTGGACAAAAAGAATTTTGCAATGGAGAACCCAAATACAAGCTAACAGAAATCTTGGTCAACCCCCAATGAGATGGATAGATAACATAAAAAGAGTGACTACAAATTGGATTCAGATGGCGCAAAATCGGACTAAGTGGAAAAGCATGCGCGAGGCCTATGTTCGGCAGTGGACGTTAAAGGTTAGTTGATGATGATGATGATGATTCTAATATACGCGTATTACGATTCATTTTAAAAATATATCTCGATATAAAAACACGTTTATATCCAGAATTATTAATTAAACTAAATAATGTATGAGTTATATTCACGTAAATCGGGTATACTGTAAATAGTCGAACACAAACAAAGCAGCAACTCATATAGCATATGAGATTTCCCGGTAAACTATTTATACAACATGATTGACTTACGGGACACACCGCATATTTGATTACTTTGTAAATTAAACATACATGCAACAAAACTGTAACTCCTTTAAAAACTTTTATTAATCGTCAGATATATAGAAACTAAATATTTGACATAGGAAGTAACAGTGTTGCTGCCTTTGTACGCTAAAATGACACAAGTATGTTAAAGTACAACTTTTTTCAACGGAGTATTAGTAAAAGTATTCAGAATGAAACTTCTTCTTCTTATGGTGCCTATCCGTTACGGACGTTGGACACTAACATGGCTATTCTGACTTTGTTGACTGCTGCCCTGAAAAGTCCGGTAGTCGTGAAGTTAAACTATTTTTGCAGGTTATGCAGCCAGGATATTCTTCTCCATCCTGGACCTCTTTTACCTTGCACTTTTCCTTGAAATATGGTCCGAAGTATTCATTCAGTAAGCATTTATTGCGCATTATATGGCCCAGGTATTCTAGTTTGCAACGTTTTATGGTTACTACTAGTTCGCGCTCTTTACCCATTCTATGTAGTACTTCTTCGTTGGTAACTCTGTCTATCCAGAAAATCCTCAACATGCGTCTATAGCACCACATCTTTAATGCTTCGAGTCTCTTCAGTGATGCTTTAGTTAAAGTCCATGACTCCACGCCATATAAAAGAACAGAAAATACGTAGCATTTTAGTAAACGAACTTTTATTTCCCATTTTATGTCGTGGCTGTTAAAATTTTTTTTCATTTTGACGAAAACTGTTCTTGCCTCTTCGATCCTTATCTTAATTACCGTCGATTAATCCCACTGTTCATTGAAGTTTTCAAGCAGGTAACAAAAGTTGGTGATTTGTGTTATAGGTTGTTGGTTAACTAGTAATTTACCATGTGGTATCCTACTTTTGGTTATAATCATTTATTTGGTTTTTTTTTATGTTAGAATCAAGCCCAAACCTGCTACTTACTTCTGCCATTCTAGAGAAAAGTGTCTGCAGACCTTTAAGACTGTCTGCAAAAATGACAGTATTATCAGCAAATCTTATGTTGTTCAATCTTTCTCCGTTTATAAGTATTCCCTCGTCTATGTCCGTTAGTGCTAGGTTCATAATGTACTCTGAATATGTATTGAACAATAATGGGGACAATAGACATCCCTGTCGTACATCTCTTTTTATCTTTATATCCTGATCCCTAACTCTAACAGCTGCAGTTGGTTCGTAATAGATATTGTTTATTATACCGCGATCTTTGCTGTCCAGACCATTGAATTTAATATTTTTATCAGTTCGTCATGTTTTATTCTTTCGAACGCTTTCTAGTCATCAACAAAACACACACACACACACACACATCAGAATTGCGAACAAAAATGGAATGTTCATAAGTCCTGTTTTGGATTCTACGATTTGTTTGGCCTATATAGGATCGGGGTCAGCCCTTGGTCAACACCATCTTTTATAACACCATCATAAAATCGATTTTGAAAACTCCAGAACCATAACCCCCATCCGCTTCTATAAACCAAGAATCATCCGAGAAGCCATAGAAATAGAAAAAGGCCAAATTGTCTTAATAAACCAGATGACGCCATACGGTTACCTTCTACATGGAGACCTCTCATAAAGAAAATATCACCCCCTCCATCTTCGAATCAAAATTCCACAGTCGGAAATGTTCGCGCCAACCCCAGCACCAATTATCGCGCCAACCCCCACCTAGGCCACGCCATCATCGACGGTATAAATGAACTGTCTCCTGTTCCCAGCCGTAGTAGTGACAGTGCCGTGAATAGTGAACAGTGTAGTAGTGTCTGGGGGCTCGGGAGACTGAGACCTCGGAAGCCCTGAGGAAGGCATCAGAGAGGATGCCGAAAGCTTGGCAAAATGGACATCGACGCGGTTCAACCCGAAAGACTGGTGAGTTTGATATTAATTTTAGTAATAATGTTAATCTAAGCTCTAGTTTTTATTGAGCTATATATATTAAAAATATATGAAAAAAATAATTAACACGAAGAGTGTATAATAGTTGTTAAGCGAGTTACAACTTTTTTTTTACCAAGAGTCATGTTTAATCTTAATGTTGTATCTCAATCAAACTCAAGATCTTCAATAGTTAATAAAATTAGAAAACATACATCTCAAAGGAATCCATCATTATGTTATAAATATCGCATAGCATTAGTGAAAAAGAGTTTAATCGTTTTTTGCCTCTCCTGTAAAATCGCTAAAAATAAAGTACAACCTTGTCTGATGGGGTTGTCGAACAAACAGAAGAAGAAGTAGAAAAAAAGAAGAGAAATGTAAATATAAGATCCACAGTGAAAATAAATTCCGGTTGGTTGGCTGTATAACACGAACCATAAAAAAAATTACTTAAAAATATCTTTATATTATTATAAAAACCCTTATGGGGCTACATCACAGAACGTTTTCTTTGTGAATAACTATTTCATCGTCAGTGCTATCTGCACTTACATGTCTACACTAAATATATCGTCACTACCATTTCCAACTATCGAATGTGAAAAATCGGGTTTTTCAAATTCGATACCTTGTCCTTGCATTAGACGTGATACATTGTAGCATTGTAGCAAAATATCGAAATTGTAGCTTGATAATTAACGCGGGAAAATTTTGTTTAAACCATCGAATATGAACATTTTGTCATTTTGTTTTGGTCAAAAAACTGACGAAAATAAAATATTCGATACTTGTGTTGTTTATAAATATAACTAAAGGCATATTTGTACAACGCAAAATGACGAATGTGTCACATTCATTACTTTCAGTGTTGTAATTGATACAGTTATTCAATTATAATCTGCAAACTGTCGAAAAGACTAAACATTGTTGACAAGAACAAAACGCATGTGTTCACAATGGTGTGAAATATTGCTTTCAAGAAGTTCTTTCGGTGAGGCACTTTATCATTTTGTTTTTATCGGTTTCTCCTTATCTGATTATTCAGTTAACTATGTATAGCTAAACTAAAAAAACAGTGATTTTGTCAAAACAATAATTATCATTAAAAAAAAAACATTAAAGAATGCTGTCTTTGGGACGTCGTCCACATAGTGTAATTCTCCTTTCCATCAGAAACACCTCGAAAGAAACGATGCAGTGAGAAACAAAAAGGCATGAAGATAAACAGTTCGCTTTGGAGAATAGAAAAATATTAGCATTTAATTTCGATTTTCAATTTGTTTTGTCAACGCCTAAAGGACATCTATCTGCAGGGCCTTGTGTTTGTGTGAGAAAACTTTTTATAATTTGGCCATTTATTATTTAAGAGAAGGGAGCGTCCAGTGTTTCATATAGGGTGGAACTGAACGAAAACGCGGTGGTATTGAAATTGCTACATTATATTTAAATACATCATGTCTTACCCTCATATTGAACACATCAAACAAAAGTGATCTCCGACAATTGTAAAGGACAACAGAAAAACTTTGCTTTTTCTGCAATGTGTCAATATGTTGTTAATTGTCATTCAAATTTAAAACAATTGACCATGTGTTTTTTGTACCGGGTCACTGAGAAATGGATTGCGATTCTGTCGATTCAAAAATTGAATCTTACTGAAAAAATTCCCTGTATAGGTACACCCTTGAAGAATGGGCACAAATCATAAGACTTGCACGCACTAAGCCATGCCCGTTTAAAGTGACATACCTACTTCATAACGACTTCTTAGATTTCAAACAAGGAAAGGTGACATTTGCACTAGAAAATAAAATAAAACCAAAGAACAAACAAAATCAATATGAAAAAGAAAAAGAAGTAAAAGATGAAGAGCAAACAACTAATGCAAATACTAATTTTAAATATAGTGGTGGTATACGGTACCAGAATCGGCAAAATGAAAATAAATTTTAATGAAGACTAAAATTGATGGAAACTTTTTATCTCTTGAAACCAAACAAAAAAGAGGCAAACAAAATAGTACAAAAGTATATGTGAACAAAACTTATTACCTAGGCCATACCACCAATATTACCAATATTTATACCAACATCTAGTACTGCCATAGATTGTCTTCCAGAACCTGACGCAACTATAGGCAACGATAACGTTTCATTGAAAATTTAAAACTTTTAATTTACCATTATTGTACAACAATTGAGGGTCATGACTGAATACTTGAGGTATGTACCGAACGTGAAGTTCCATAATTAATGTATTTTACGTTTCTGGCGATACATACTTTCATAAAAATACTTTTAACAATTTTTTTAAACATAATTTTTCTATTTTATCATACAACTTTATTTTTAATTAAATCATTTGTAATAAACTTTGTAAGAACATTAAAATTATTTTAATATTCCCCATTTTTAATTAAGAATATACATGTGTTAACATTAGACCAATATGAACTGTCGAAAATGCCACATTCGCAATTTTGACACATTGCACCAAATGAATGTGTTAAAATTCTACCAATATAAACTGAAGAAAATGCCACATTCGCAATTTTGAGACATTGTACCAAAACAAATTGTATATGAATAAGTGGACTGTATATTTTCTTATTTGGTCGAATTAAAACGCATTGACGCTTTCGTATAACGTTTATTTATTTGAATTTTACAATGTGAATTAGATATGTGTCTTCACACCACGGCGGTCGGTGAAGCTCTCCTCGCCTCTCGAATAGAAGCCGGGACCTCGGCACATCGGGTTGAAAAGCTGCGTTGCCGATGTTCGCAGTCTCTAACATGCCCCCGGCCTTGAAAGGACTTCCTTTCAATCTTGAATTGGTAGTGGACAAATCTTTGGAAAAGCTCGACGAATGACACCATTTGCGGTTCGGATCGATGCCACTCGACAAATTCCATCTTTTCCAGGATGTAACTCCAGAACACGACCCAGTCTCCATTTTAACGGATTGATATTATCCTCCTTCACGAGTACCATGGAGCCTTGTGACAAAGTTCTCTGCGTCTTTTTCCATTTAACCCTCTGCTGTAATTCGGATATGTACTCCTTCGACCATCGTCGCCAGAAGTTCTGTCGCATTTGTTCCAGGAGTTGGAAACGAGAAAGTCGTCCAGTAGGTAACTCGGTGATGTCGGGTTCTGGTGTTGCAATTAACGCTTGGCCGATGAGAAAGTGAGCAGGAATTAATGGATTTTCATCGTTAGGATCGGAAGAGAGTGGTGAGAGGGGTCGGGAATTTAAAATCGCCTCGATTTGTGCAAACACTGTTGATAATTCTTCGAATGTTAGAATATTATTCCCTACAACCCGCTTTAAATGATTTTTACTTGATTTAATTCCTGCCTCCCAGAGGCCACCGAAATGCGGAGAATGTGCTGGAATAAAGTGCCAATTTATATTTTCGGATAAGCACAACTCCGAAATTTTATTTTGATTTGAAATCAAGAACTTACTTAACGCTTGTAATTCGTGATTCGCGCCAACGAAATTAGTACCGTTGTCAGAATATATTTGTTGAGGTTTTCCGCGTCTGCTAATAAATCGTTTTAGTGCTAATAAAAAAGTATCTGTCGAAAGATCAGAAACTAGCTCAATATGAACTGCTTTGACAGCAAAACATACAAACAGCGCCATATAACATTTTGAAGATTTACTGCCCTTACCGTATCGATTTTTAATAATAAAAGGTCCGCCATAATCTACCCCACAAACCTTGAATGGATAACCAGCATCAAATCGAGTTTTCGGCAAATTACCCATAATAGGATTTGTGTTCCTCGCATTAAATCTGAAGCAAGTCACACACTGTCTAACTGTTAATTTAGCAAGATTTCTTCCTGATACCGGCCAAATGGACTGACGTAAAGAACTAAGCAAAATTTGTGGGCCGGCATGCATCAATTTTAGATGTTCTGATTTAAAAATTAATTTTGTTAACGGATGGTGTGCCGATACGATAATAGGACGTTTCTTGTCATACGAATAATCTGAATTTGTTAAACGACCACCAACTCTTAATAAACCTTCCTGATCGATAAAAGGATTAAGATTAAGAATTTTGCTTTTATTATTGATTTCTTGTTTATTTAATAAGTTGTGTAACTCTGCTGTATATGACTCGCTTTGTGACATTTTGAGCAGAAGCTTGTACGCCTTTCTTAATTCTTCAGTATTAACAGGACTATTTGTTCGCCTAGAATTAGAATCTTTATTTGAGATAATTGAAATGAATCTTAGAACAAATGCTACTGTTCTAATTAGCTTGCTCAATGAAGAGAAGCGACGTATATCTACTACTGGTTCCAACGCACGTATTAAGAATGTATTTGAGGCACACTTTAGTTCAGGCAAGTTCTCTGAACACTTTACCCCTTGAGGCCAATCGCACTCGGATTTGTTTAACCAACTTGGACCAGACCACCACAAATTAGATACTTGCAACTCATATGGACTAATACCGCGCGACACTAAATCTGCGGGATTGTCCGTTGAGGAAACATGCCGCCAATCACAAGAACTAGTTAAAGTTTGTACTTCGGCAACTCTATTAGAGGTGAACGTTTTTAATCGGTGTGGTTCCGTTTTCAACCAACCTAGCACGATTGTGGAATCTGTCCATAAGGTAACGCTTTCAAATATTGTGTTGTTAAGTGCATCCTTAACAATTGTAAATAATTTAGCTAAAACAACAGCTGCGCATAACTCGAGTTTGGGAATCGTAATAGTTTTCAACGGACTTACTTTAGATTTTGCGCATAGAAGCCTAACCGAAACCTGATTATTTCGAGAAATAGAACGTAGGTAGATGCATGCTCCATACGCGTGTTCGGAAGCATCCGAGAAACCATGTAATTGAATTGATTGTGCATTTGGTAATATTACGTGACGTGGAATAATTAATGAATTAAGTTTGGGAATCTCGGATTTGATCTTAAGCCATTCACCATGTAACGGCTGAGGAACTGATTCATCCCAACTTAATCGCTCCAGCCAAAGCCTTTGAAGTATAATCTTCGTTTTAATAATACAAGGCGCTAAAAGGCCTAGTGGATCAAATATTTGACCAACAGCCGAAAGAATGATTCTTTTAGTTACACGACCGTCTATAGCATTTGGTTCAATTTTAAACGTCAAAGAATCAGAATCGCATGACCAACCGAGGCCTAATGTTTTTGTGTTTTGATCTTCACTGAATTGAACCGTTTTCTGTGAAGGTACATCGCCCTTTATTAGTTTAAGTATCGTATGGCTATTTGAGTGCCATTTTCGCAATTTAAAGCACCCTTCAGATAAAATTTTTGAAATACCCAAGCCTAAACTCACTGCTTCTTGAATAGAATCAGCACCCGTAATTAAATCGTCTACGTATATGTCGCTTTTAATTATTTGAGATAACTCTGGTCTATTTCTTTCACAATTTAGGGCTAGCTCCATGATACAACGAATTGCTAGAAAAGGCGCTGAAGCAGTACCATACGTAACCGTGTTTAATTCGTATATTTCTAATTCCTCGTTGGGATTACTACGCCAAAATATTCGTTGCAACGATCGCTCTTTCGGATTAATCATTACTTGCCTATACATTTTCTCGATGTCGGCTGTTATCACGAATGCATGAATTCGAAATCTTAAGAGTATTGACAAAAGATTACTTTGTATTGTTGGGCCTACCATTTGTAGGTCATTAAGTGATAAACCTGTGGATGTGGCAGCCGAAGCATCGAAGACAACGCGAAGCTTTGTAGTAACAGATTCCTCTCGAAGTACTCCATGGTGTGGCAAGTAATAGTAAATCGCATTTGTATTTAATTTATTTACTTTGGTCATATGACCTAACGCTTTGTATTCATTCATAAAATCAACATATTTTTCACGTAAATCTGAATTATGCTTAAGTTTTCGTTCTAATGATAAAAATCGCCTTCGCGCTTGTTCTTCCGAATCGCCTAATTCATCTGTACTCGTTTTAAACGGAATAGATACTACGAATCTGCCCGTTTCTACATCTCGTTTCGTATTTTCAATAAAATGTTGTTCGCATGACGCTTCTTCTTCGGATATTGCCGGTTTTACACCGCATTCTTCTAATAACCAGAATTTCTCTAGTTGTTTTTGAATATCACCATTTAAAGACAGATTGCAGTGAGATACATTCGTATTTTCTGTAATGTTTCCAGAAATTATCCATCCAAAAGAAGTTTTTTGTAATACTGGCTGATCTGATCCTAGACGTATTTGTCCAATTTGCATCAGTTTCCAAAATAAATTTGCTCCAATTAGTAAGTCTATGGGACCTGGTTTGTAGAAATCTGGATCAGCAAGGATTATATTTTTTGGAATATTTAACCTGTTGATATTAACAACAGTAGTTGGTTGGATTCCAGTAATTTCGTTTATAATAAGACATGATAATTTTACAGAATATGCACTATGTAGCGACTCCACAGAAATTTCGCATTTTTTCTTAATATGGGATTTGCTACTATTAAGGCCTACCACGGCCATATTGATATTTTCTGTTTCGAGATTAAGTATATCGCATAAATTTGATGAAATAAAACTAGATTGGGAACCTGAATCTAGCAACGCGCGTACGGTGTGAGATTTATTGAATTTATCAATTACTTGTACCAAAGCTGTGGCAAGTAAAACGTTTTCCTGAGTAATATTTGAACATGTTAGAGATACATTTGAGTTCTCCGTTGTATTATTTTCGCGTCTATTGTATTCGTTATTTTGTATATGTAATATCGTATTGTGTCTACCGTTACATTTTCTGCAGTTGCTTAGTCTGCAAACCGTATTTATGTGACCAGGTCGTAAACAATTTATACATAATCTAAGTCTTTTCGCATGCGTATTTCTTTCTGCTGGGGAAAGTTTAAGAAATTCTGCACAGTTTCGAATATAATGATTTTGTTTGCAGAAAGCACAAGGCATGTTATTTCCCGAACGATCAGCTGTATTATTGTTCCTTGAAGAAACCTTTTCCGTATTGACAAACGATTGAGATATTCTGGATTGTTTTTTATGAAAAGAAGAGGTATTTCCTGAGGATGTATCGCGTTTAGATTCTATTGTTTCCAGCAAATCAGCCTTTGATTTTAAAAATGTTTTTAAATCTCGCACTGTCGGATATTGCATTTTCGATCTAAATTCTTCCCATTCTCGCGCTGTTTTATTATCAAACTTAGAAGTTACTACGTAAATTATTAAAGTATCCCAATGCTCGGTGGGTTGGTTTAATTGTTTTAATGCTTTTAAGTGTTTTGAAATAGAATCTATCAAAAACCGTAATATTTTTGAAGACTCACATGTTTTAATATCTAAATTAAATAATGCTTTTACATGATTATGAACAAGAAGTCTTTCATTATTATAGCGCTCACAAAGCAAATTCCACGCTACAATGTAATTTGCCTCGCTAAATTCAATTGATGCTATTACCTCGGACGCGCAAGCTGAAAGTGAAGATTTAAGATAATGAAACTTTTGAAAATTCCGTAGTGCACTGTTTGTATGTATTAATGAGCTAAAAGTCTCGTGAAATTCCAACCAATCTTCATGATTACCACTAAATTTCGGTACCTCAACTGGCGGAAGACGAAACCCATTAAAATCGTTTACTTGACTACCCGATGCATTTTCCGAGTATGAACTGTTGTTTGATAAATCTGTACTATGCCGAGAAAGTTTAGATTGTAATCGCTTACTTCGGGCCAATTCGCAATAAAAAGATTTAGTAAATTCCTCGCGTTCGGTATAACAACTTTCTAATTCGTCCTCATCAACTAAATCCTCTAACTCTAACTGCGATTCCTCGTAATTTTGTATTATTTTATTCGCTTCTTCGATACGTAAATTTAAATTATGAATCGCGTCCTCTAAAATATGAATTTCAGAGCCTGTTTCTGTTTCCAAATCATTTAAAAAGTTTTTAAAATGGGTTAATTTGGCCTTTACTGCACCCCGTTTTCGTTTTACAATTTTTAATTTCTCTTCAGTATTCATATTTATTTAAGTTATAATAAAATTATTATTAAATTACTACAAATTAAGAAACGAGAAATAAATTCGTATAAATTCTTTCGAAGAATAAATCAAAGCAGTATTCACACAAACAGAAATAATTTTATTTTTTGGAGGAATAAATTCGGTAAAGAAAGGATTTTCGTACTCACTGTTTGAATTGTAGGCAACGCCGCTAGCAGCCTTCCTGGCGTCAGGTACACAGCACAGCGTGGCTTGGTTTTTGGATGATCTGCTCGTCGTAGGTGCGCGTGCACTTAAGAATATTGGAACTGGAACTGTCTGTTTTCGCGTATGAAATCACTTCGAATTTAACGTTTATTGTTTATTTAAGCCGATCACTGTTATTCGGTCGATGGACCATTATATGTATATGAATAAGTGGACTGTATATTTTCTTATTTGGTCGAATTAAAACGCATTGACGCTTTCGTATAACGTTTATTTATTTGAATTTTACAATGTGAATTAGATATGTGTCTTCACACCACGGCGGTCGGTGAAGCTCTCCTCGCCTCTCGAATAGAAGCCGGGACCTCGGCACATCGGGTTGAAAAGCTGCGTTGCCGATGTTCGCAGTCTCTAACACAAATTGTTAATTAACACAAAAAGCAAAGTATCGAATGTGATTTTTTGGAAAGAAAAAAACAGTAAACAGTTTAGTTATTTTATCAATCTAACAAGGATTAAACATTAAATATAAAAAATATAAAAAATTTTCCATTTGTCAAGGCGCTCATTTAGGTTTCTCTAAAAACGAGTTTTCTTGCTCTCCTGAAAAGTACTACTTTTCACATTCGATAGTTAGAAACGGAAGGGCGATATGGGTAAAATAATTTAAATATAGTTGAATTAATTTTGAATTATATTTTTGATGACAAAAAACTAGGATGTTTAAGTTAAAAACGGAATTACCTTCGTGGAAACGTAGGACTGCACTAGGGTTGCTAGCCCTTAGACGAAGTGTATCTGAGAACTTGAGCTGCTTTCAACAAGTAATATATAACTGTTTGTTATGTAAGATTTGACTCTCTTGTAGTATTTAGATGGTAGTTGTATAATTTTGTACAGTTAACCTGAATGCCATAGTATATCAGAAGCTTGTGTGATTTCCAAAAATATTAAACGTACAAACATATTGCTGAACAAAAGCGCTTTTTTTTCAGATCTTGGTTTATACTATTAACAACTTTAACAATAAATTGGTTATTAGAAACTAAACAGTTTTCTCATGAAAAAGAACTCAATCTTGTTACTGTTAATATCACAAGAATTTAAGCACCAATAATAATTAGTAATAAAATAATTGGTTTATATAACGTTACAAATTCTAAGAGTTAGCACAAGACAAATCCAGTAATCAAATAATAACCAGGAGATTTCTTTTTATTAGTAATAAGTATTGTGTCAACAGTTTCGTTTTTTTTTTAATGTTTATTAAACAAAGACGTATGGTATGGGCAGTCCAAATATCTGTGAGTATTTTCCTTTTCTTCTATTTAAAACTAAAGGAAATGGAGTAAAAAGACGTCAGTTGCCATTTAGAAGGAAAATATCCTAATCTTAATACATCATTGTAGATTTGGGTAAACAAAAGGACTGCATTTCGTAATAATTGACAGAAGACAAATCCAGCATTCTTAATATCTATGAGTCTTTTCCTTTTCTTATAGTTGTAGCTCAGAGGAAAATACAGTAAAGATAATTTCAACGCGTGGAAGAAATATATTTGCCTTTTCATCATCATTGGGTGCCCAACGTCAGTTGTTCGTTTCGATAGGCTGCTGTGATCGTAACAATATTCCGGTACTTTCATTTTTTCAGATGTTTTGCTGTTAATGTATTTTTAGGTGGTTAGCTTTTTTCTTAGATCTTTCGATGCTTTGTTAAATGTATCTGCTTTTTTTTTATTTAGAAAATCGAATCGACCAAACGGCCATTGGCGAAAAATTAATGGATTACATTAGGTACAATTACTGCATTACAATTTGGTTTATTATTATTATAATATATATTAAGTATTGTGTTACTTATTAATGGCTTTCAAGAATATCAGAGTATTGTTAAGTTACAGTCTACACCTAGAGCTTCTAGAAGTATTACTAGTATGTTGTTGTTACTTCGTTGTTGATTGTAGAGGGGACATTTACATAGTAGGTATGTGCATTATTGTTAGTGTCGTATTACACGTTTTACATTGCGGCGCGTTCGTACTTTTTAAGTAATCATGCGGTAATCTAGTATGTCCGAGTCTGAGGCGCGTTACTATTATTTCTTGGCTTCTTGACGTAGGTAACACATTCCATGTTTCTATGCTGGGTGTTACTTGTTTTAATTTTAAATTCAACACATTCGTGTTTACGATTTCGGAAACGTCACTCACTATCGCGTCTTTCGCACTATGGTCAGCAGTTTCATTGCCATATATTCCTATAATGTTATGGGATCCAGATGAAATTTATCTCATTATGATTGATGTAAGACTGAAGAAGGACCGTTTTAATTTTTTTTAAAGCGGGTTTTTGGATACAGTTGTCGGATGTTTTGTATGGCACTAAGTGAGTCTGTTAAGATAAATATATTTGAAGTTTGTTGTCAGATTAATTAGTTCTATGGCTCGATAGAGAGCATACAGTTCAGCTGTATAAATAGTACTAACATTAGATAGTTTGAATTTAAAGACTTTCTCTGGAGTTACTACACCCGCTTCCACACCTTCGGATAATTTTGAACCATCAGTGTATATCTGGGTATGATTTTTATAACGCTTAAGGATTTTTCTAAAATAGGAAATTGTTAAATCATGATTAGTGAAGTTTTTGGCACATAACGTAAGTTTAATGATGGTATGTTTTAAATCAAAGGTGGATTATAGTCATATGTGTATGAAAGACATTCAGGTATGACAATATCAAACAGATGCAAATGGTCTTTTATTCTTTTATCGAAAGGTTTAACAGAACGGTTATTTGCACTGAGGTTTGGAAAATTATCTGTAAGAGTATTTGTATAGACAGGATTTTTTGTATTATCCTTAATTTTTGTTGCATACGTTAGACTAAGGTAAGCTCTTCTATCATTGATCGATAATTAATTTGCTTTTCAGACTAAACGTTCAATCGGTATTATACAAAAGGCTTCCTGACATATTCTGAGTGTTGTGTTGTGAAAAGTGTCGAGCTTTTTAATCACTGATTTTGAAGCTAAGTCGTAAGCTATAGCCACGTAGTCTAGCTGTAATCATATAATAGTTCAGTATATAATTAACAATCTACTCCTGTCTAAACCCCAATTCTTGTGTGCTAGAATTTTTAGTAAATATAGTCTTCTGTAACATTTACATGTTGAATAGATATATTCAATAGAATATTGATATGTTCTTTCCAATTCAACTTTCAACTTTTTGTCAAAAGTAACTCCCAGCAATTGTAGCGAATCTTTGCGTTGTAGTGATTGGATATATAAATATATTGAGATTGGTATACTAACTTTGTTTTAGAATAAACTATAATATATTTAATTTTAGTTGTTGAAAAGGTAAATCCCGTTTCCTGTGACCATTTTTCAATATCCAACAAGAAACTTTGTGCAAGTTGTAAGAGGTTGTTTAAGTTTTTGCTTTTTCCAAATATTACGAGACTGTCAGCATATAAGCAGCCTTTAAGTGGAAGTTTTAAATTTCGTAGAACATCATTTATGGCGATCATAAATAGCGTAAGACTTATAACAGATCCCTGAGGAATTCCATTTTCTAATTCCACTTTTGACAAGTTACCATTCACTCTAACTTGCATATACCTTTCATATATGAAAATTTTTATATATGCAAGGCAGTGTCCTTTAATTTCTAAATCGTACGGTAATCTGATGGTACGGTGGTGCCAAGCTGTATCAAAGGCTCTTTCAATGTCGAAGAATAATGAAATACATTTTTGATTAAGGGAGAAGGCTTCATGTACAGTGATTTCTAGGTCTATAATATTGTCTAGAGTTGATCTATTTTACTATTCCACTTTGTTCTGGAATAATAATATTTCGATCTTTAAGTATCGAGAGTAGACGACGGTTGACCATTTTTTCTAACAGTTTGCATGAAGTATATGTTAGAGCTATTGGTCTATAAGACTCAGGATCTGTTTTTAAGACAGTTTGGTTTTATGTTGGTAGTATAATACAATCTTTTTACGCTGTTGGAAATTTGTGTTCTGACCAAATAATATTAAATATGTTAAGAAGATGATTGTGTGCATTCTCAGGTAAATGCTTAAGAAAAACTATTGGGATATTATCTGGACCGTCACTGGTCTGTTTAAATGAGTTTAATGTATCTTTGTATTAATTTATAATAAATGTGGAGTTTAAACCATCTGTGTCTTCTACAAACAGTATAATTACATTGCATTCTTCGTTCTGTTTAAAGCTGATAAAATTATTATTATAATTGCTTCTATTAGATTCATTTTTATACATATTAGCGAATTCTTCTGCTATTTTTAGGTCATCTGTGATTATTCTATTAATTTTCTTTCTTTAGTTGAGTGAATTTATTATAAGCCAGTATTCCAGATATTTTTTTGATATTCTTCCACATTTTAGACATGGGGATCCTACTGTTTATACTTGACACAATTTGAGCCCACAAATTTCTTTTTGAAGTTTTTATTGTTAACTGAGCTTTAGCTTTAAGTTTTTGAAATTCTATTTTTTTGTTAAGTGTTTTAGGTCTTTTATATTTCGTAAAGGCTTTTATATTTCTTAAAACTTCGATCGATGTCTTACATTATTTATTCCATCAAGGAACTAGCTTATCTATGTTTTGTAGCAGGTACAGTTTTTTTATTGGTTACCTCGGCTTCATTTAAGATTATGCTGAAGAAGATTTCGATAATCTGTGTCAATATTGTTGAATATTTTACAGTTTGTGACATGTTTTTCTATGATATCTTTAAATAATGTCCAATTTGCTTTTTTCGTTTTTCACTAAGAGGTGTGCTTTCTATTTTTAGACTGGAACAAGATATTGGTGATTATTATTGGGTAGTGATCACTGTTATAAGTGTAGTCTAATTATTTCTCCCATGTCATTAATGCGGAAGTTATTATCCGCTATCGTTAAGTCCAAGAGCGTTGATTCGCCTTTTTGTATATTGAATCTTGTAGGGCGTCCATCATTCAACAGTAATAATTTATACTGATCTATTAATTCTTCAATAATAAGTCCTCTCTTGTCATCATATATAGAACCCCAAATACTGTTGAAAGCATTAAAATCACCTGTTAAAATACGCGGAGAAGGTATTGGTCCCGCGAGGTTAAAAAGGTCCTGTTTATCAATTAGTTGTAGTAAATACATATTTAATAGTCGGTGTTTGATTGTTTTTCTATGTCTCTCTAGGCAGTTTAAATCTTTACATAAATATTTTCTGTATTCTTACCATTGTCATTTTTAAAAAATATCAATATGATGTGTACTTATATTAAAAAATATTTATGAAAATTTTATTCATCGAATTTTAATAGTGTACCTAGATTAGAGCTGGAAGAGGAAAACGAAGGGACTACTAGGTGTAAGAGCCCTAAAGTTTGGCCCTCAAGGGTATATTTAGCATACGTGCAAGGCACCAGGAAACGGCACCTCTGAAAGCTGAAGAGAAGGTCTCAGCGATTATTTTAATTCTCCACACCTCACCGGTTGTTGATGCCAAATTGAATTGGGTGATAACGAAAAGGGTTGTTTTAGAGGTGCATTAAATGGACCCTTTATGGCCGATTGTAAATGTTCAACAGTATATAAGAAGGTGTTATTCCTTGCAAGTTAGAAGAGAGATAATGTGTAACGGCTTTATTGAGAATTCAAGGATGTCGAAGTAACCCTGAATGGATATATAATTTACAGAGTCGTGTTGTGTAATCAAAATACGAAACAATGTCAAAACAACATTTGTCTTTACATCTCTCGTTGTTACCGTTGCTGTTTTACGCTTATCCTTATTGAATGCTAAACCGTTAATATTTTTAATAAACGTATCTCTACCATCTACTAGCTTTGTGCCTGTTCCATTTCTGAATAAAAGAAAAGTGTGTGCCAAAAATCATAAACTGTAAGAAAACTTCGTTCGGAAGTTTCTGCAAACATATTTGTTCTTATTTGTAGTTCACTTCCTTTTTATAAAGCTAACAATAAATCTTTTATTTATTAATAACGCAATACTAACAGCAACAGTTTTTAAATCTGATTTTAAATGTAGTGGGGAGAAGTGCCATGAAATATTTTATCGCAATATTAACCAGCGTATAAATTTGTTGCAATATTAACCTTTATTACTTTCAATTACTTTACATACTATCGTCCGAGCAAGAGTGGACCTATAAAATTATCCACCCTGCTGGACGCTCTACCTAGGGGCTTCATGTATTATGTATAAAGAACCCCTAAGCATTTATCCATTTTACTTCTGGATGTTGATTCTTATTTTGCCAGTCTTAATAAAGACTGTGTGTTTAATGTTGTCTTATGATATCGCATGATATCGCTTGTATATCGAAATAAAACTTATTGAGGTGAAGAAGACTATCTAAAGAGTCTAGAATTGCGGTAACACGGAGCAGAGCCTCGACTGGCAACCTCCTAGAACGTACATGCTTTAGCATGCACGTTTGTTAGACCGTGGTCTATAGACTGATCTTTATTCAAGCAAGCAAGCTATTTAATTAAACCCAGCCTGTGAGAAATGTTTACCCCTAAGAATTACGTTCGGGTGTAACAATCCATTGGAGTGAGCGACCTCCTAAAACGTACGTGCTCTAGGTACTCTAGGTATAGGCCGTGGTCTATAGATTGATCCTCATTCGAAAATTGTGCAATTATTTATACACAATCTCCGAAATAAGGTAGGCGGAGCGATGCGCATCAAGTGCTTGCTATTGGTCGACAAACTAGGGCACTTGATGACAATACATAAGTACTCGTATGCCGCCTCACAGGCACCAAGTTTTTCATTTCAGAAGGTTTATTTTATGGTCTGCTGAAATTTCTTGGGGTGAGTATTTTCATTTCAATATTTATACACTCACAAGATAGAATAGAATGTTAATTTTGGAACCCCAAAATGATGCTAAACTTTTTGGGGTTCTAAAATTGACATTCTGAGCAAAATTCAGCTTGTTCTTATAATTTTTAAAGGTAAAATCTCTGACGATTGGACTAGAAACGACTTCCCAAGATCCATCAACGTATTCTTATAATGTTGTATATATTCTTATAACGTTTATGGGATTGCTTCCATCAAGAGTTTTATATAGTGGAACCCTAGGGGTAGTTTACCCCTTGCAGGTGATTAATTACTCGAACTTACTGGATACTCATGATTCCTTTATTAGTTCTCTAAGTACAATAATATAGAGTACCCAGTTGACGGATGACAACAATAGCCTTGACCATTCTCTTGATTCTTCATTCTTAATAATAATCCTAATTCTGCGATTTCCAGCTATTTAACTCACGTGCGTTTGTTGATATAATATTTTTTTCACTTATTTAATTTGTACACATTAATTAATAAGCTTTTGATTACATTGCAAATTTCACTAGGTCAGCGTGCGTCCTCGTTACAACGATATTTTCAATGTCATAAACAGACAATCGCGTTTCGCAATGTGTAATGTTATTAAAAGGTTACTTAGATCTGATGCTTAATTAATTAATTAATAATGAAATAGTTTTACATCGAATGAAAAAGAGCACAGAAATAACAAAAAGGATAAAAATTCGGACGTTACAATATTTCGGTCATGTAATGAGACATAAAGAGAGGTATAACCTTCTACACCTCATAATACAGGGTAAGATCGACGGAAGGAGAGGCCCAGGCCAACGAAGAACATCCTGGCTACAAAATTTTCGAGAATGGTATCAAGAAACCACCTTTAATTTATTTAGAGCCGCCGTGAATAAGGTTATTATTGCCAATATGATTGCCAACGTTCGATAATCGGACAGGGCACTGAAAGAAGAAGAAGATGCTTAATTAAATCCGGTTACAATATACACACCGTGGAACCATTATATCTGTTAAACATATTTTAGGAGACTGTTCCTATTTCTTTAACAACAAAAGAAAAATCTTTTAAGTCAAAATCTACGAAATATTCTAAGCTCGACACGTTAATTCAAAAACCTACCTACATTATATACTCCTATAAAACCATGTTTGACCAGAAAATGTATGTAAAAGAAATGTAGTTTAGAAATAATTAGAGATAATTAATAATACTAATATGTAATGCATTTAATGAATTTCATTATCGATTGTAATGTTACTGTATATTCTTGACGATTATTTTGCTACCACATAGGGTATTACTATAAATGGTTAAAAATTGGGGACAGAAGTTACGGAGCTAGAGACCGGGCCAGCAAAACAAACCCAAACTTTTGCGAACGGCTACTTAGGGTTTATTTGAGAGCTGGGTCATGGATAAGTAAATGGAACATGAGTCTCCCGTATAAACAAGACACAAGAAGGTTCTCTACTACCACTACTACTACTACTACTACTACTACTACTACTACTACTTCTACGTTTATACCGTACGTTTTCTGACTTCAGAGATCTTCTTCTATGGCCCTTTCACTCAGTTTTTTAGAAAAAGGACAAGAAGGTTCTAAAGCTATTTAAAATTAGGACGCCGCTTTAAAGAATCTTCCTGCTAGATGAAAAAAACACTCTTTCCTCTTAAAAAATATAAAAAGGGGTTAGAGACTTTTTTAAAATAAATAAATTAGTTTAAGGACAAATAAATATTTATTGCTGTCTTACCACAAACAGTTACAACTATAAATATTAATAAAAATAAATACAAAATAACAGAGAAAGACACTTACTATGTTTTGTCTGTTTACAAACTCTAGAAGTTGGAGATACTACAAAACTTACAATTGTTAATGAGCGATAATTTGTAGCAGAAATAGAATATTACAAATGAAAGAATATCTTTTTATGTGAAACTATGCATAGAGGTTAACCTTTTGCTAAAAAAACAAAGCAAAACAAGATATTTTATAATTAGATATTTACTGCATCTCAAAAAAATAAAGCTAGCTTTCTGATGTCAGCATTAAATTTTATAACTTATGTATATTTAAGAAATATACTATAATTTCTTAACCTTATGAAAGCAATTATTATTAGAAAATGGTTATTTTTCCTTTAGAAGTTCAACAAAAAAAGTTACCTGGATTTTACTAAAACTTTTTTAAAATTTCTGGGGTTAGGAACTGGCTTTACACTGCAAACACAAAAAATGCACCTTCAAACTGCGGAAATATTCTAAAAGGACTTAGGGCAAACAAAAATGAGGCTAGAAGCTGTTCACTGGTACACAACATTTGACACTCGGCTTCTTAAAAACTGGAATACAACTGGAATGCCAACTGGGTAAAATCGCAACGTGGATATCCTTCAAAGTTGTTGTAAACCCCACAAATCCCTTAATTACTTAGAAACATGCAAATAGTGATTACTATTTTAAAACTGACACATTACATACTGACACAAGTATAAATTACTTTTTCAGAACAAATTTGCAGATTCTTAACGCCGACACTCGCCTGCGTCTTTTCCATTCAAAGATTCTCCAAAACCTCACTTCACTTACTGCCCAATTAACTGCTACAATACTTATTTTCCATAACATAAGACGAAGAACGAAAAAACATTACAGATTTGACAAAAAAATTTGGACTAACACGAAACCAACTGTCTTTGACAGTAGGTTCAGTGTGAAAGATGTAATTATCTCTAAAATTCATTCGCTCAACTCGGTATAAACAAACGTACAAACGAGATTATTTCAGTTTATTTGCGTTCGCCAAATATCGTGAAGCGGCTTCGATCAAAAGAATACCAAGGAGTACGCGTCTGTGATATATAAATAAACTTTAAATATGTTTATTACAATCTCCAGAGATGCAAAAGGATTGAAAATACTTCTTCGGCATTTTAACATATACGGGGTGATTTAAATACATAGGAAAGAATATAAAATTGCTATACTTGTAATGTAATATAATAAAATTGTGCCTCTGCTAGTAACCTATGCTGTCGAAACACGTAAAGCTAAAAACACAAAACAAAACTAGCTGTACCCCTACAAAAATTTATCATCAGCTATCTCTTATATACCTTTTAGAACCTTCAAAAACCTATATAATATTTTTTCAGCTGTGTTTTTTTACTGGCTTATTATTGGAATTGTCAATTTTCATAAATATTGGAATTCATGTCAAAAACTAGATCTTTTGATACACCCTGTAAATCGTAAATTAATAAAAAACTTTTCGTGTAAAAACGTTTTTAAATCTTTTGTTTCTTATACAATATATCTAGTAAAACTCTAGTGTATTCGTATTTAAAAGTTCTTAAACCTTTTTAAATCTAACAACCTCCATTTCCCATTGAAAAAGAAAAGAAAATTTTAGAATCTCCGTAAATGTTGCAGCCCTTAAATCAGCGTGCACCCCAAACGGGCATGTACTCGCATTCACTTCGACATGTTGATATAACACTCAAATCGAATACTCAGTTCAACATAGAGCACACTCACTCACTCTCTATCTTGACGCCTATTTCTCTATTTGCCATTGTGGGTTCGACAAACGCCAAATGCCGGCTTTTGTTGGGCGAACAGAGTAACAGAACCGAAGAGCTACTTTCCATGAATACGACGCTTTTGTTTCTCTCCTCTTCTACTCTGTTCGGCTTCCACTGTCGCTGTCTGTCGTTTTCTATTCTACGCTGTTTAACGTCGAGGATTGAATACTTCGAAGCTTTTTGGGTCCACATTTTTTACTATAATAATTGTTTTATGGGAAAATTATATCAATTTATATATTAAAACAAAACATTATTTGACAACAACGTCAAATTAATGTTTGTGGCTGAGATGAAGATAAAATAGATCAAATTGGACAAACAGAGAAAATTTGGTTTAGTGTTATATGGAAGCAAAAAGAAACATGACAGACAAACTTAAAAAAGTACAAATAAATAGGGCATGTAATAACAAATCGTTTAAGCACAATCCAGATAAGTAAAACTATTGATAGAAGCTTATGGAGTATGAAGCCCATAAAGATTGGAGTAACTAAAACTGTGAAGAATTAAAAAATACATTATTAGGTAATACCACATGTAAAAATATCTAAATCAGTGGTATACGTTTGTAGAACACCACGTGTCGTTCTGATATAATTTTTGTTTCATAATATCGCTACTTCAATACAAAAGAGCCTCAAACCAAAATCACAGTTTTTACAATGGAGCTATGCAAAATTTTGCATAGCTCCCTTGGTTCATTTCTCTTTTATTTTATAACATTTATATGCATGTTAAATATTGCTAGAAAGGTAAATTTAAACTGTATTCGATATTATATTCAGATACAACATAAGTATTTTCCTGAAAGTGATATTAACAGATGTGTCTCTTTTGTATAAAAAATATTTGTGATGTCATGATAAGTATTTAAAATAAAAGGACACATACCAAAGAAACAAACATTTTAATCAATGTTTTTGTGATTAATTTATGTAGATTTTAGTACAATTATTACAAAAAAAAGATGATAAAATGGCTATAAAAATAAAAAAAAAAATTATTCTAAAACTAAATAAGTATTGGTTTCGGAAACAATAAAAGTCTGCATTTTAAATTAAAACTAGTAATTAAAACTAATTAAAACTATTATTAAAACAAGTTACATAGGTAGTTACTCATAAATTATTAAAGGCAATTCAAAAGTGACTTGTTATTTTTACTAATACAAGGTACCATTACAACTATGAATAATAATAAAATTATTATAGCTAACAAAAACTGCTTATAGCTAATAAAAACTGTCACATTTTGGTCATAATTTGTACTTCGTTTCTTTCCCGATAATTTTATTTCCCCATATTGTTTCATTTAGGCAGCCTGTTTGCTCTATTCATGCTTGATCTTCCACTTCGGTTTCGAGCTTTCCGTAGCTAGATAATGTGATGCCTAGATATTTAAGCTCCATCACTTGTTTTATTATCAGATCTTCCAGCTCCAATTTACATCTTAGTAAATTTGCTGTTATAACCATGCATTTTGTCTTCTTTGAGGAAATTAACTGAGTTCCGTGAACAGATTGTTCAAAATCTATTAATGCCACAAACAACTTTTGAAAACACTTTAACAATTCTGCGTATGTGTGACGAGAAAGAGAAAAGGGGAAGATGTTCAGTATGTTATAAGAACTTTTCGAACCGTGAAGGAAGAACATCAGCAACGAAGAATGAAAAAAGTGTGTACATTTTTTGTCCGGCATGTGCTGTTACTACCGCATATATGTGTGTTAAGTGTTTTGTGAATATTTATACATGTTTTTTGAAAAAATAAATTGGTTTTGTATTTTTAAACTTAAAATATTTTAGGGAAAAGGTATTTAATTTTCTTTCTGGTGTGAGCCAATACGGCACACATGGTTCACATTAAAACAAATTACAAAAATAAATATAAATAGGCCGTGTGTACCGTTTAGTACATGCTGTTTTTTACTTAAAAAAATGTATTTTTTTTAAATTTTAGAATAGAAACAAATAGTTATACATATTCTTATTACAAAATTTTTAGAAAAATGTTCCGGTCTGACAGAAAACCTACATCATGATGGTCCGGGGTTTAACGTATTAAACACCAAGCACCATATCAATCAATGAGAATCTTTTTCAAAAAATTCCCATATTTTATTAGTAGTCGTTAAAAAGAGTGTAGTGACAAAGAAAAAACTTATCAGATTAATATTGCAATCATTTTGGATGCCAAAATGATAAAAAATAAAGAAAACTTATTAACATCTTATCCAATTTGTTAAGTAAAATTTTGGAAATTACATATCTGAATTTTTATAAAATTAACAACGCGAAAATTTATTCAAACACATATCACTTATCCGATACTTCTGGTGACAAAATCTATTGCAAGGTTCTAATCGATAGCAATTACAAATATAAAATATTTTACATCGTTTTAACATAGAAATACTTTTAATGAAATTCACAGCTATTAGAGAAATGGACATGGAAATCTACTTAAATAAATAAAAAAAAAATAAAATTATTTAAACTATACCTATCAAAATCGTTATGCTTATTAAATATTGAAACAGATAAAAACTTCACAGCTGTACTCGTATTGCGTAGTAAAAAATTGTTTAACCGGAAAAATGACTTATTTTAAAATGTACTCTACTTAAAGTTGTTACACTTTTTTTTGTCGATTTTTGTTCATACAATATGAAAAAAACATTTCAGAACAGTAACAAAGTATTATATTGTTGTACTCATAGTTATTTTCTTCTTCTTCTTAACCATCTCTCGACTATTTTTGGACATAGGCCTATCCCAAATCTTTCCATCGATCTCTGTCCTGAGCAAAATAGAACTCTATCCTACTTCCAATTTGTTTCGGCTATTGCTTTGATGTCGTTCACCCATCTTATCTGTGGTCTTCCTCTTGGTTGTCTACCGTTGTTTGGTGTCCAATCCTATATTGTGACGTTGCCACGTTGGTTGTTTTCTCTAGCAGTGTGACCTGTGAAGTTCCTTGTTTGTTATCTTACCCAGTCGTTCCTCTTTTTTATCTGACAGTCGAATACCTAACATTGCTCTTTCTATTGCCATTTTTGTTGTGGCTTCTTTATTCATATTTGCTTTCTTTAGAGTCCAAGTTTGACATTCATATGTCTGGATAGGAAAAATTAATTTGTGAAACACTTTGCTCCTCAAGTATTAAGATATTTTGTGTTTCTTCAGTATCCAACTGAAGAAGATTAGAAATCCTGCTCATGCTTCTGTCTTACTCTTCTAGTTATTCCCGCACTTTTCTTTGTTTTCTTTGTTAAGTTTGAGAATTTGGCTTAGGTAGATATATTTCTGGACTTGCTGTATCATAGACGTCTGGGTTCGTCTGTGTCGGTCATTGTTTTTGTTTTTGTCACATTTTGTCATATCAACTCGAGGTGTCTGCGAGTTCCTTCATCATAATTTGTAATTCCTGGAATGTGCTTGCTATAATCATGATTTCAGCAAATCTAAGGTAGGTTATCCTGTTTAACATTGATGGCATATGTTGACCATTTTGTAGTTTTGGAGATATCCTCTAGAGCTAGATTAAAACGCTTTCGGTATATTACGTCGCCTTGTTTAACTCCTCTCTTAATGGGAATGGGCTTTGTATTTTTGTCTAGTTGTACTATCATAGTTGCGTTTTCTTATATATGATGTATTAGTTGCCTATATTTTAAATCTATTCTATAATTATTAATAGCTTGTTTAATAATCCATATGTCAGTACTATCAAATGCCTTTTCGTAGTCTATAAAGGCTATAAATACAGGTAGTTGGTACTCATTTGCCTTCTCTATCAGTGATCTCAATGGCAGTAGATGGTCTGATGTACAATATTCTTTGCGAAAGGCAGCCTGTTCAACCAATTGATAATTACCCGTTTTGTTAGTCAACCGATTTTTAAAATAATTTCCACAAACAGTTTGCATATTTGACTGAGCAATGATATAGGTCTATACTTCTTTAGGTCACATTAGAAAGAACAGGTCTGTATTTCCGCAATCAGTATATTTGCATAATATGTCAATTTTTATACAGCATGGGCACTCTGACAAATCGTACATCGGACAGATGAGAAGAACAGGTGAGATCAGAGAATCAGTAAAAATAAAAAAATTCCCAACAATCTAAACTAAAGACACGATGCTCAAAAGCTTCCAACAAGATGGTATTGAAGAATAAAAATCAGGCCACAAGACCGACGAGTACGTCTCCTCCTACCTATATTAGCAACAGGACCAATTGCAAGAAGTGCTATAATAGTAACCGCTTTGACCGGATGAGTTAATTAACTTTAAGCATTAGCAAGAAGCGTGACTACATGTCTTAACAAAGTGTGACCTTGCCGAAAGGTCAAAACAGTAGTTTTTCCAACGATATCTTCCATCAAGAGTTTGACTTACACACAAGCCTAGAAGCGATTGCGATAACCGCATGGTGTCCCAACAAGATAGTTATTTGTTCTATATACATTCCTCCAAATTACAACTTATTCAGCTCAGAACTAAGTGACCTCATAAAACAACTGCTAAACCTTTTCATCTTAGTTGGGGACTTTAACGCTCACAGCACAACATGGGGCTCCCAGCGCACCTTTGGGAGAGGTAAACATATCGAAGATATCATAAGTAACTCTAACATCAACCTCTTGAATACAGGAAGCTTCACATATTTTCACATCCAGTCTGGAACCTCCTCTTGCATAGACCTAAGTTTTTGCGATCCTGGAACCGCTCCTCTGCTTTAGTGGCAAACACTAGATAGCTTATATGATAGCAATCATTACCCTATCTTAATCTCAAGTCATACCCCAAAAATGCGGAAGTCATAAATAAATGGAAAATTGTCCATGCAAATTGGAAATTATTCAGTGATACTCTTGAAGACATTTCAAGCCAAATAATTTTCAAGGAAAACATCGACGATGCGGTAGAGCAGTTTACAAATTGCATTCTAACTGCAGCCGACCAATGTATAGGTAAATGCACCATAAACTCTTCAAGAAAGACCGTCCCATGGTGGAATGACTCCTGTAAACTCGCAATAAAAGAATACAAGAAGGCTCTTAATAGATATCGCAAAACTCGCAGTATCGAAGATCTTATTCATTTCAAGAAAATGCGTGCAACATCCAAACAAATTCTGAATAAAAGCAAAAAAGAATCCTGGAAAAAATTCGTTAACAGCTTAACCTCAGATACCCCTCCTGCCCATGTGTGGACAAAAATTAAACAAATGAGAGGTTTAAAGACATATCGCAAAATATCCGCAATAACAGATGGAGATAATATCATTACAAATGATAATCATATAACCGAAACGCTAGCCAAATACTTTCAAAACAAAACTAAGTCTGAACTCTCCATTTTGCACCACACAAATCAATCACCACCTAACCTTATCCAAACCAATCCAATAAACCTCTCCCTCACAGAAGTAGAGTTAAATTTGGCAATTTCATCAATGAAAAACTCATCTGCAGGTCCTGATGACATCCCGTCTATCTTTCTCAAATATATACAGGCAGGAACCCTCTTAAAGCTACTTGCGCTCTACAATAAGATATGGTTCAGCCAAAGCTTTCCGAGTCTTTGGCGACAGTCGCTTATCATAACGATCAGGAAAAATGACTTATCTTCTAACACTGCCAGTGCCTACAGGCCAATCTCACTAACATGTACAATGTGCAAAGTACTAGAAAAGATGATAAATAAACGTTTGATTTGGTTTCTTGAAGAAAATAATAGATACAGCACAGTCAGGATTTAGACCCAATCGAAGTAGAATGGATAACCTGGTACTTCTACAAACAGAAATAACCCAAGCTATGTGAAACAAAAATGACGTCATCACAGTTGCCTTAGACTTAGAAAGTGCCTTTGATATAATAAACAGAGCTGCTATTATTAGAAAACTTGAGCAACTTAATTTAACGGGTAATATTATCACCGTAAGTGTGTAGGTCTTAGGAAGTTGTAGCTAGTGTAGTTTTTTAGATAGGGGTTGTGATCTTTGGTGAAATTGGTTTCTTGAAGACAGATAAACTTGGGCGAGCAGTCCGATATGAGTTTTTGTAAATATTCTAGTCTGGGGTAAAAGCCATCGCAGTTCCATTGAATTAGTCTTAGCATGGTGTTAGTATTAAAAGGAGCTGAATTGGGAGGATTGGGATGCTTGTGAGCTGTCAGAATTGTAGTTATCTTCATTAGAGTTGGCGGAAAGCTTTGGACTGGGCGTACTTTCGGGTTCTTCTGGATCAGTGCCTAAGGCCTTTATTAGTTTTTTAGTTAGACGGGTTAGCCTGTTTTTGATAGATCTCTCCTGACAAGTTGGGTATAATGCTTGAATGTTAGAAATTAGTCCTGAAACATTTTCTGTAAACTTAAGAGCTTCAGCGTAGGGTCACTACAGCCGAAAGTGTTTTCGACAAAGGCTATCAAGTTGTCTGGAGGAATAACAAGTGATTCTGGGGTTTTCTTAAAGGCTTCTTTCATAGCGTCTTTTGTTAAATCAGAAAGGTAACGTTCTGACGGTGAACTTGTTCTGGGTTTCTTTTTTGGTTTTTTAATGTCTCTATTAGGGGGAGGCATGAAGTTGTCCTCGGATGGATTTGCGACCGAGATGTTATCGGGAATATCAGTTTGTTCACTTGTACTCTTGATTTCGGAGCGGCCACGTTTATGTGTGGGCGTTTTAGTCAATATGGAATTGTTCAGTTCTGAAGTAGACAGATGTGGTAATGTTGCGGGTTGTATAGAAGACTGTAGTGGTGAGGGGTCTGTTATCTGGGTTGATGTTAACGGCTGAGGCTGGGATGCTATATAATTGGGTGGAGGATTGGGACAATTTGAGGCAATATGCCCTGACTTCTTGCATATATAGCATTCCATTTTATCTGTGGACAAAAATATTCCGTTTTCATTACCTTCGAATGGGATAACTAATGAAGTTTGCAGATTAAATGTGTCATCAGAGGTAAAAACATACACTTGCCTTCTAAAGCTCATGATGTGTGAATATTCATCGCCGGGGATACCTGCTCTTAAAAATGAGACGGGGGAGGCCAGTTGGAGCCCAAGTTCTTTTATAGCATTTTCTGCAAGGTCGTGTGGTATACATGGAGATATATTGGATATTATTATTCTCTTTGTGGGGGAGACTAGCCTGCGAACATTCATCACAGAGTTTCCTATTGACAAAATCGGATGAGATTTTAGAAGTTTGTCGACGAGTTCTGAGTTAGTTAAATATATACAAATTCTGTTATTGGATATTCTGGATGCGAATAGGATTTGTTTGGGACCAATAGCGTTACCTACTGCCTTGACGTAATCGAACAATTTTAGATTTTCATCGGCATGCAATACTATGGCTTGATCCCTCTTTGGAAAAGTTGATTTAGGAGTTGATTTCGTTGCAGTTGCGTATGAGGAGGTTGAAGTAGAATTATGTTGAATATTTTGTGACATCTGTAACAAGTTATCAACTGTGTAGGATCTGCTGTGAGAACTGTATTTGTTATCGGTACCCTTGTAGTCAAAGGTAGACGAAAATTTTAATTATTTGTTAAATTTAGTTAGGTTTTATGTATTTTCTCCCAAAAAAACATAAGTTGCTCTAATTCGGCATTAGATAATCGGCATTTTCAAAGTACGGCGGATGCAGAAAGCCAACACTACACTATAACAAAATCAAAGTAAAAATATACTAGTACTTACCGTTACGACGCGACAGGGAAACAAAATACGTATAATCATCGCATTTCGTTCGATGTTTTGTTGTGACATGCGTGTAGTAATTTGCAAAGCCACCGATAATACGGATGACACATATTTCCATGCGGGGTACGAATGTACTCCAAGCCGATCATTTTTTTTTTTTTTTTTTGGCATAGACTTTTAGTCATTTAGCCAGACTCAACATGGTAAAAAAATAGTTGTCTGAGTTTATATTAATAAATATACAAAACAAAGAACAGGTAAACAGGGTCACTCTCTTCTCGCCTAGGGGCCCATCAAGGCATTTTTTTTAAGACATACAACACTAGGCCACGGTAAGAGGGGAATTTGACAATTGGGCAAGCCGATCATAATTTATTTGTTTTTAATTTGAAACATCGTTACTGATTTTATGAATAGGATATTATTTGCAATACCCCAATGAACACAAAATAAAGTTAGCCAAACGAAACAGGCGCTAAATTAAACTGTTTTATTCAATATAAAAAAAGTTGTTATTGGCCTCTGCTCTGTTATATGGCACACGCTGTATGAAATGTTTTTATTGCATAAAATACACAACTTAAAACAACGTGTTCGATCGCTTTTTTAACAGGCTCCTCTTTTATTTATTATCAAATATAATCTATTGGCTGCTCCACTCTGTATTATTAAACTCGTACTTACTAAAGGACATTATTCATAAAATAGATTCCCTGCTTGTACATACCTCTTCTGTACTTAAAATTTAACTCAGCTACAGCGGTCCTGCGTCATCGATGACAGGTTAAGATCAATTCTGCTTAATAAATAGGCCCATTCGGGTTAATAAATTATTTTCCAATTTTCGGCAGCCATGTTTCATGAAATAGTAATCTTGAAACGTTCGGGGGCGCAGAAGGCTTTTCTAGAAGGATCCTGGAAATGGCCGAATTTTGAAGCCGTGAAATATCGAAGAAGTTTAGTTGAAATACCGGACATGGCGGTGAATAAAGCGAACTATGATAAGTTAGTTAGGGTGTTACCTCCTTCGTATTCAAGGACGACCTTGCTATGCTGCGCATTATGATTTTGCGTTAATAAATGGCTTGAAATCACATTCAGTGGTTAAAGTCAGCATAATTGCCATTACATGCACATATATCAATTTAGGAAAGCTTTATTTTATATAGATAAGCGTTTACTGCAGCATGTCAAAAAAGGCATCTTAAGTACATAGTATAAATTTTCTCAGAGATGGAGTTTCTGTCATTTAAGGAAGTAGCCATTTAAGGATTGCCACTTAATTTCCCAATTAAGTCTAACATGTTTCTTCCTAGCTGAAACTAAATCCTATTTGGCAACTCGTATTTTATACCCACTAAAATAGCGTCTTTAGTCAAATGGTCTGGAATACTTTTTTATTGCCTGGAATATTAGAGACCTTTAATTCACACAAAGTTAACAATTCTTTTTAGAAAAGGTAGGATCCTTAGCTTTTCAAGCGCATTTGCAATTAGTCTGTTGGTATAATATGTGTTTAGAGAAGTGTCTTAATACGAGGAGAATGGACTGTGAGTCAGATAAAATTATATGTCGTTCGAAATATAATGTGCTATTAATTATCCAATCCAACGCCTGGACAATGACTACCAATTCAGCTGTGAATATTGAGCAATCTAATTTTAATTTGTACTGAAAATAATCTTGAATATTGTCTATGTAAATGGCACAGCAAATATCAGCAGGCGATTTTGAGCCATCGGAATAAATTTTATACGAATGTTACAGTCTTCAGCATGTTCTGTACCACTAAATGTTTTTGAACTATTGAAATAGATGAAGGAATTACTACGGCAGGTTTATATTCACATAGTATGTCATAATTGGCGCCAAAAAATGGAATACTTTCTCCATTGAATGAATATTGTGATAAATTGGGAAAAGCAACAGCTAGAGTTAGGGAGTTTTTATTTTCCCACCATCTGTTTGTTAGATTTTCAACAGAGGGAAAAGATATTTCTCGTAATAAGCTGTTTTGATTATTAAACTGGCATTTAAGAATAATTTTTTTGCCAAAAATAGACGTCTTAATTGTACAGGTGGCAATGTAGCGAATGATAGTGAAAATGCAACGAATGGGTTTGGGGCTGGATGAAAGAAACATTGTAAACGCAATGTTGAAAGGGGAGATAGAATGGGGAGAAGTACACCGTCTGATTTTGGGGTGATGAACAAAAAGGAGCAGGAGGACAGAGGAGGAAATTGAGCCAGTGATCTAAATTTTATAGTTAATATTATATATTAGTTTAGGACCTAACATCTAAACATTTTCTGATTTACGTTAATAGGTATGGTTATTTATAAATGTTTAGTTTTTTATTTCAGTTATTTATTGAATGGCAAGACCACCTCTCTCAAACGGTGGTTAAGGTTTTAGCTGGAACACGGTTAATCCGGCACTACCCTGGGGTCTTCTGGCCTAGTATCCTATTTGGCCGAAAGATGCCAGGGTGTCTTGTTCCGTGACGTAGATGTCCAAAAAAATTTCCCCCACCATTGCCTGCCAATTTAATAGATACCTTCTTAGGCTCTTACTGGAATCTGGCAATACGGCAATTAAAAACAAATGTAAGGGTGGCTTGTTATATTCTGTCAAAAGGGCTGTTGTGGGAGTAGATTTGAGAGCTCCTAGGACTAACCTTAAATTGTATTGTATTTGTTCCAATTTAACCAAATGAGATTTTGCCTCTGATCCATAGAAAAAGATTCCATATTCCAAAATTGATCTGGTATATGCTCTGTAAAATATTAAGTTTATTTTCGGGTGTGCTCCCAAATCTTATCGATTAATGGCCTTAAGAATATTAAGGCTTTGTTCGCATTTGGTAATGCAATTATCAATATGCTCGTTCTAGGTTAATTTTTATTCCAAGGTAACACCTAAGTATGTAAAACTGTCATAATAATGTTGTATATTTATATAGTTCTAATTTATTTGTCTTTATTCTAATTTATTGTCTATATTCTAATTTATTAAAACTCACGATAACTAATTACTAATTTATTAAATAGCTGTACAAATGTATTTATGTCACGTTTCGTTACAAGTGAACCGCGTTTCCCGATCTTCTTATGACTGACTGCCAAATAAAAAATCTTTCATTTATATACAAAACTGTTGTTATCTGGAAATTTCGGCGAACTTCTTGAATAATCTCGTATTTTGGTGAAGGCGCTCGACTCGTTTTTCAACTGTTTGAAAAGCCTCGAGACGTGGATTACTCATAAAATTAGGGTCTAGAGGTTTCTGTAAACAACTTCAAATTTACTGGAACAGAAAAACAGAATTAGTCATAATATATTGATAGTTATAAACGCCATAATTATCGTAACAATAATATACAGGAATTTTCAGCTGGGAGAATTTTAACGTACTAACTTTTGGTAACATGTCTCATAAAAAAATTATTTGGTAAGACTTCAAGCCTATTTGGTAACTTCTTTGGTAAGATTTCAAGCCCATGAGTATCAAAAAACTTTTTGCAGTAAAACATTTTTACTTTAAGGGCATTAATACATTGTTAAAAAAAACGGGTGTGGCAGTCCAGTGGAACTACAGGTAGAAGTTATAATTCTATACACGCGTTCACCGTTACAAATTTATATGGGAGTCAATCTGCACAATCATTACATATGTAATGCTATAGGTAAGAGAGAGCAGAAAGAGAAAAATAATTAGTTATATAGGTATATGGTGCATGCGTTGTTTGCTGTATAGAAACATTTGACCTGTAATAGGAGTATAGTAAATGAAGGATTGTATTAATATTTTAATAAAAAAATATATATTTATTTTCATATATGTATAAAAGGAGTTGAATGCAAAAAAAAATTACACATACTCTGCAGTAAAATTCATTGTTAATTTTGTTATTAATATAAAAATTACAATACAATAAATACACTGCAACATAATTTCAATATAATAATACAATACAAATTAAAATGCAATATTCATAAGTATTTAAAACTGCCAATATACATAACTTACTTTACGAAGATAAAAATAAAAAACCAACAACTTGGATTATGTTGTAAACTTTAATTTTATGTTAAATCAAATTAAAATTTAGCATTTTTGCGTATATTACATATATTTAATAAGATTAACGTGAGGATTTTAAACATTTCAAAAATAAAAATTGGCAGTTCTCGGTCAAATAGTGATTATTTTGAAATACAAAAGCCTAATAAAATTATAAACGTTTACTTAACCTTTAACTACACGCGCTGGCGTATTTTGTACGCCAAATTTAATAATTGTACTACAAATATATTTAAAAATTTAAAGTCTGACCCTGTTTATGTATCTAACCTATCACTGGAATGTGCTTTACAACTGGTTTTAGTTTCAGTAGAATCGGCGTTCTGAGAAGGTCGTAATTAGCCGTTTATTATTTGTTGTTCCCGGTGGTGTACAAAATACGCCACGCGTGCAGTAATGTAAGTATATCGGTCAATTGTTTTTTTGATAATTATGGCACAAAATTAATTTTTCTTTATAAACAATGCTATTTCTCATGTAGATAAAAAATTTTATTAGTAATTTTATTTTTCCAGGGATCAGATTCCTGTTAGAAATCCCAATCGACTTACTGATACTGAACTCCAAGCATTCGCTGATGCATTATTTCGAGAAGAAGATGAAGAAGTAATTGGGGGAGATCCTGATACTTCGGACGAAGAAGTTATTTTTAACGAAGAACCTAGTTCTGATTCAAATGGAGAATCAAGTGACTCTTCGAGCGAAAATGAAGATGAATTAAGTTCAGAAGACTTTTATGAAGGCAAGGATGGAATAAAATGGTATAAGTCGTCTTTGAAAAGTAAGTTTAGTAAAACTAGCAAAACTAACATTGTAAAAGTACTTCCTGGACCCAAAGCGTACGCTAAAGATATTACAAATGAGGCAAGTGCTTTTACTAAACTATTTACTGATGACATTATTGAAAATATTGTTGTTTGTACCAATATGCAAATAGAAAAGATGCGTCCGAATTACAATCGCGAAAGAGACGCCAGAAATACAAGCAAATCTGAAATTATGGCAATGATAGGACTTTTGTTTTTAACAGGGCTTAAAAAACAAGGTCATACACATTTTTTGGAATTGTGGACAACTGATGGAACGGGCTCAGAAATTTTCAGAGCTTGCATGAGCTGCAACCGATTTTTATTTCTCTTATGTGCTCTTAGATTCGACAATAAAGAAACAAGACCCCAAAGAAAAGCTACTGACAAACTTGCCCCTGTAAGATTTATGATTGACCGCTTTTCCGACAATTGTTATAATAGCTATACATTAGGTGAACATTTGACAATTGACGAAATGCTTATTCCTTTTCGAGGGAGATGCAGCTTTATACAGTATATCCCAAATAAGCCAGCGAAATATGGGATAAAAGCGTTTGTATTGTGTGACTCACAAACATTTTATGTGAGCGGTATCGAGTTATACTGTGGGCAACAACCAGATGGGCCTTACAAAAAATCCAATAAGCCAGAGGATATTACCCAACGATTGGTTGAACAATGGAACGGAAAATACCGCAATCTAACTTGTGATAACTGGTACACCAGTTATAGGTTAGCAACAGATCTGTTAAAAAAGAAGACTACAATAGTTGGAACATTAAAAAAAAATAAGAGAGAGATCCCAAAAAATTTTTTACCCAACAAAAGTCGAATAGAAGGTTCATCCCTTTTTGGGTTTCAACAGGAAGCTACACTTGTGTCATTTGTACCAAAAAAGAACAGAGCGGTCATTTTACTTTCCACAATGCATTATGATTCTTCTATAGATCAGGTCACTAATAAGCCTAGTATTATTATGGACTATAACTCTCACAAAGGTGGCGTTGACACCGTAGACAAAATGTGCTCTACGTATTCTGTAGCAAGACGTACCCGTAGGTGGCCTTTAGTTATATTTTTTCAAATGTTGAATGTGGCAGGAATAAATAGTCAAATATTGTATAATTTTGCTCACTCCAACAGTCCAACTAAGTTTAGAAGAAATTTTTTAAAATCTTTATCGATATCATTGATGAAACCACATCTTTCACAACGAGCTGAAATAAATACTTTGCCATCCAACATAAGGCTTTTTCTAAATACATATAAGCAGCCTCAAATCGATCAACCGAATGACGAACCACCAGTCAAAGTACGAGGAAGGTGTTTTTCTTGTGGTAGAAAGAAAAACAGGACTACAACGATAACCTGCAGCATTTGTCTTAGATCAGTCTGCAAGGATCATTCTGTTGCTGTTGTCACTTGCACACAATGTCAAAATAAAGACGACAGTTTAGATAACGTGTGATAAATATTTATCATTTTGACTGTTATTTTTTATAGTAGTATTGTGTATATTTAGTTTTAAAAAAATTGTTGATAACAATTTCTTTCTATATGACTTACTCAAAATGTTTAATATTATTAATATGTTAATAAATAAAGTTTATAACAGACAACTAATTGTATTTTTATTGTATTTTATATATATAAAAAAAACAAAACCGCTGTTTTTAAGTGTATTCTCTAGTGGTGTATAAAGTACGCCACGCGTGTACTTATGTTATAACTTGATGCGCGAGTAGTTAAAGGTTAATAAATAATACAAAACATATCACATAAATAATAATATTAATACATATTATATATATATATATACATATATATATATATATATATATATATATATATATATAATATATATATATATATATAATATAATATTAAATATATATACAAAAGGAACATTTTTATTCTCGAGAGAGGAAGAGAGAGAAAATATATCTTCTGTCTCTCTCTTACTCATTATCTTACATATGTAATGGTTTCACAGATTCACTCCCATGCAAATTTCCAGCGCCGACCGTGCGTATAGAAGTATAATTTTAAAAGTTTTTTTCTCAACATAGAAACAGAAGTCATCAGCATATTGTAAAATGTTATGCACTGCATTCCCATAGTATGTAAGTTTAAGTAATACAAGTTAAATAGTAAGGTGCTAAGAAATAAGCCCTGACGTAACCCTTTGTTAACTATCCCTATTTTAACGAATATGGGCTTCTATTTGTAAATATATTGACTAGGACATAAGCACATTTACTAGGCACTCCTAATTTAATAAGTTGATCAAGCAGACGGTCGAGAATAACGTTATCATATGCACCGGAAATGTCCACAAATAAAGCAGCTGTATATTGGATTTTAGAATAAGTTAAGTGGATATCGGTTGCTAAGTGTGAAATACTATCCATAGTACCTTTTTCTCTACGAGTGGTAATATTAAACTTATTTTAGTTAATTATTTCTGATTTACCACTTTATCATTTTTATTACTGTAGTATTACATTTTGAGCCACTCCCCCTATCTCACTAACTTTTCCGCTATCTTTATTCCGTAGTTCCGCTACAAGCAATCCCTCAAGCGATTTGTATCTTCATTAAGTGCTTCTCCTCCATTCTTATGTAAACTGATGATAGTTTAAAATAAACAGCCATTAACCTTCTTATTTGCGATCTAAAATTGCTACGGCAGATAATTGAAATTCAACAAGGGCTAACGCTACCAGCGAAGGGCTAGAACATCGAAACAACGCTCGAAAGTGACGTAGATAGTAAGTATTCCGTTACCGTGTGCATAATCCAGCAGCAACATGCTGACCTACATTCTCGCCAGTGGGGAATCCAGCCCAAAATTGAGTTTGAATCCTGATTAGGTTCAAATTACAGTAAAAACGACTTACCTACCGGTGGCTTTATTGAACTTTAGTGTTCGAAAACAACTGCATAACAGGTGATGTCGGCAGTGGAATATCTCGGTGATTACTATACGTGTACCAGGAATTCAAGAATAACAAACGCCAACGACAAACAGGGTATAACAAATTTATATTGGGGTAGTATACCTATAACGTATATGATGTATACAAAAAATTATAATACAAGTAGCGGTTTGAGATTGCGAAAAAATTTTTAAATTAAGTCTTACTATTATTAAAACAAAAAATTAAATATTAAATTAAAACAAAAAACTTCATTAGACAATAAAGTTGTTGTGTCATTTACAGGGATATCCTTGTGAGGATTGTACTATAAAATTAGCAAAAGTACTTAACATTTGACATTATATGAGCCGCTCAGAGGAAAAGTGGTATAACCGCATATAACTTAACTTTTGGTAAATACAGGTTTTGTATGATTTTTTTTTTGTGTGTTTTGGCTTGGACAATTTTCATTCACCCAGTCTCAATCGAGATAAGTTTATTAATGTAGTGTGTGTGTGTGTGTGTGTGTGTGTGTGTGTGTGTGTGGGTGTGGTGTGTGTGTTTGTGTGTGTAAAGTAATTGTCTTGATACTTAGCAAAGTCGACGTCATTATCTTTGCTAAGAGACGCTAATTGTATCCGAACGTCTGCAGTCCCTCCGGTGAGTACCGATCACACAAGGATAGAAATTATTTTCATTTAATAATTTTTTTAATAAACGAAAATTTTCACCCAGGTGAGATTCGAACTCACGACCTTTAGGTTTAAAGGTAGGCGCTCTTACCACTGAGCCACAGAGGGGGTTAGGTTTTGTATGATAACGAACTAAAAAATCTCAGTTACGGAGCCAGTTGTGACGGATTCTTGACAAAAGTTTATTGAAATTTATATGGGATGCCGAATTACAATGATTGAAGTTCGTTGTTCCCATGTAATTAGATGTTACTTCCAGAATACCATTTCCCCAACAAACATTTGCGGCGAGGTGAGCAGAAAAGTAGTATAACTAAATGAATTATACCACTTTTCCACTTAAGAGCTTGTATAACACTGTACGTTTCTTGTTTGCACTATTGATTCTATTGAAAGTGTATGCAATTTTCTTTCAGTTTACCTTTTAGTTTAAAAATACGACAATTTTTGTAAAAGTTTATTTTCCAATTTGAACAAAGGAGCTTTTCATCTTCTTCATAGTTAGACAAAGGTCCCACATCAACAGCGTCATCAACCGTTACTAAGTCAATGAAAAACTGGTGCTGAACAGGTGGAATCCGACTGAAGAAGTTCTAGCATATCTTTCTTCTTTGCTGCAGTAACTGGCCTGGGAAAATAATACATCGGTCCATTGACAAAGAGATGCGGGGTCTTTCTTTGGCTGGTTTCTTCAAATCCAAACTTTTAAATTGCTCAATATCACTCAAGGTTTCCTTGTACACAAATTACTTTGGGAGAATTGCCAAACTGTTGACCAAAAATCTTCTCGTTGCATTTCGTATACATAAAGCTTGTAATTTCTTGCATAACGACTAATCCGTATCCAATCTTGTGGCGTGTATATTAAAGTTGGTTTTGCTGTCCTTTCAAGGAGTCCCTATAGTTGGGCAAGAACGAATGGCCATAAATTTGTGATCTACTTTAGTGACACTGTTGTTAATGTTATCAACTATAGCATTAAAAATTAGTGACAACTTTATATTTCGATATTGGCCCGTGCATGCGTCACTGTATGCAATGATGCAATTTCTTGAGATCTGTTACATTACATGTTACATTTATAATAAGCGACCGAGGTAGAGAGCTTGGGAAATGCGGGGGCTTTCTCTCCCCGCCAGTTCGTCTTTTTTTAAGAGCCTTTGAAGTCTTCCGTTTGAGATATTAGAAGTATCCAAAAAGTACTTCTTACAAACTACGACACTCATTATTTAACATTTACAACGTACTTGTATGCTACAGATTTTGGTGCCTTTGATGCCTCGGTATGCTCATTCGGGCAGTTGTTGTACTGGAACTCGCTGGACAAGTCCCGAAATATAAGCATTTTGACGAGCAAAATCCTCCAAACTCCAAAAACGAGAGAACAGCCCCCTTCTGTCCAATTTACTAACAAAATTATTGCAGCGTTTTACTCACCCACAAGTTGTATTCTTAAAAGTCTTTGCGGGTCTAATCTTCCTTTGCTTGTCAGATACTCCTTCCCAGCATTCGTCTGTGTTTTACGTTAAACTCGCTTATGATCGCCATCGTGTCGTACACGTTTCTTGCCTTTTCGTACATTATTTCCGTCACTGACTGTATTATTTTCACAAATATTATTTCCAGTATTCATTGTTTCTGTATACAAAAAAGCAAAAAACACACTTTTTAGTCGTTAATCTGATCATCGAGCAAAAAGATAAAAGAGGGAATGTAAAGGTAGTGGGGACAAAAATATTGTTAGACAGGAAGTGCTATCTTGAGAGGCCACTTTAAACAAGGAAAGATAGTCTCTTTCCTTGTTTAAGAAGTCAAATTTAGTTTGGTTATGTTATTGTTTGTCCCAACTGTCACATGAAATTTTATTTATATTGAAGTTTTTTACCAATTGTGTCATTTTTAAACTATTATCGTTAATATTTAATTAAAACTTTCTTGTCTGAAAAATATTTTACAGCTATTGTTAACAAGTGTTGGAAAATTTAAATTTAGCGCCTTTGCATTTCCGGATATGTCCGCCATCAGAGGCCACTTTTTTGGTCTCCTTTTCATAACGATTAGATTCCCTCTTTTATCTTTTTGCTCGATGAATCTGATGCAGTTATCGTGAATCAGGTAAAACCCATACAATACAATACGATTAGAAGAACCTCATTGTTCACGACATCGACAATCGTAGAACTACCGACAGCGCACGGGTCAGGCAGGATGACGGGTGGTGTTATGAATTATACCAATATTCCACAGAGCGCTCGGCATTTCCTTCAAAGGAAAAATAATACACCGTTATTATATCACTAACCTTGAATATTTGAATATACTACTTCTTTATGCCACATTGCACCACTAGGTGCCCACAACTGGTATATCTCAAAAATTCAAATTTTGTGAGTTATACCACTTTTCCTCTGAGCGGCTCATATTATTTGATTTTCTTTTTCTTTTAGTCAACACTTACTACTATGATTTCCATGTCTCTTCTATTTCTTATATTCATTTTAGGTTAGTTTCACACAGGAAGTGTCTATGTTTATGCAAACATTCATTGAAAATTTTGACATATTGTAAAAATGTTTCGTTCGCACGTAATAAAGCCGCTTCCGACGATAGGCGATTCTACAGATCATCGCGGACAGCCTATGAGCACGGATGGCAACGCACCGCAGACAGAGCTCTTCCTACGGTCCGTGACAGTCTGTGTAGGTCCTTATCCTTAGGAAATTATCTCTCTTCTTTTCTAATTTTTTAATCAAAATAGTACTATTCTTTAATACATTTTTTATCCGGTTCCATGCATCGTATATATCGTTCTTATGCTCTGACTCCGTGGAATTCCAGAAAACTTGTTTCATTTTGATACAAATTTAAAAAATCAAAAATAACTTCGTTTGTCCATTCCATTGTTTAGCAAAAAAGTGCAAAACAACTTTGACAACACGACAGACAACTACTCGTGTCAGCGAATGAAAAACTTTTGACTTGCATTTTCCCACGGTGCGTGTGTGCGGGCTGGTTCGCTTCCGTCCGCAATATCGCCGATGGTGGGAAGCCACTCTTAGACAACCAACAGAGTTTATGTTACTAAGCAATTAAGAAGGGAAAAACCAATCAAAAATAAAAATAAATTTATTTTATTTGAACTTGGAATAATCCCTTTAATCTGTGTAACTTTGAAAGAACTTTCATATAGTTGTTATTCTTTTCTTTAAAAGAAGATTACTGTATGTCCTCTCTTTTGTTTAAGATGCCTTGTGTAGTTTTAATTAAACACATTTTTAGAAACAGTCTTTGACATAGAAACAGTCTTTGCATAACATAGTTAGGCGTGTGGCCCATCGTAATAGAATGTTCACTTAATACACAGGGTTGTACTTTATTCAGATTAATGTCACTTTTGTGCGATGTTAATCTTCCGGACAAATTCCTGGACGTTTCTCTCAATATAATATATATTCTATTGCAATCATTACATGGTAGAGAGTACACTACATTGGACCTTTCTTTAATATTTAAGGGTTTTTTAAGTTTAGTGCATAATTTCGATATTGTTTTTATATTTCTGGTCCAATTTTAGATATTAAGTACTTCTCTAAATGTGTCTATTTGTTAAACCTGGAATATATGGTAAAGAATGGTACAATGTATTTTGGTTGTTTGTTGAAACTTCTGTTTGATCTGTCGTTATGACTTATCAGACACCAAAAATGAGTCTATTTAGAAGGTTCGCTGGGAATGAATTCTCTAACATGATCGTTTTTAATTTTTTAAGACCGGCTGTTTTATATTCAGGATGTGACAAAGTTATAACCCTACTTTTCATATTTAATACTAGGTTGTCCTTCATTCTAGATGGATGTTCAGAAAAATAATTAATAAGCATGTTGCTACATATTGGTTTTCTATACCATTCTGTTTTTAGAACATTGTTTGAATCACGGTGTAAAATCATACACGTCTAGTGTATATTATTTTGTCTTTTGGAAGTGCAAAATTAAATCGTCCATGTATCTCTTTAAAAATGGGACATTAAATGGTAACTTGCCAATACAGCTTTCAATTAAGTCATCCAATACAAAGTGGTATAGGAGTGGTGATATTTCGTTTCCGATGAGTGTACCATGTATTTGTAATACACCTCATTGAAGACCAGTATGTTTAAGTCAAATATGAAGGATAGTAATGTACAGATGAATTAAAATCTATTGAGCTGTGTTGTGAGATATTTGTCCATTGTTTGTTTTATAGTATTCATGATTTGCTGAAACGACAAGTTGGTGAACAATGATACTACATCAAAACTTACCAACAGATAATTTGCGGAAAGTTAAAAATTGATGATAAAGGAACTGAAATTAAACGAATCTTTTATATAGTTATCATTTTTGTATTGTATATATTTGTTAATATTTCTGTTAAGAACTTGGATAATTTACTATTTGGAGAATCAATGTATGCAACAATTGGTATAATTGCTAGGGTTGGTTTATGTATTTTGGTAGAGAGTAGAATCTATGTGCTATAGAGTTGTAAATTCTTAGATTTTTTGCTTTTAAATTCGTTATTTTTAATGTTTTGTTTAGATCTGTTACTAATTGATTTGCTTTTTGTTGACGACTACCAAATGGGGTCTGTACTTAGCTTTTTGGTAGTATTTTGTATCTTTAAGCATGATTTCATTTTTGCTGATATAATCCTGTATTATACACAGCTATTGTGAAATACCTTATGTCACTTATTACTATATACAAAATTAATGAATTTTTTAGGAATTGTTTGCATTGATTAAACATTGTACTTATGTGTTCGTTCCTGTTTACTTCCTTTTGTAAGTAGTTGGTTATAATGTTAGTAGTTTTCACTTTATATTCATATCTTTTCTCCTCTTTTACAATAATTATGATATTTTCTACATCTGCTAATATTATGTTTAACGTTTACTTTTCTAATACTTCTTCTTTTCTAACACCTAAACTAAACTTCTTTTTCTTCTCTAACACCTAAACTTCTCTAATACCTAAAACTGATAATATTATTGGCAAAATAAAAAAAAAATTATTAAAGTCAGACAATTTTACAATTAATCAAAATCATATACCATATGCGCTAATCCGTATAATAAAAAAATATATTTTATTGTGAAATAAAATCACAGAATAAAATATTAAGAAAATTATAAATTTATTTATGATCTAGTTATGATTGTGGTGTGGAAAAGTCTTTGTTGATTATACGGCAATCTAACTTTTATTCAAAACGGAAAAAACATTTTGAAGAACTATTTAAATGGTGAGGTGGACAACTGGACGGTTGGAGAAGATGCGATAGTTGAAAGGTAGCCTACAGAGGAGGAGGTGAGTGACAGCAATACATGAAATAAAAAATAACAGAAGTCGATGTAAAAGTGACATATTGCATAGAAATGATCAAGTTTGGTGGAGAACAACTACACAGAAAAATATATCAGCTACTAGTGCACGTATGCAAAAGGAAATATTGCCATCGGAGTGGTATGAAGCCCGCATATGTCCTCTACATAAGAAAGGAGACAAACTAAATTGTGACAACTATAAAGGTATAGCCTTACTAGACACGGTATACAAAATCTTGGCAGAATATTGAGAAATAAACTAAATTCTCTACACGGAAAGAAATCCTACATGAGTATTAGACCTGCTTTAGAAAGGGCTCGATAGAGTCAAAATGTACCGAGCAATGGAACATTTGGGTATAAAAAAGAAATTAATCCGACTAGTAAAAATGATATTAAATAACTCTAAGTGTGAAATTACGTAGCAGAGTCACATATCAGATCAATTTACGGTTGCAAAAGGCTTCAGACAGGGGAGATCCTTTATACACTACACTATACAACTACTATACTATTCAACGTAGTGTTAGAAACTGTGATTAGAGAAAGCTACATGAAGGTGGAAGAAACAATCATAAAAAATGAGCACCAGTGCTTGGCATTTACTGACGATTTAACGATCCTAGCAAAAACCGAGAAAGAATTAAAAAAGAATTGTAAAGAAAATCATCGAAATAAGCATAAAAATTCGGATTGGATCTAATGAAGACAAAAACCAAATATACGATCATGGGAGGAACAGAAGAGAAAAAAGAAGACTTTAGTGTGAGATGTGTAAGTGGTAAAAGCTATAGTTTAAAAGGATGAACAAATTTGAATACCTAGGTGTAGTTTTCGATAAAAATGGAAAAGAGGAATGGGAGCTGGAAGCCAGAATAAGCAAAAAGAGAATAAAATATTAAGTAGTTTAAGAGCCCTACTTAACTCAAAATACATTTCTAGACAAGGTAAACTCAGAATATATAAAACAGTAATTCGACTCACAGTAACATACGCTGTGAGACAGGATATTAAATAAGAAGGAATATGAAGACAAAACCAAATATTTGATCATGGGAGGAACAGAAGGAAAAAAGAAGACTTTAGTGTGAGATGTGTAAGTGGTAAAAGCTATAGTTTTAAAAGGAATGAACAAATTTGAATACCTAGGTGTAGTTTTTGATAAAAATGGAAAAGAGGAATGGGAGCTGGAAGCCACAATAGCAAAAGGAGAATAAAATATTAGTAGTTTAAGAGCCCTACTGAACTCAAAATACATTTCTAGACAAGGTAAACTCCGAATATATATAAAACAGTAATTCGACTCACAGTAACATACGCTGGTGAGACATGGATATTAAATAAGAAGGAATAGGATACTCTGGAAAGATGGGAAAGGAAAATACTGAGACGCATATTCGAAGGACGAAAGACAGAAGATGGTTGGGAGAGAAGAACTAACAATGAATTAATGGCTTTATACAAAGAACCTACCATTACCAAGTATGTCAAGTCACAAAGAATCAGATGGTTGGGACATGTGGAAAGAATGAAAGCAAACAGAATGCCCAAACTAGTAATAACCAGAAAACTAATCGGCCCTAAAAGAAAAGGTAGACCCAGAACGAGGTGGATTAATAAAGTGGAGGAAGACCTTAAACACGTGAAGGTGAGGGACTGGAAAAGAAAAGCACAAAATAGAAGCGAATGGAGAAATATTGTCCACCAGGTCCTTCAGAGTAGTTAAGCATGTTGTACATACATATTTAAGTTAAAGTTTTTTGTTTAAAATAATTGTAATTAGTTAATATTGGATTATGTTTACAAAAATTGCCCTAGGCCTTAACGGCCTGTTGTGTGTAAAAAATATATAAACATTTATTCCCAAGAATTCTCTAAGGATCCTTGTCTTGTCCGACTGTGATCTGTCCACTTTGTTGATACTATCGCCGCAACAGTCTCTCTTAAAGCTCCTGGACCAAACTTCTATCTCACAGGAACCCAATTTCGTTCTAGTCAAAAGGATTGTCACTTAATCAACTAGTACTAAATATACTATACACTTGTTTGTTTATAACCGGATGCACTTTCGTTGTCCATTGCTACCAATCCTTGGGGCTCGTTCCACAAAGACAAAACAACCTGCACAATTAATATATGACAAGAAATCTGTTAACTTTCACTGCCGGATATGGAACAAAAACAACTTGCTTCTTCCGACGTTCAAATAACAGTAAACGTCCTTTTATCGGGCAAAACCTGAAGTCTTTACTGCAATCCTTTCTTCTCCTTTTCACCAATCAGACACATACATTCTACATACCACACTATCCCTTTCGACCAATCAAATTCTTGTTTTGTCTGACTTGTCGAACACAAGCTCAATGCTATTATGATATCACCTAATCTTGGCATTTTCAAATTTTACATACATAAGATCTTGTAGCTAAAGAGTAGAAATTAAAATACTCAATAAGAAAAATAGCTCAAGAAGTAGAAGAGACCATGAAAACAGAATCCAATCCCACAAATGAATATTAGGGACCATAGTAGTGAATTCAGAAGGAGTTCCAATAAAAACTACTTTGCATAATACAACAACAGTGCAATATGCTGGATTAATAAGTTGTTTAGCAGATAGTGAATAGTGTGGTTAGAGATTTGGATCCATCCAATGACCTTACATTTTGAAGAATTAGATCAAACCAATATGAATAAATTCATTTGACAGATAAAATGCAAAATATTTACTTGCCCAATAAAGTACTGAATAGTATGTTATCTGGAAGATAAATTGTGTTTAGTGTAGTTTGTTATTATTTTGTACTATATCTCGAAATCAAAAATATAACCTTAATATTATTAATTACTATTTAATTGGGAATAAGCCACAAAAAAAGATAAAAATACGTTTATTGACGTTTTCAATTTCCACTTCGGAAATCGTTCTCAAAATACAAAGAGTAAATTAAACAAATTTTGTTTTTTGTTACATAGCGAAAATTCTTCTAATAATTTTAATAATTCGTCTTTAAAAAGACAAACACATGACATGATGACAGTAAAATTCTCCTGTTAGTGATTCCATAGTAAATTATTGAGGAAAAACCAGAAAAAAACACTCATAATACTATCCGACATGGTAAGTATTTGTTCGTGCATTTAGTTTACCTTCAATAAACACCAAAATTCTGATTTTATATGTTCCGTTATTTAAAAAAAAACATAAATGATTTATCCTCTATATGTTACTGACTTACTTATACTGTATTTTCTTATTAATAACTTCCTCTTTCAATATTGGTAACCAGATCCTACTACATTCTGCCGAGGAATTTGCGACACAATTAGCCTCATTTAGCATAATTAGAGCCGCTTCTTCGATTTTTCTTTTTTTACCATCCGTTTCTTTTAGGACTACATTGAATTATTCCATTGAACCCTATGTTCATTATCCCATGTGTGATTACATATTGAGATCCATCAAATTCTCTTTTTTATTATAAGATTCTTCTTCTTCTTCCAGTGCCTATTCGCTCCGAATATTGGCAATCATTCTGGCTATAATCATTTTATTGACTGATGCTTTAAATAGATTTGTTGTTGTTGTGGAGAACCATTTCCTCAGGTTCTTCAACCATGATATTCTCCTTCTCCCAATGCCTCGCTTTCCGATACTTTACCCTGTAGGATTACCTTCAGTAATCTGTATTTAGTGCTGCTTCTCATTATATGTCCGAGATATTCCAACTTTCTCCTTTTAATGGTATACATCACCTCTCTTTCTTTGCTCACTCTTCGTAATACGGTCTCGTTGGTTATCTTGTCTGTCCATGATATCCTTAGAATTCGCCTGTATAGCCACATCTCGAAGGCTTCAAGTTTTTTTTCTCCATTGCTTCAGTAGTGTCCAGGATTCAACTCCGTAATACAATATTATCAATTATAAGATTGATGTTCACTTATTCTAACATTTAATGCCTTGATGTTTCACCTTTCACCCAAATAAAACTGATCGCATTCACAAGGTATTTTATAATGCAATTCTTTCTCCTTTCCTTGTTCATTGTTAAGGTTGGTTTTGGACAAATAGATCTCAACGTGTGTTGTTGTTTTGAATGTTGTTGAAATATTGATTGTATTTCCTATCCTTTTAAGATTTCTTGATAATCCTTTTATGTACGGTATTGTTATTTTCCTCGTATTATTCCTTGTGTATGCTGTAGGATCTTGTTCTAAGTGTGTTCGAATTCTATTCGATCGATTGTTGAAAATTCCTTATTTATAAACGATAAAGGATAATCATTGTTTCATAAAACAGATGTTAACAAATGTTTCTCCTCCAAGAATGAATTTTCATTAGAACAAGTAATTTTGGCTCTATCGTATAACGATTTAAATATTCCCTTTTTTACATTAATAGTGTGATTTGATTTGAAATTTAAATATCTATTGGTGTGTGTTGGTTTTCTATACAACCTGAGTTTCATATCGAGTATCGTTCTTAGAGATTATAACATTCAGGAAAGGTAGCGTTTATTATATTCCTTTCCATGATAAATGTGATTGTCCTGTTCTTTATCGTTTATATCATTTAGGAATGTGCTCCAACATACTCTGATCCATGAGGTCATATTGAGATATACATCATCTACATACCTCCATCATACTGTGGGTTTTAAAATTTTGTTTAGAAATGATATTTGTTTCAAAATCTTTCCATAAATAATATCGGCTAAGAATGGAGATAAACTAGAGCCCATTTCTAGACCAAAATTTTGTTTATATGAATTCATTATTTAGTTGAAAATATTGTATTATCAGTACATAATGTTAATAACTCTATTATAGCCGATATGTTTAGTCTTGTTTCTAGTTGCCATAAATCAATCACTCCCTAATTTTTTCTTGACTATACTTAAGTCTTATTTAATGGCACAATTCCTAAATAAACTATTTATGTCAAAACTTACCAAAGTATTATTTGAATTAAATTCAATATTTGATAATTTATTTAAAAAATAGTTGTGTATTTTTTATGAATGTGTCATTTTTTATTTGTAAATAAAATGTTTAATAATTGTTTTAAAATATTTAATAAAAATTTTGATAGTTCATTACAAGGAGAAATTCATGGTACTAAAATGGGTCTAAGTGGTATATTCGTTTTATGAATTTTCGGTACTTCGGTACTATAAAAATTAGGAGTCTTACTGTAACGAGGTGTAATTAAGCCTCTCTGATAACTTGTTAAAAAATTTTTAAACTTGAATAAAGTTCTATATATTTTTTTCCAAAGGCTTTGTTGGATCGTTTGGTTAATTTTGTATAAGGTCCGTTATTATTAGATCTTTAAATTTTTTTTCGTATTGAATTTTATCTATTATCACAGTTAAATTCCCCTTGTCTGCTGGTAGGATGATTATGGAGACATCATTTTTTAAAGTTCTTTTAGCCTTTAGTTCCGCTTTGCTTATGTTTTGGTCAATTTTAGAGATTTTTCCAATTCAAGTTTACATAACACTCTGTATAAACGTATTTTTATCTTTAATTGTGGCTAATTCCATTTAAATAGTAATTAATTTAAAATGCCACAAGAAAATAGCTTCAGAACAATTTACTAAATATTGTTTTTTATTGTAAGTGAGAAACATGGATCAGGTATTAGAAGATTTAATAAAATCAAAGGGTATGATTGTTTAACGTTTATAAACATAATGAGAGAATTGACCGTTTTAATTTTTGTTACAATGAAGGCTTTTTTAAGAGGTTAAAATTAAGTACATCGACAGTGATCTTTATTCTATAAATAGTAAACAGTAGCAGTATATGATTCCAAAATGAAACATTATATAGGTATATATATTTCTGTATTCTTATTAGGAAGTTTTAATAAATATAATAGAAATGGGTTGATACTTTGAAATTCTGATTATACAGAAAACCCATACAGACTACAATAACCAATCCAGGAACAAAAATTTCTATGAGTTCATTATCATAAACCAGATATGTAGCAGAACTTTTTATGTATGAAAGAAAAGGTTTAGGTACTATTGTATCCAATGGAAGTAGCTGTAAAGTTGAAAATATTCAATCGTTCTAATCTGTAGCAACATTCTATAACCTTGCGAGAAATCAAAATGAAGACCTGACTGGGTTTACTTGTCTACTTGTTTCACCAACGCTTCCAAATCTTCTTAAGTCGAAATATTTTCTAGAACATCTCTTGTAGTGTTAAAATTTTCATACCAATTTTGGCAAGAACTCCAAGCATAGCTCCATACGGACTATATTTAATGCCAGAATGGTCAGCTCAGTTCTATGGCAAATTGTACAAATCAAAGACCTCTTATTCACTTGTTTGTTTGGTTGCTTTTTAAGGGTGGTTTTGGCATACCGTGTACTATCTTTAATATGTTCGCATGGAGCATAGTTCTTCTATAATTTTTTTATGAAGAATTACCGACCATTGTCGCTTTCAGAAGACTAGGAGCCCCAAATGCATAAATATGTCTAGAAGAACTAATGAATGTTTTTAACGCCGTAATTAATAGTATCTATTGAATTCATTATGTGCTTGGGCCTGCACATCTGTCAAATCTATTTGCCATTTACTATTTTTTTTAGATATTATAGATTTCATTACCAAACCTTTTTGAGAACTTTAGATTTTTTTTTAGATACAGTTCATGTTCTTGAACCTCTGCTGTAATTCTTCCAACATTCTTGTTTTACCGTCATGTAGGTGAGATTATTGTTAATAAAAAAATACGAAGCATATGCCAGATCAGGACAGAAACATTTGTGATTGTCCAAATCAACACTGCAGACTAAAGGACTTATTATGCAAGAGGTAAACAAAGGCTTACGTGTCGATCGTTACAATTTGAATCCATTACTTTTACCAAGTTACTCTGCATAATGTATACAATTATCGGTAAAAGTAAAAAATAAAGATTTTTAAAAGAATATTTCTTACATTTTCAGGAGGATAAGCAATTTTGGACATTTTTCTTACATAAATTTTGAACTTTTTTGTTTATTTTTACGCCTTGTATTATGATGAATATTATTTTTTCTATTTTGTTTTTCTATTAAATTAATTTTTTTTTCAATTCGTCAATTTTTGGTATCTTTCTTTGTTTTTCTATTTCAGCTCTTCATTTGGAAAAACGTACAATGGGAAAATTTAATTAAAAATAAAATTTGACTGTACAACAAAGTTCTCCAATGATGGGACTCTTTTGATGAGTTGATGACTTTTTTTTGTCTTTTAGTAAAATTCTTGCAATTTTCTGGTACTTGATTATGACTGCTTTTGACTGACGATAACTTTTTTAGGTACGATTCGCTTTTTGGTAAAAAAATTCATTCTTTTCGCAGCAATAAAACTTTTAGTAGGTCAGCTAGAAGCTATCTTTATATTGTCTTAACTTAACTAGAATTACGAAAGTAGTTAAAATAAAATAAAAGTTTTTTACAGAAACTCTGTACTTTACATAGATAACTGCTTTGTATATTAAAAACCAACCTCATTTTATTCTCAGAAACTAAAAACACAAAGTAACTGAACGACAAACCGCCTGCATACTAAAAATCCACTAAAGACCAACAAGCTGAACATTATTTGAAAGTTCCTCTTGTGTTTTTACGCCCTCGAACGATCCATTCCTGACCTGATTCTCATGGGCACACTCTATGCACAGCATAAATTAATCCTCTTGCTGGGGAAAGGCTCGTTAAGAGACTTTTTATAATGTGATAAAAAACTTCTTGCATGTACGGAAACGTGTCAAGTCCAGTAAATTTTGTATGCAGAGGAAACAACGACGGCATGCAGACTTAAGAACACCGACTGCTGTAATTAATAAATTTTAGAGGAGATAAAACTATCTACACTTAAAGCAAAAATTTTTAAGGAATCATATTTTTATTCACGTTAAAAACTAGTAACTTAAACATAGGAAACGGAGCTTGTTGCCGAGTGGTAAGTACTCTTCTAATATATTTGGCAACGACGTTTGATGTGTCTACGTGATTCTAAATAGTAGTTGCAACTTTATAAAGACTCTCAGTTATGTCAGAGTAACAGGGGGAAGTGCACGTGTTCAAATAAAAATACATAAAGAGAAAGTACCTAACTTATAACTTATAACTTTCACAGTATGATTGTAATATTTTTTAACCTATTGGTAATTTAAAAAATGAAAATCCTATTATATTAAACTATAAACTTAATCCTATTAGAAGTGTTTGTTAAAGCAAAGCTTCTATACTGGCGTTGTATTTTACTATTTTCTCTATAGTGAAATGCTGAGCCGAGCATCACGGAACTAGTGCTCCAAAATGCAGTCGTCATGAGTAGCTCTTCACATCGATTCACTACTTTTGATTAATTCGTTGCTAGTCATCATACATTTACTATAAGCAAGTTTAAATTAAAAACGATATGAGGAATAACTAACAAAATACAGAGATTGAATGAAAAATGAGAAACTTAAAGTATGAGAAATAAAAGATCCATGCTAAAACTCGATTTGTATCGATTCTGGAACGTCAAAATTCATCATAAATGTCTGTGACTCGAAAACACATTACCCTTTAGGTGAAATACCATATACAGGACGAAGCAAAAATACAGTAGCCAAAGGTCTTGCATCTCAAGTTGTAAAGCAACTCGTTTTGCCCAATTATAATGCAAAGAGGAATGTGACTTGAGATAACTATTTTACTGATCTTGCTCTTACACATGAATAGATTTGTTCGTTGGGAACTTCTATCAAACAAGAACTGTTTAGAGAAATCTTCAATTTTCGGATTTACTCTAGAAGCTTCTCTTGTTTCTTACGTTCCGAAAAAATAAAGCAATGTCCTAGTCCTGTCTACAATGCATCACAATGCTTACTGTGCAGATGATGTTGACCAAAAACCAGATATGATTTTCTATTAAAATAGTAGAAAATGTGGTGACGATATGCTCAAATGGTTAATAAATATATGTGCAAAAGACGAACTAACCGTTGGCGTTGGCATTTTGCATTTTTTATCAATATTTTAGACATGGCTGGGGAAGCATTATTTATTACTTGGACAAATTTACATCCCAAATGTAACGAAAATAAAAATGAAAAGCGAAGATTGTTTTTTACAACGACAGCAGAAAAACTAGTGTTGCCTTGAATTTTGAGAAGAAAATCAAGGGGATTACAATGATGGGAAACAAAACGGTGTATTTAAAAATGCTTACAGGAAGTTAAACCATATAATAAAAAGCAAAAATTTGAAAGACCTTTAGTTTTATCAAGGAAAAGATGTTACATGTATCCAACAAAAAAGAATTTTGTTTTTTTTTATGTCTATTTTTATTTTTTTACGTCATAATGTTCATTTGTCATAACAATTTGCTATTCTAGTTGGAAATAAGCTAATCTTGTGATTTAGTCCCAAATAAAATAGTAAATTAATATGACAAAGTATTATATTATGCGTTACATTCATTTGTTAAGATTGTTTTTATTGATACCTTATACATGGGCTGCCAATTACCATAATCTTTTCTCAAAAGGGTTGTCACACAATAATGAAAGGCAAAAACACCGTAATCTTTTTCAAATCACCCTTTTTTCAAATAAAATGTCCACAAAGTTTTTATTTATTTAATAATTAAGTCTTTATTTGGCTCCAAATGTTTACTTCTAAATAATTGCTATTATTTTCTCTGTGTTAGTTGATCATTATCATCAGTGGCATTACAGCTCATCATGAGCCAAAGCCTTCTTCAGAACAATCTTCCATTCGCCCCTGTCTCTGGCAACTCTTCTTCATGCTTTAACTCCGATGGATTTTAGACCTTCCTCTATGTTATCTTGGTACTTAAGTTTTGGTCTTCCTCTGGATTGTCTTTCCACTGGTCCTCTTTGGTCGAAAATTTTTCTGATCGTTGCATCTTTATCTCATACATGTCCTATTCATCGAAGGCGTGCTTATTAAAATTAAATAAATTTTACAACGCCAAGTTCCCCAAAACTTCTGTATAATTCAGAGTTGTGCGCTTACGCCACAAACCCTGTTCTTGTACTCCTCCATATATTTTCCTTAGAATTTTTCTCTCGAAACGTCTACGCAGTTCTTGGTCGTTCTGTGTAAGTGACAACGTTTCTGACCCGTATATTAACACTGGCCTTATTATTGTTTTATATATGGTAATTTTAATTGTTCTGGGTAGTTTTGGGGCTATATGTTTTCTCAAGCCATAATAGCATTTATTGACAAGCACTATTCTTCTTTTAATTGCTTTGCTGCATTTTTGTCTTTAGTCAGCAGCGAGCCCAGGTAGATGGAGGTATCTACACCCTTCAGTTCCAGGTCATCAATTAATAGTCTAGGTATCTGATTGCTTTATCTAGTACACTACATATACTTGGTTTTCTGTACGTTTTTTTAATTCCATTCCGCTCCGATCAGAGATTCCGTGGATCTAGCAATAATGTCTATGCCATCTGTATATCCGACCACTTGTACAGATTAAATAAAGATGGTGCCATTCGTAATAATATGGCACTCTTGAATTAATTTTTCTAGTGCAAGGTTAAATAAGAGACACGAGAATCCATCTCCCTGTCTCAGTCAATTTTTACAATGGAAGTGTCGTAAGAAGTCGTTTTGGATTCTGACTACACTTTCTACGCCTGTGAGTATAAGTTTCGTTAGTTGAACAAAATAAAGCGGCATTTTAAATTCCACCATAGCCTGTAAAAGTTTTTGTCTGTTGACTGAGTCGTATGCGGCTTTTAAATCCACGAAGATGTGGTGTGGTGGGTGTCGACTCCGAACTCAAGCGTTTTCTCAAGAATCTGCCTAACTGTGAAGATTTAATCCGTTGTTGATTTATTGGGTCGAAAACCGCACTGGTTGTTTCCAACTAGTTGTTTAGTATAGGGGATCAATCTTCTGTAAAATACGTTGGACAATACTTTACATGCTACGGTAAGTAGGGTACATTATACCTAATTTCCTTCCGTACTACAGATTTTGGTTCCTAATTTATGCATGTGTTTAAGAAGGTTATCACCACCATTTTTAAAGAGTTCGGCAAGATTGTCCAAACCAGGGGCTTTGTTATTTTTCAGTTTTGTGAAACAAAACAGTGTATTTTCCTCGAGAGGAGAAGAGGCTAGCATATTTTGAACGATACGTGCATTTGAAGGAGATCATTAAAGACGATAGGCTCGCAATAATTTGTTGTAAGATTGCTGATTACCTAGGGGACTGCTAAGACCAGATAGTGTAGGCTATAATAACAAGGATTTGGGCAACTCATGATCAGAGAGATAGGTTTACTATTCGTCAGTTTTTTCTTTATTAATAATACATATTTTTAACAATTTTTTTAGAAAAGATAGAAATATTTTGATAAGGACACTAAGATAAGACACTTTGATAAGAATTTTGATTTGAAATTTTAATTTATATTGTATGTACCATTAAATTTTGAAGGTTCACGTACGTAGAATAAAATTTTGATAATCATTATACGAGACATTTTTATTGAAGATATTTGAGTTTTGAATTTTATTTTAATATATTTTTATTTGAATATATAATTTATCATAATATATGTTTTTTATTATTTCGGTATTCTTTGGACCTTACCTATCATATGTAAAGCATAGATATTGAAGCACGAGTATAACCCTAAAATAAGAGAATCAAATAGTGTGATAGAATCCAAATTGCATGTGTTTAAGAAGGGTGTCACCACCATTTTTAAAGAGTTCGGCAAGAAGGTTTTACATACCAGGGGATTTGTTATTTTTTAGTTTTTTTTGTGAAACAAAACAGTGTATTTAAAAATACTTACAGGAAAATATATACATATATATATATATATATATATATAATATATATATATATATATATATGTATATATATATATATATAATATATATATATATATATATAATATAATATAAAATTAATATAAAATTAATGTTTCTTGGGTTTAGGTTCAATAAAGATATTGTTACATGTGGAACTAGATTTTATTTTCCATTGCAATATAATATATATATATATTATATATATATATATATATATATATAATATATATATATATATATATATATATATATATATATATATATATATATAAAATACTGGATATATGAAATACTTGAGATCTATACTACAAGACAATTCTTATCCCATAGGGCTGTTAAATAAACTCATTTTCGGTTCCCCTTTTCCTTCACAAGTTTCTGTCAACCAAAATTTTCATAACAATGAGATCCGACAATTGACATTGACACATAACGCATCAATATTACCATCTAAAATAACTTATGGTTGCCTACCCAACATTCCATTTCTGACACCTAAGCTAATGAACATCTCCAAAAATGTTAGATGCTTAAAAATTATAACCAAAAATGTGAAAACGGTATCGAAGCTTTACACAAAAATAAAATATCCTTTCACAATACAGGAGTCATCGAATGTTGTTTATTCTATACCGTGTACTAATTGTAATAAAATTTACATAGAAGAATCATCTCGTAATTTTCACAGCAGGGTGATATTACATCGTAGCGATGTAAAAACCAAAAAAATCAATGCATGTGCATTGACAGAACATGCACTAACTCTGAAACATGAATTCAATTTCGATGATTCCTGTATTTTGGCAAAAGAAAAGAACCATTCAAAACCAGTTTTTTTGGAAATGTGTTTCATAAAATCTAGCACATCTTGCATCAACAAAAAGTCTGACATAGACAAATTAAGCAACATTTATTGTTATTTACTAGAATTTTTACTACTTCTTTATTTACTACCAAAAATAAAATAAATATTTACCTGTACATAAATTACACCTCTATATATAATATGTTGCATACCATTAAGTCAGGTTTAAAAAGTATAGTTACCTAAGAAGGGCCTCTAGTATTTCTTGAAAAGAAAGATAACATCAATTACACCTAATTACATATTAATTACCGTGTTTTTACTTTCCATTCTCTGTATGAGTTAAAACACACCAGTAAAACATGCCATCAACTAAGTTTTACTATTCTTACAATAAATTTTAAAAATTTTATAATGTATTCTGTCCATAATTATATATTTTAATGTGTGTTATAAATATTGAGTGTCAATGCTTATATAACTAATCTTAACGACTAGTAAGTTACACTGAAGAATTGTGATATTATTTAAATATTTACATATTCGTCTTATTACAGTGTCTTGAAAAAGGAATAAAACCATTCGGAAAGCTCGACAAAAAGTCAAAAGAGTGTTTTTTTAACATCCCGGCCAATATTCTGACTGCAACCCCAATAAACTGTGTTGCTTGTTTAATATAATATATATATATATATATATATATATATATATATATATATATATATACATATATATATATATATATATATATATATATATATAATATAAATATATATATATATATATATATATATATATATATATATATATATATATATATGTGTGTGTGTGTGTGTGTGTGTATGTGGGTGTGAAAAGTGAAAATTCAAATAGAGTAATAATCTCAAATCCACCTCTGCTAGCCATCTCTGTTGTCTATTTCAAACTCATTTTATTTTCCTCGGAAAGTTTTTCTACGAGTAGCGGTGAAACAGCAGCTCCATTGTAACATCGACACAAAAAGGACATCATACTTATTTGCACACATCCATCTGTCCGCTAAAGTAAGCGTGGAGGTTGGTGTGCGAGGCAAGTTATCAAAGGTAATGATGGTGGAGCGTTTCGTCGCAATTACGTCAACAAGTATGTAGAGAAACATACAATCGAGGTGACAGACTATTATTGCTCTCTGCTTTGCTGTGGATATTACATTTCCAATACAATGGTGTACTGTAAAGTAGGCACATATGAGATGTCAACCGGTAGTGCGGTTAAGGGATGTAAGGAGAGTGTAGTGTGTAATTTGTTTTAATTGGGACTGAAAAAGTTATCGATTATGGAAGGCATGCGCCAGACAATAGTTCACTTATAATTTAAAATTTATTTCTGTATCCTGAATAAATTGAAATTCAATGGGACCACAAAACGTAGTGTAGTTATTTTTTATAGCCCGATTAAAGACAATCTAAAGATAATCTTACAATAACATAAACAGACGATTGAAAGCGGCTTTTAGTGTACAGGAAAATATTTTTTTAAAAGTGTTTAATTTTTTTTTAAATCCTTGTATGTAAAAAAATATTGAAATAATAAACAAATGTTATACAGTGTATTGTACTGTACATTCTTTAATTTTCCTTTCCTAACATTTGCATTAAATCTCCCACTATTATTTTAACATCCTGCATTTTAATGAATTTTAAACGATTGTCTTTGTAGAACGTTTCAATATAGCTCTCTCTGGTTTGTCAACATTGGAGCATAAACTTGTATAATATTAATTTTTGGTTTGTTTTGGTTTAGTCCTATCAATATAATATATTTCAGTTTAAGTACAGGACGAAATTTACTACCGATTCATAAAAATTTTTATTTAGTAATATTTCGACACCATATTCGTGTAAACCATATTGACTTTCTGAATAATATATTGTTTTATTAATAATTTTTATCTTTCTTGGATCGGGCCATTGAAGGTTGCTGATTCCTAATATATCTATATCCAGTCTTTCCATTTCTTAAACTTCATTATGTACCTTTTCAGCTTGATGTAGACCTAATCTAGGCCTGGGCGGCTGGTGAGCCCCCTACAGCAAAAAGTTTAAATGTCCAATTCTAAGAGACGGATGCGGCCGACTCTAGAACTTTCACTTTGCTAGCAAAACTGCCACTGCGCTCCTTTGCTGGTTTAATCAAATTGATCACATATTAACATCTTAGCGATGGGCATCCTCCGTAACGGATATTAGGACTTATGGGGGCGCAAATCACTATTTGGACCATTTCTGGGTTATGTCAAAAACAAAACAAAGAATATCAATGGCAAGAAAACAGAAAGGCGCCAAACAAAGAAAATGGAAGACATATATATTTAAAAATCCTAAAAAGAAAAACAAGTACCAGCAGAAAATAAAAGTAATATTAAATGAAAGAGGAGAACAAAATAACATTGAAGAAGAACAGAATGTCATCCAAACGACAATTACAAATATGGCAAAGAAAACATTAGGTGAAACCTCAAGCAAAAAAAAAACGAGGAATGGTTTGACCAAGATTGCCAACAAGTAATAAATAGCAAAAATGTCATCATCATCATCCTCATCCAGCCTCAAAAATTCACTGCTGAACATAGGCCTCTTCCTCATGTTTTCAACCCCGTCTATCTTGCGCCGCTCTTATCCAGTTTTTATTGAGTCTTCTTAAATCGTCAGTCCATCTTGTAGGTGGTCGACCGACGCTTCTCTTGTCTTCCCTTGGCCTCCATTCCAATAACCCCTTTGTCCATCGCCCATTTGTCATTCTGGCAATGTGTCCTGTCCATTCCCATTTTAGTCTGGCTATCTTCTCGATGATATCAGTCACTCCGGTTCTTCTCCTGATGTGTTCGTTGGTTATTCTATCTCGCAGAGGTATTCCTAACATGGACCACTCCATTTTTCTCTGCGTGACTCTGAGTTTGGTAGCTGCTGCTTTTGTTAAGGTAAGTGTTTCTGCTCCCTACGTCAAGACTGGAGGATGCACTGATCAAATACCTTTGTCTTTAGGCATGTGGGCAGCTCGCTTTTAAAAGTTTCTCTCAGTTATCTAAATGCTGCCCACCCAAGGCCGATTCTTCTCTTCAGTTCATGAGTCTGGTTATCCATGCCAATCATAATTTCATGTCTCAGGTATTTACATATATCTACGAGTTTTATTTCTTTCCCACCAATACTGATGTTCTGGTTGGGTACCAAATTGGTCATGATTTTTGTTTTCGAGATATTTATATTTAAACCTACATTTTCTGTAGCCACAACGAGTTTTTGTACCGTCTCTCTTGACATACCTAGATCTTCAGCTATTTTAAGTATATCATCGGCGAAACTTAAGTTGTTTAGATATTCTCCATCTATTTTTATTCCCTTTGTCATCCAATCCAAATTCTTAAAAGCATATTCTAGCACCATATTAAAAAGTTTAGGTGACATTGGGTCTCCTTGTATAACCCCCCCCCCCCGTTCTATTTTTATGCGATTACTGTTAGTATGTAATCTGACAGTGGTTGTTGCCTGCAGGTATATTTTGTATAATAATTTAGTATATCTATAATTTAGCCTGCATTCTTTAAGCGCCTGTAATATTTTGCTTAGCTCAACTGTGTCAAAGGCTTTGTGAAAATCGATAAATATTAGAACTAGAGGTTTATTGTATTTCACTGCTTTCTCTATTAGGGTTCTTATACTTTGTAGATGGTCATTTGTTCCGTAACTTTTTCGGAATCCTGCCTGTTCCCTTGGTTGATAAGTCTCTAATTTTCTTTCCATTCTCTTAACTAGTATTCGCGTAAACAACTTATATATGGCTGAGGAGGCTAATCGGTCTATAATTCTCTAAATTTGCTTTGTCTCCTGCTTTGTGTAATAGAATCATAGTAGCGTTGTTCCAGTCTGTTGGAATGTTGGCACTGTGAAGGCAGATATTGAAAAATTGTTTAATTTTTTTAAGTAATACATCCCCTCTAATTTTTAGTGCTTCTGATACTATTGCATCTTCACCCGGGGTTCGATTATTTTTTATAAATGTAGCTAGACCGATATGTCTACAAAGGGATTCTCGATTAAATAAAAGGACATATCAATAACACAGAAAAGATGCAAAGAAAATATGTAGAATAAAAAAGAAAGAAATGTTAAATATAAAAATACAACAAATTACAGTATATAATAACAAAAGAAAGACTAGAAAATTTTACAAGTAAACCAAGCAATACACCCAAGGAGAAATGACAAGATTAACAGTTTGCAAGGATAAAAATGGAGCAATTATCAGCGAGAAAAAGGAAATAATGAAAAGGTGAAAGGAGCATTTTCAATAGCTGGTAAATCCATCAAAAGAACAAAACGAAAATTAACAAATAATTCACCACACATTAGAAAAACTAGTTAAGCAACCAACATTGGAAGAAACGATAAACGTCATATAACATCTAAAAAATAACAAAGCACCTGGCACAGATGAAATAGCTGCAGAACTGATAAAGAATGGTGTACATGCAATATGGATGCGTATCCATAAACGAATCGACCGCATATGGACACTGGAAATCATCCCAGAAGATTGGAAAGTAGGAATCATACTTCATATGTACAAAGGGGGAGAAAGGGAGAAAAACGACTCTACAAAAATTATAGGGGCATAACAGTTTTAATTGTCGTCTACAAGATATTATCAGGAATTATATACAGCCGCCTAGAATGGTTTTCGAAGGGTGTGATTGGTGAATACCTAATAAGTTGGTTAAACTTATACAAATGACTCTGATGGGTTCCAAAGCTATGGTGGGAATATGTGGAGATATGACGCAGGTCTTTGATATTGAAAATGGAGTTAGACAAGGTAATGCCTTATAAACAACACTTTTTAATCTAACTTTAGAAGCTGTTGTTAAAAAATGATATAATATAGCCGGATATAAACGGCTGTATTACTACAATATCAATGCAAATATGCTAATATGCGGATGATGTTGCCATAATAAGAAGCCGCAATAAAAGAGTATTAAACAAAAAAGTTATAGAACTGAAATGCAAAGCTGCTACGTTTGGTCTATATATAAATTAAAGCAGAACAAAATATATGGAGTGCACAAAATCAAATCAACATGAAAATCTGAAGGTAAACAACCATACCTTCAAATGTACCATCACTTTTTCATACCTAGGCTCAATAATAAATGACAACAACAACATCAGTCAAGAATTACAAGCACGGATTCTAAGCAATAATAAGTGCGTTTATGCATACAAAGAATTAATGAAAAGTAAGTTACTGAATCGTGAGTCCACGCTTAGAATCTACAAAACAGTAGTTAGACCAGTAGACCCTCTTAATCACTGATGAAAATCAACTGAGAATATTTGAGCGCATAATACTAAGGAAGATATTCGGACCAACCCAATGCAGCGATGGTTCGTGGAGAATTAAAATAAACCATGGGCTAAATGAACTAATGCAGAGCGCAGATATTGTTAGATTTGTAGGCACTGTACGAAAAGAAAGTACATATGTGGGAAATTATTAGTATAATTTCCGTGTATGTGGACTGTATTATATAGGGCTGGTTCAAATAAAATTAGGATAAGTAGTAAAAGGTATACAGACAATAGTAAATTAAGTTTATAGAAAGTCTTACCAATATTTTTTCTGCTCCACACTCTCACGGTTGTTTCTGGTCTTCACTCGTAGTTGTTCTTCACCCGCGAAATCTGTCCGATGCACCGGTTTCTGAACACCTGTTTCCCAAATATATCACGATATAGAGCACACTTTGTCTGTTCACGATTTAATACAGTATTTTCGATATTTCTCGTGTAATTAAAGCGGGAAAGAGGTAATTACGATAAAAAAACAGCCAAGATAGATGCTGGTCATCTTGATAAGCGAAGAGAGAGAGAGAATAAAAGAGAGAGTACGACTGGCTCTAGCGGTGGCTAGATTAAAAGAGAGAGCGTCTGGCTCTAGCGATGGCCAAACTAAGAGAGTGAGAATGGTCTGTCCTTAGACTCGTTTCAAGTCTCGTTGTCTGTCTCCAAGAGAGTGCGTTTCTTCTTTGCTATCTTAGAACTGTCTGTATTTCTTAAGGGAGGGAGTTGAACTGTAAGTAGGAAGGGTTATTAAGGGTTGCACTAAGATAATTATTGTAAAATTGTGATATAAGGATAGTTAATAATACAGCGAAAAAATGACACGATTTTTCGCATGTGAGAGAATTGAACAGTTACAAAGACTAAACTGGCTTGGTCACCTAGAAAGAAAGCCAGATAATCGAGCTGTAAAAGTAGTCCAGAGATGGAAGCCCCAAGGAAACATTACAACCGAAAGGCCCCGTAAAAGATCGATAGACGATGTAGAGAGAGATCCTAAAACCATGAACATCAGACAGGGACAAAGTAAAGTATCCTACAGGGCAGAATGGAAGAATATTGTTAAGCAGGCCAAGACTCACAAAGGGTTATAGCGCCATTAGAAGAAGAAGAAGAGTTTACTTCTCAGTTTTACTCAAGATGGACGAAAAAGCCAGAAAACGTTCGTTATGAACATAAATTTCCTATTTATATATTTATTTAGCGTATGGCTACATCACAGGTTCATATATACATATAATATAAATTATATAAGTTACAAACAACAATAAATACAAAAATATTATTCTACAAACAAACATCTAGATTATTAATATATTCGATTGACTCTTTTGTAGCAGCCAGGAAATCTGAAGGGTTGCCGTTATAGGATCTAATCGGGCATTCCTCTACCATGTGTTTTACTGTTTGCCTTTCGGCGCCGCAGTCGCAATTTGGTGATTGTATTTTTTCCCATCTAAAAAGTGAGTCGGAACATCTGCCACAGTTCGTCTTTATTGTATTGAGTGTGCTTCAAATTCGTCTCGGTTGGTTGAAGCCCTCAGCTTTGCTTGTAATACATGGCATGTTCCAGTTAGCTGGTGCAGCGTTATTCTCCCATTGTTCTCTCCACCGTTCAGTTACACTAAAGTTTTGATCTACAGCCTTTTTGCTGTTTTTAGAGGCGGGTGTCTTGAACGGAGCCTATTTATGTCTCTGGTGGAAGTTCCGACATGGGAGCGGAGCTTAAGATCAGTATTGATTTTTGTTAATTTTCTGACAAGGGCATGTTCCCGGCGGATGGGTGGTGGAGCTATATGACTCAAAGCTGGTAACCAGTAAGTGGGCGTGGCCTTGATTGTGCCCGATATAGTTCGCATGGTTTGGTTGAGTTGGACATCAACACGGTGAGTATGTGGACTGTTTATCCATACTGGTGCACAGTATTCCGCTACGGGGTATACCAATCCTAATGCTGTCGATCTAAGTATGGGTTCTGAGGAGTCTCATGTAGTGCCGCAGAGCTTTTGCAGGATGTTGTTACGAGTGCGGAGTTTTGCATCAGTCTTAGTAAGATGCTGTTTAAAGTTCAGCGTTCTGTCAAGTGTAACACCTAAGTATTTTGGGTGTTTATTATACTTAAGGAGTCTATCCCCAAAATTGATTTAAGGTTGATAGTTGGCCATCTTGTTGTATAAATGGAAGCAGGACACTTCTGTCTTAAATAAATTACCTGTTGTGATCCAGTTGTATATTTAATTTCATTTTTTAATTAAATATATACCAATTACAAGAGAAGTTTTCACTTAGAAGTCAAAAGTTTTTTTTATATTTAATTACGTTCAAAGCATTTTAATTTTCCTAGCAATAATTAAATTCCCTGTTTACAATTAAAGCTGTATCTCTGCAAAATCACCCCCTGTCAATTCTGCTTCGGTCTTTTGTGGAACACAAACTGGATATTTACGTAAAAGAACAAACATTTTGCATGTTTTGACAAAAGAAACGTTCTGTTACGTGTTTGTCGTATTATACCTGCAGGCCATTATCAATTTCAAAACGTGGAGATGTCGCTGTTGTCTATATATTTAATTTCCTTCGGTACACCGTAAAAATTTATGATTTTTAAGGAAATATTAATATTTTTACGATGTATATAAGTATCGGATTTTGGTTATTAATTTTAAATTAGATAAATTTCTGTAACTGACTCTGGCAGTAAAATAATTTTTACCTTTAAAATATGTTTTTACCTAACGAAAAGTTCTACTCAGGAAATTTCGGGTAGCAAACATTAAAAAAAATGGTTTTACCAATGTTTTGTGTAAAACTTAAGAGGTAGCTGGTTAGAAAAACTGCAATATTTTGACTATAAATAAAAGTAGCGAAAAATAGCAAATATTTAATTTTAAATAAATTGCAAGAAGTATTTAGCTTGAACTCATTACTGTTAACTGTACAAAGAACGTATATATATGTATATATATATATATATATATATATATATATATATATATATATATATATATATATATATATATATATAGTAGTTATGAGTTTCTTGAACCGTATTATATTTAATATAAAATTAAAGTTTCTTGGGTTTAGGTTCAATAAAGATATGGTATATGTGGAACTAGATTTTATTTTCCATTGCAATCAATAAACGTTTCGGCAGGAAACCCTTGCTTTTGTCAAGATTCTAAAATGTGTATATATATAAGGACAAACAGATATTGTAAAAAATATATATATGACTTACCAAAACGTAAAACGTGACACAGACATTAACGAACTGACATATAAAAGTTGATATCTGATATCTCATTGTTTACTGTCATTGAATGCAGGAAACGATAGGACGTAGAGGTATGTTCTCCTTGTGTGTTTTAGGTAAACCATAAATTTTTGGTGGAATACCATGTACTAACTGTGAAGGTGTCTATGTCGGTCAGACCAGTCAACTGCTTCAATCCAGAATTCGTTCTCAAAAATACGACAAGAACAACTTCACTGCGCTCACAAAACATGAAAGCGGGAAGAAGCATAAATTTGATTTTGAAAACATCAAAATTTTAAAAACAGAAAAAAACAAAAAGAAGAGGGAGATATACGAATCAATAGAAATAAAAAGAAACACCAACGCAATAAATGACAAAAAAGATACACAAAATCTAAATAAAATATATTTCAATCTGATTTAAACAATAATAATATAACATCATAAAAAGCTCTTAAAGTCATAACATATCTCCACCTTATCTTTTTCGAAAACATCAACGATACGCCCATATAAAAATAATTATATACTAATGACAGTAAACAATGAGATATCAGATATCAACTTTTATATGTCAAGTAGAAAGAAAATGCAAAAAAGTATTTTTGAAGTGTGTATATTTTAGGCAATTCCTAGCTGAGCGCTTTCGGCTTTACAAAGCCATCATCAGAGCTATGGTCAATTTTTAAATACCACTACAAAGGAGAGATCTCATTTCCTTAAGTTTCAAAATTATGATTTTTTGTAGGAGTTGGAATTCTTAAAACATATAAAAAACATATAAAAAGTCGACACTGGACTTCACAAACACGTTAAAAAATTGAAAAAATTTTTGTCATGGTACGGGTTTAAGACCCGACCATCTATTGATGTGAGGACGTAGACTGAATAGCTCTCTTCAGTCTACGTCCTCACATCAATAGATGGTCGGGTCTTAAACCCGTACCATGACAAAAAAAATTTTTTCAATTTTTTAACGTGTTTGTGAAGTCCAGTGTCGACTTTTTATATGTTTTTTATATGTTTTAAGAATTCCAACTCCTACAAAAAATCATAATTTTGAAACTTAAGGAAATGAGATCTCTCCTTTGTAGTGGTATTTAAAAATTGACCATAGCTCTGATTATGGCTTTGTAAAGCCGAAAGCGCTCAGCTAGGAATTGCCTAAAATATACACACTTCAAAAATACTTTTTTGCATTTTCTTTCTACTTGTCATAAGTGTGTACAAAAAAATATCAGTCTTTTGATTTTTTTATATGTCAGTTCGTTAATGTCTGCGTCACGTTTTACGTTTTGGTAAGTCATATATATACATTTTTTACAATATCTGTTTGTCCTTATATATATACACATTTTAGAATCTTGACAAAGGCAAGGGTTTCCTGCCGAAACGTTGATTGATTGCAATGGAAAATAAAATCTAGTTCCACATATACCATATCTTTATTGAACCTAAACCCAAGAAACATTAATATTAAATATATATATATATATATATATATATATATATATATATATATATATATATATATATATATATATTTATAAGCAAGGTTCCTACATTCGTACAGCCTCTGCCGCCTCTCACATTTCGACCGCCATCGCTCTTTGTCCATCCATTCGTTTTCTTTGATTTCTCTATATCTCATTAGGTGTCGTACATTTTCTTCCCAGGCAACTGAAGTCCTTCCCCTTCTTCTTATTTATTGTGGTATGTAATTTAAAGCTTTCTTTGGCCATCTATCTTCATTCATTCGCTTCACATAACCATACCACACCAGTTGTCTCTTTTCAATTCTGTCTACACTGAAATATACAGTATTTGTCCTCCTTCTAAAATCGTCATTCCTGATATAATCTTTTTTGGATACATCACACGCCACACACCCTTCATTTCTACTACTTCTATTCTTTTTCTATCTTTTTTCGTGATCTGCCAAACTTCTGCCCCATAAGTCATAATAGGCTCTACCAAGGTTCGATAGCTGGTCAATTTTGTTTCTTGTCTAATATTTTTAGACCATACTAGAGAGTTTAGAATGTTAACCGCTTTTTTCCCTGCTGCGTTCTGTTTTCGATGTCTCTTTTGGTAGTGCCTTCTTTAGATATTATAGATCCGAGATATTTATATTCATTGCATGTTTTTGTGTTTCTAATTTCTAATCCTGGATCTTCTTCGTCATCTCCTATTTTAAGATATTCTGTATTTGACACATTCATATTGAGGCCCCATTTTTCATATTCTTTCTTTAGTTTTCTAAACAAACATGTAGTCCATGTCTTCCTCATCATTCGCTACGACTACCTGATCATCTGCGAAAAATAAAGTTGTTAGACATTTACCACCGCCTATGTCTATTCCCATTCCGGATCCTTGCCTTCTCCACTGCTCTAGCGATGATTGAATATATATTTTAAATGAGGTCGGCGATAGGCAAAATCCTTGTTTAAGCCCTTTTGTTATTGGAAATGATTCAGATATAATGTTTTCTTCTTTAATGACACTTCTTGCATTTTTGTATATATTTGCGATAGAATTCACTTACTCTCTATTGAGACCTACCTTCGTCAATGTTTGAAACAGTTTTTTCAAAGGTACCGTATCGTATGCCTTCTCTAAATCTACAAACAATAGGTGGGTAGATAGATTCATTGCCTTCCGTTTTTCGATTACCTGCTGCAGAACGAATATACCATCAGTGCACGATCTTCCTGCTTGAAATCCATTTTGTTCTTCTATGTCTTCGTATTCTGATTCTATTCTTTCTTTTATTATTCGACCGTACAACCTCCCCACTGACCTGATAACAGTAAGTCCATTATAATTAGAGCATTTGCGTTTATCCCCTTTCTTGAATATTGAGCTGATGTATCCAATATTTTAATCGTCAGGGATATTTTGTCCTTTTAAGAATTTGTTAAATAGTTGAACCAACATCTTATGTAATATTTTTGCTACATACTTTACCAACTCAATTGATATGTCTCCAGGTCCTGCCGCTTTACCGTTTTTCGATATTTTAAGGGCATTTTTTAACTCTCCGGTTGTTATCTCAATTATTTGTGCGTGTTCGGGTATTTTTTCCATTTCGATCTCTTGGAATTTACATCTATCCTCTGTCAGTAAGATCTTATAATAGTGTTTCCACTGTTTCAGATTTATTAACTGTAAGTTAGATTTTTCTTTTCATTCTTACCGGAGAGACTTTATCACCTTCCAAGATTGACCAACTTTTGTTACACCCATATACCTATCCACCTCTGCACATCTTCGATCCCCAATCTCATTTTTACTTTTCACTACTTCTATTTTCACATCTCGATTTAATTTTTGATATATCTTGTAATCTTCCTCCTTTCTCGTTGACATCCATTTCTGATAAGCAGTTTTCTTCTTGTTGACTAACGTTTGTATATTCTCCGACCACCATTCTTGATTTTTTGTTTCATGTTTGTCTGTATAACCCAAAGCTTCACTTGCAGCCTCATGAATGCATTTTTTAAGTTGCTGATATAATTCTTCCGCTGATATATTTTCTCGATCCACATTTTGTAGTTTTGTGGCCAGTCGTAATTTGTAAAGAAATTTCGTTGAATCTTCTTTCAAGCTTTCTAGGTTATATTTAGGGGATCTTACTTCTTGTCCCTTTTCTGTATTTTGTACCTGAGTGTTATTGTTTTTGCGATAGTTAACTATCACGTTGGCCATAACTAAACCATGGTCGGATCAAGATTCTAATTTACGGTATACCCTCACGTCAGTTGTTTTCAGCTGTCAAGTTTGTCGTTGAATTACATAGTCGATTATTGAGCCCAGATTAAACGATTAAGCTCTTATTTAAGCTGTCACCTGGCATACGCCTAAGAGACATGGACTATGGTAAAAAGCGACGAAGAACTGTTAGGCCGCTTTGAAAGAAAAATACTTAGGTACATATACGGAGGACTACTAAAAAGCGGGATATGGCGCAGGCGCTACAATTTGGACTTGTATCAATGCTATTAAAAATGCAACATCGTCCGGTCTATCAAAATTAATAGACTAAGGACACCTTTAAGGAATGGTCACTGGAAACTCTTAAATACAGATATTATATCAAGGAACAGTAAGAACCAGGAAGAGAGGCAGGTCAAGATTTAGATTTAAAACTGAAGTTGAAGATGACATGAGGAATCTAGGGGTCAGAAATTGGAAAGCCAGGGCCAAAGATAGGGGGGAATGGAGACTAGTTCTTGAACAGGCCAAGACCCACCCAGGGTTGTAGAGCCAGAGATGATAATGAAACTACCAGAAGTAGCTTACGAACAACTTCTAATATATCTACTTTCAAACAGCCAGTGTTAAAATATTAGCCAGTTGACCACACCATTGTAAACTATAGCGTAAGCACTCAACTTGTCCATCTATTTTGGCGTTAATTTTGTTATTCTTGTATATTATATCTTCGATTGATTTAATGATATCTAACGAAATTTAAAAAAATGAAATCCAAAGATTTCCTACTTGGTAAAAATAAATTTAAATTTATTTTTATCATTACGCTTTCTAAACCTTCCAAATTAGACAGATTGACGAATTAGTCGACAAAGGAATCTACAATAATTTTCATTTTACATGTCGTTCATCACGGCAAAAATTTCTAGTGAATTAGTTTCTAGTACTCAACTTAGTAAAAAAATATAACAGAAAGAAGGTTTAGATTTAATTTCAATGTAGGACATATGCCATTCGCATCGACATGTGGAATGCAAATTGTAGATTCCCTAGAGTCGACTAATTCCTTAATCGGTCTGCTCTGCAAATTGTAGAAAGAGTAGTGGTAAAAATTTCAATTTAGTTTCGCTAAGCAGGAAATTTTCGGATTTATACTGTTGTTATTAGATGGCGTTGTAACGTCTGTAAATAATGATTTTTATAATTCTTGTACTATGACGCGAGAAATTTTATTTTAATTCCTCTGATGGGCATACGTCCCTCTGATGATAGTTAATAAAGTTAAAATATGTATAAGTGGATGGCAGATGCGCTGCATTGAAATTCAATCTAAACCGTCTTTCTGTTCTAGTTTAACCCATTAGCGCCCACGGTATCTTATTTTAAGATTTCATATATTTTGCATTAGATATTTATTGGTAATATGATTTGTAACAAAACTTCAAATTTAACTGTATTTGAAAAAAAAAACAGAATTACTTAGATATAGATATGTACCCAAATGAGTACAATGGGCACTACAGCGACTTAATAGATAATGTACTTAACAAAAAATTAATTAAAATGAAAAGTTTTGAAACAGTCTCTCTCAATACAAAGGGTTATATTACACTTTTCACAACTTCATCTGGCTCTTTGATGACACTTAGCACACCTTAATTGTTTAATAAGTTTTTTTTGAAAGTGACCTCCTTCATATTTTCTAATGGTAAACATAGTATTTCCGGAAGGTCTGGATTTCATATACATTGATTTAGCATTACAACCTAAATAATGTTGTACAAGTAGGTACTCTTTGAAAATTAAGAAGACTAGTTTGTTGACCTTTAGCCAGCTTATACAATCTCCAACTATTTACAATAGTCATGTTTATAAGATTAGTAAAAAGCACCCACCACCATTTTTCCCTCTTATTCCGATGCGGTAACTGTTTAGTTGCTGATCATGTAAGTCGACACCACCCATGGACTTATTATAATTTTTATATAAAGCAGGTTGAGAAACATCCACTTTGGACTTAGCAGTGGTTGACCATCATTTTACTTGTGCTACATGTTCTATAGAGTCGTAATTTATAGCCATAGTCACTATGTTATTATCTTTCCATCTAACAAATAATATACCTCTAGACTTGTCATATAAAAAACGAAGTAAATGAAAGAAACTTACTGTAAATTTATAACGTCGATGTCGAGAAAATAAACAACTCACGTGTTGACCTCATAAACAATAAATCAAAACTAACCAACCAAGCTGAATCATTCAATGAAATCTGTTAAAATTGTCGTCTAAGGGATATTTAGTTTCCTGTAATTACTAAGAATGGCAACTATTTTATTGTAGATGGCACTAGTATGTCAAAATAGCAGCTGTACTTAAATGAGTACAGTGGGCGCTAATGGGTTATTAATTTGTTTATCGCATTAAAGGCGAATAACATCCTTCGCCCTTACTCTATAAAAGGTTTTTTTAAGTTAATTAAGCTAAGGAAGGCCTGTCAATTATATTCTAGTACCTTTTCAGTATTTTTTTTATAACAAACACTGCATTTTTACATGACCTTTTGCTTACACATTGATATACAAGTAATATAATCTCGTTTATTAATTTGGTTAAAATGTTTGTCATTAGTTTCCGCGTGGTGTTTAATATATTCAAGTCTCTTTAGTTTTTCAAATCTTTCTTGTCAGCTTTTTAAAACATCAGGATAAGTACACTTATTTTCAATTCTTTAGGTAGGTTCTTCGTAGTCTTGTAATATTTAGTTAATTATCTGTGCTAATCGGTCTACATAGTTCGAAACTAATTCCAATCTTCACTTCCTTTATTAGATATTTTAATTTCTCCCTTAGATATTATCTGCTGAATTTTCATTTATTAAAAAAAATGGATAATTTTTCCACAAAATGTCATCATTCAATAAGTTTTTTAACTAGGACCTAGAAGAAGTTTAGTAAAGATAACTAATGTAATAAAACAGTTAAATATAGCATTAAATACTATTTACCCTCCCCATTTGAGTAATAAAACATATGGGACAATTTATACCAAGAACAGACTTACCTTTTTTGTGATTTTTAAGAACCCTCTATATAATTTTTTTATATTCCATACATTTTCTAAATATTTACTCTTATTGTATTCATAAGTATTCATGTAATGAATACATTATATTCATGTAATATCTTGAAATACACCATTCCAGCAGCTTTTAAGTAATATGATTATTAGATCACTAACCAATGCAAACAAAGTGTTTACTATGTTAAACAAGTCTGTGGTTTATACGCTTTGTTGGGCTTCTTAAAAGGCAGTTTACATCGGCCAAAGTGACAAGAGAATAAAGACTCGTATATCAGAACATTTAAAATGAATTATTAAATACAAAGACCAAGATATTTGCAATACCAACTATGCTTTCTCCAACCATTCTTTCAACAAACCAGTTCTATTCATCTCTAGATGTTAAGCTCTTACACACTTGCAAAAAGAATAATAGATTGAATATTTTGAAATTTTATGAAATTACTAAAGCTAAATAAAGTGATACTAAAATAGTTTCAAATAAATAGCTTTCACTATTTAAGTCTTACATTTCTATCAACTAAATTAGTGATGATTTAGATGAGTTTTACTCTTAACTTTTTTATTCTTATATATTTTGACTTAATTTATGCTTTCCCTTGCATTGCTTGCCGGGTGTTATTACTGGACTTATTATACCATATGAGGTGCACAGTAAAACACAATAATTTTAAAGAACTCTTAGTACCTTTACCATATCTATCTTATATGGAATAGACTTTAACACAACCCTATAGGGCTTCATAAGGGAGAGTTCCAATAACTGCCTACCCTCCTTTTCCAAAGTCTCTTGTTAAATTCAAAAGTAAGATTGGTTGCTCATTTAAAAAAAATTACATCTACGTTCCTTTTAAAATCACTCAACTGCACATTTATGTTTAAACAGCTTTGGTAGTTAATATTGTTCTGAAGCTATTTTCTTGTGGCATTGTAAATTAATTACTATTAAACTGGGAATAAGCCACAATTAAAGATAAAAATACGTTTATTGACGTTTCAATTTCCACTTCGGAAATCGTTCTCACAATACAAACAGTAAATTAAACAATTTTTTTTTTTTTTTATCTTTAATTGGCTCTAATATGCTTCTTTTTCTTCAGGTACCATCTCCGCTACGGAGGTTGGCAATCATCATAGCTATTTTAATTTTTAAGGCAGTAGCTTTCTTTCTTTAATTCTTCAACTTTTAGTTCAACTTCCTTCTTTTTACCTATTCTTCCTAGTACTCCATTGTTCGTAACTCTCTTTACCCAGGAAACACTCATAATTCTTTTATAGGTCCATATTTCAAAGGCGTTAAGTCGTCTCATTGTGTCTAGATTTAACGTCCATGATTTCACTCCATAGTATAGTACACTATATACGTAAGATTTTGTTATGCGTACTTTAAGGGCTAATATTAAATCTTTGCTACATAGGACCTTTTTCAGTTTCATAAAATTGGAACGTGCTTTTTCGATTCTGACTTTGATTTCTGCAGTCTAGTCATAATTTTTTCTAATAAGTGTTACTAAGTAAGCGTACTCTTTTACTTTTTCGATCTGCTGGCCCTCTACTATCAAGATTTCGTTGGTATTATGGTTGTTTTTACAAATTTTTGTAAACTTCGTCTTTTTGATATTGAGAGAGAGAGAGAGAGAGAGAGAGAGAGAGTCCGTACGATTTACTACACATTACTATTTAACTTATGAGTCTTTCCAGGTCTTATAAACTATCGTCCATTATTACTGTATCATCTGCATATCTGATGTTGTTAAATAAGATTCTATTTACTCTTATGCCGACTGTTTCATTTTCCAGATTTTCATCAGATGTCTCTTTATCTGTGAAGGAGAATAATGCCTCTCTGGTACTTATACAATTGCGGAACCCATATTGTGTGTCACTAATATCCAGCTCCAGTTTAGAGTGATCTGGCGTGGATAATTTTTAACAGAATTTTTAAGGTATGTGACACTAAGCCTATGGTTCGATAGTCACAGCACTCTTCGGCATTGACATTCTTTGGCAAACACACACATGCTGATGTCGACATTTCTCTAGGATTGATTCCCGTAGAATAGATAGCGTTAAACAGTTCTATTATTATGTCCAGGTTTTTCTCGTTGACCAACTTTAATAGCTCGCATGGTAATTCATCTGGACCAGCAGATTTATTAGTTTTCATTGAGTTTAATGTGACTATTCCCTGATTTGGTTATCTCTGGGTCTACATCTTCCTTTTGGCTATCTACAGATGTACTAGCTTCTCTCTGGTCATGAAATAGTTTCTTGATGTACTCTTTCCATCGTATTAGTTTTTTTTTCTGTCTCCAGTATAATATTTCCATTTTTGTCGAGCAATATATTTAAAGTTCTTCTATTTTCTACTCCCGCTAGTTTTTTGACTTTTTTAAGTAGATTAAAGCTGTCATATCTGTTTTACAGTTCTTCTATTTCTTCACATTTTTAAGAGAAGTAAGTTTCTTTAGCCTACCTAATTTTTCTTCTTATTTGGTTTTGAAGCTGTTTATAGCGAATCGTGTTGATAGTTTTCTTTTTTCTCCTTTCGTTCATCAATTCTAGAATTTTCTTGGTCATCCACTCTTTTTTCTTACATTTGATTGTTGTAAGTACTTTTTTACTTGGCTCCAATATAGAGGATTTGACAAATTGTCACTGCTGCTCTACGTTGCAATTATTTCTTGGGTTTCTACCTAGATTTGTGTTGATTTCGTGTTTCAGATTTTCCTTTGTTTCTTTCGACATTAGTTTCCGTATGTTAAGTTTATTGTTGTTGCGGGCTTTTTGTGTCTTTTTTAGTTGAAGTTGAAACCTAGCTATAAGTTAGCTAGGATAGCTAAAAATATTTTCATATCTGTGTTTTATTAGGATGTAGTCAACTTGATTTCTCACAATTTTGTTGTTTTTGTCAGCTAGCGATTTCCACGTATAAAGGCGTCGCTTAGGTAATTTAAAAAATGTATTTGCGGCTAGAACATTATGCTCCTGCCAAATTCTATGACGCGATCTCCTCTGTTGTTTCGTTCAACAAGCCCATATGGTCCTACATCAGGGTAGTATTTTCCTTCGCCAATTTTTGTATTGAAATCACCCATGATCACTGTTAGATCTGTAGATGCTGTAAGATGTAATGTTTTTAAAGTTCGCTATAAAAGTTTTCTATTTCTTCTTCATTTTTGTCAGTAGTTGGCGCATAAACCTGAATCAAGTTCATTTTTCCATGGGTTATCAATAGCTGCAGCATTATAATTATTTCGGACATCGGAACGAAGCCTATTATTGATTTCGTTACTTTCTCACTGAGGATCATAGCAACTTCATATCTGTGTTGAGTGTCGCTACTTCCAGAGTAATAAATTCGTCCATTGTCTGTATTGAGTTCGCCAGAATTGACCCATCTTGTATCGCTAATATCGCTTGTATCGCAAATATGCTTAGCATACATTAATGTTATATGTAAATTCCATTTCATTTTGGGGATTACATATGCTAACTATATATGGCCGAATCGTTTTGATGCCGATTGATAGTATTACAATGCTGACGCATGTAATCAACTCTTTTCCCAGCTTCCTCTTCAAAATAATGTTCATAGGAGAACAACTGGACTTTTTGGGTCTTTTGAAAAGTGGTTAATAGTGAGTCTCATTTATTATTAAATCGGTTTAAATAGTGATTGCGTAGTTTGGAATGTTTTTTATGGCATTAGCAACCCAGCCACTCTACGTGTTTTGGATATATTTTCTCCATTTTTAAATCTAATGACGACAGTGATGTCGAAATGCGTCCTGGAAACAAATGACTAAAGAAATTGTTCTTATAATTTGTGGTTTTACTCAGAGATCAGTAACTGTTATTAAATTTAGAAAATATTATATTAAAGCAACTAATGTTAGCATAAAAGCCGAGTTCTCTGCTATACAATTTGCTTAAGCTATTCATTTTAAAAGAACCTGTTCGTTACAAAAAAATATTCAACCCTTTTTTTATAGTGTAGCTACCTTCCGCGATTTTTTTTCCACGGCGTGTGCGTAACACAAAAGACCTTTTTGAATAAAAACCGATTGCGATCTCTATTTCCGAAAACAAAAGTCTAATCAGGCGCACAGCTGTCACAATGTTCGCCGCCTCTTTGCCTCTCCACTTTGCCGCCCGCGTCCCGTTCTGGGTGCCTCTTTATCACTAACGAACTCCAAAAGTGTCTAATGAGGTTAAAAACGATACTCTGTCTTTGTTTCCGTAACATTTTAAACTCATTATTTAAAAGCGACACTGGAATAATCTTAACATGCCGTCTCTCTCGCTCTGGCCTCTTATCAATGACACAGGGGCGGTTGAAAATAGAAACACTAAACTAGAATTGATGACGTCATAAGTAGTAGTTTTTATTTATAGGACTGTCATGATATTATTCAATTGTTTTGTGAAACATCTCCAATTGTAAGGTATTTATTTAGTAATAAATAATATACGATCAAAGGGTGAGAATAAATCACAAAATTAGAAGCAGCAAACGATAAAATAATATAAATTTTTGTAACAAACTTAATTAAAGTACACCTTTTACACTACGTCACTGATTTGCGCTGTGCAGTAATTACAATTTTACTCAGACACATAAGTCGTCGTTTTGTCGATGTAATGCCTAATTACAAGGAATGTGTCAAACGATATGGTTGGTTGAATGAGCTTTTTTTATCTTTTGTGCAATGGGTTTTACGTTTGTTTTCGATTTTGCCTTATAAGATATATTATTTATTATTTGCTTTAAAATTATTAGTTTAAAATGACCACAAATAAAGCAAAGGGGACTTAAACGCAAAAATAGGCAAAGAAGAACACATAAGGCCGGTAGCTGGAAATCAGAGTCTACATGACATTACCAATGACAATGGTTCAAGGCTGATTGAGTTTGCAGCAGGGTGCAACATGATTATCAAAAGCACCTAATTTGCCAGAAAAAACATATATAAAGTAACATGGAGATCAAATGATGGAAGAACGAGGAACCAAATTGATCACGGATTAATTGATGGGAGGCATTCCAGTAGTATAATAGACGTAAGAACTAGACGGGGACCAGATAGTGATACAGACCATTTCCTAGTAAAGGCCAAGCTCAGAACTAGAATCTCAACACAAACAACAGACAAACAGATGAAGATCGAAAGATGGAATGTGTCTAAATTGAAAGAAGAAGAGGGAAAGAGACAATACCAACTAGAATTGAGAAACAGATTCCAGGTGTTGGAAACGAAAGAAAATGAAAGAGAAAATATAGACCAGAAATAGCACTCCATTAAAACGATCATTACAGAAACAGCAGAGAAGTGTATAGGTCGGAAGAGAAAAGCAAAAAGAAACAAATGGTTTGATGAAGAATGCGAGGATACCTTAAAAGAAGCAAACAAAAGAAGAATCGACTACCTAGCAAACCCGACGGATGAAAAGCGTAAACAATACAATAGAGAGAGAGAGCCTTAGCCGGAAAAACAGTAAGGAGAAAAAAGAGACAACATTTACAACAACAAATTGAAAAAGTAGAACGTGAACACAGAAGCAAGCAAAATAAAAAATTCTACAAAGAAGTAAGACAACATAAGAAAGGTGCATATATAAGAACACCGAACTTTGTAAGAGACAAAAATGAGCAAATGATTACAGCTGAAAATAAAATAATCGAAAGATGGGCTGAATACTTTGAAAGTCTGCTAAATGTCCAGGTAGACGCGGATGGAAATAAAGCAAATTGTGAGTACCAAACGGCCGAGATAGAAGTACCCCCGCCAAGCCTGGAAGAAATTATCACGGCGATAGAAACCCTAAAAAATGACGAATCCCCGGGACTAGACAATACTGATGCAGAACTGATTTAAAAAGGAGGGCATGAACTTAGAACTATAATACACCAATTAATGAAAGAAGCCTGGGAACAAGAAATAATGCCAAAATAATGGAGTGGCTGTATTATCGTGCCAATACATAAAAAAGGCAGAAAGGATACATGTGGCAACTACAGGGGAATCTCACTAATCGGTACTACATATAAGATATTAGCTTCAGTTGTATTAAAACGATTACTGCCATATACAGAGGAAATTATTGGCGATTACCAATGCGGCTTTAGGCCTGGAAGATCAACAATCGACCAAATATTTACTATCAGACAAATGCTAGAAAAGTATTGGGAATATATTAAAGAAGTACACCAGATCTTCATAGATTTAAAACAAGCATATGATTCCATAGATCGCTTAAAACTGTGGAGTGCAATGATGGAGTTAGGCGTACCAAAGAAGCTGACCATGATTGCGCGAATGTGTGTCAACAATTCCTTTGCACAAATTAGAATAGGAGGCAAAGCTTCAAAGGCTTTTGGCATAAGCACCGGGCTCAGACAGGGAGACCCGCTGTCTCCATTACTATTTAACCTAGCATTGGAATACGCAATGCGAAAAATCTATACCAGAGTCAAACCAGATATAACTGCCAGAGGAGCAAAGATTATTCTTGAATTTGCTGATGATGTAGATGCAGTAGCACAGACAACACTGGAAGTTAAGGATATAGTATCGGACTTTGAAGAAGCAACACTAAGCGTAGGCCTGAAAATAAACGAAGAAAAAACTAAATACATGGTCGTATCAAAAAAGGAACGACAGCGAATAAGACAAAACATTACCATAAACGATCATAATTTTGAGGTGGTCAAAGAATTCAAATACCTAGGAGCAACAATTACCAGTGAAAACACAGGAGAACGGGAGGTTGAAATACGAATACTGGCGGGGAATAAATCATTATTTGCCATTCAACATCTTATGAGGTCAAAGCTGCTCTCAAGGCGTGCCAAAATCCAAATGTACAAAACCATAATACGACCAGCAGTGACATATGGAAGTGAAACATGGACATTGAGAAAGAAAGAAATTAATAAGCTATTAGTATGGGAACGCAAAATCCTGCGAATTATATATGGTCCTTGTAGGGACAGCGTGACAAATAAATGGAGGAGCAGATACAACAATGAAATAGAGACTCTCTTCGGGAAAGGAAACATCGTAAGATACATAAAAGCCAATAGATTAAGATGGGCAGGCCACGTGGTACGGAGTGATGACGACAGACTGATTAGCAATGTGTTTTGGGAAAGACCAGATGGTAAAAGATCGACAGGAAGGCCTAGAAAAAGGTGGAAACACGCTGTCAGGGAAGACCGGGAGAAGATGGAAGTAAGGCCATGGGAAATAATAGCACAGGATCGGAATCAATGGAAGGCAATAGTAAACGCGGCAAAAACTTACGAAGAGTTGTAAAAGCCATTGATGATGATGACAAATAAAGCAATAAATATGATAAATATAAGGAAATTATCGCTGTTACTGAATTAAAAATTTTTCTTCCTCCTCTTTATAAGCGATTTTACTTGTTCATTTTTAGACTACCCTCTCCCTATGGAGGTTGGCAATCACAATGGCTATTTTTATTGTAGAACTTGGTGCTCTAAACAAATCAATCGATCTGGATTGATACCAATCACGTATATTCTTCAACCATGAGTTCTGCCTTCGACCAACAGATCTTCTTCCTTGAATATTTCCCTGTATTATGAGTCCCAAAATTTTATATTTTGGATCCTTCATCATGTGGCCTAGGTATTAAAGTTTTCTGGTTTGTGTAGTGGTGATTAGTTCTGTTTCTCTACCAACCCTTTCCAGTACTTTTTTATTTGTAATTCTATCAGTTTATGATATTTTTAATACTTTGCGGTATCAACAGAGTTCGAAAGCTTCGATTTTTTTAAATTGCATTTTTTTAATGTCCATGTCTTAGCTCCATATAATTATATTGAAAATATATAACAGCGAATGGTACGTAGTCTGATCTTAAAATTTAGATTTTTGCACGTTAGGGGTAGCTTTATTCGTATAAATCCTGATCTGGCAATCTCTATTCGCCTATTTATTTCTATAGCATGATCATTTGTTTCATTGATCAAAGTTCAAAAGTATTGATACTTTTCTACTTGTTCTATCACGTTACCATTGGTTGTCAATAAGTGATATATAGTGGTATATTTAGTGGTCTTTTTGTAATTAGCATGTACTTCGTTTTTTTAGCGTTTATAGTGATTCCCATCTCCGCCCTATTCAGACTCAAGCTTTCGTTAAGATGTTGTAGATCCTCTATACTCGTTGCTATGATCACAGTATCATCTGAATATCGTAAGTTGTTAATTAATTTTCCGTTAACGGTGACTCAGACTTTGATATTATTGACCGTGTTTTGGAAAAGTGTGTGGCAATATCACACATCCTTGTCTAAGTCCCCTACAGATCTTCATTTCGTCTGTGTTGTCCATCAACTTGAACTATGGCACTTTGATTCCAATATAATTTTTGCACTACATTTATGATTTTACCGTCAATGCGCTTGTTCATATGTATTGATATTAGTTTTTCATGTCTTACTTTATCGAAAGCTTTTACGTAGTCAACGAAGCACAAGTGTAGAACAACGTTTACATCCCGACATCGCTGAATCAATATTTTGATGGCAAATAGTTCTTCTCAAGTACCCATTCCATTTCGGAACCCGAACTGCGTCTCGCTAATATCCTCTCTAGCCTTGCCTATATTCTCTTATGTATTACTTACAGCAGCACTTTTAACGTATGACTCATAAGGCTCAGTGTTCGATCAGAGCACTCTTTTCTTGCTTGTTTTTTAGGAATGGTTATAAATGCTGACTTCAGCCACTCTTGTGGTATTATTCCCGTGTCGTACACCGTGTTGAATAAATCAAACTTGTTCATTGGTAGATTAATACTTCTATGGAAGATCGTCACTCTATCTTTTGCGCGTTTGTCCGATACTTCTTCCATACTTTTCTCAGTACTCTTATTTCTGCTGTTTTCAGTAGCCTTTATGTTATTGCTGTCTCGGATCTTGTTTCTGAAGCACATGTCATTATTGGTCTCCGTAGACGGACAGTGTAATTGAAAGGTATTCTATTTCCATTACTTGTTCAATACTGATGCCATCAATTTCTATTTTACATCTGGTTGGTCCTTTGTTGATTACTATTGTTACATTTTTTGAGATTCTTCTTCTTGATGTGCCTATATGATACGAATGTTAACGATTATCATAGCAATCTTTATCTTATCGACAGCAGCGCGGAAAAGCTGCACATATATGTTGTATTGAACCAGATTCCAAGGTTTTTTAACCAAGATGTTCTTCTTTCTGGACCTCATTTTCCAAACCTTTTTCCTTGCAGGATGGCTTGAAGGAGAGCATATCTGAAAGGAGATTGTCATATTAAATATTAAATCCTTTTGCTCTTATGATAAATCTGGGGACCAGTCTTTGCAGACTATCTTCATATTGGGTTACCAATATTGCATCGTCTGCATAACAAAGTTAATTAAAAATAACAGAGATAAATAATCCTTACATACTTTTTATAAAACTTCCAAGCCTTGTTGTTTTGAATTGTAGTACAAAAAAAATTAATCTGAAGAGCTATTACCAGCACGTCGATACTGAGTTTACTATCAACTAATCTGTCAAATCACGCTTACGAAGCGAATTACCAAACAGTTATTACCAAACAATTTTGTCCTCACATAAAGAGGTTAAAAGATAACAAAATCTTATTGTCTCTCCTAAGTTCCCATACTAACTGATTTAATTGTGATATATATGCCAATTTGTATACAAGATGATATTTATAGAGCTAACTCAATAACAATAGAAAAAAAAATTAATTACGAAAACTGGAAAGTTTTGTTATATAAAAAAAAGGATAAATGACATAAAAATGGATTCTTGACCAAATAACTACCAAATGAAATACTTTAACATTAGAAGAAAATAAATTTTGTCAATATTGTGATAAAAAAATGATTTCTTGGACGGTTTCATGACGAAGTATCATGACTGACGAAGTATTTTGTTTTTAGCCAGATAACTATTTAAAGTAAGGCATGTCAGTTACAGCTGTAGATATTTTATCGATTTATTATATTAATGAGCATGTACCGATTTCCAAGTTCTCTCTTTTTCCATTAAGCTTACTTCATGAAAAGCAGTATGAGTTAATACCCTTCTATACCGTTAAGTTCTAGGTACAACTCTTACAGCTATAACACATCGCACTTACATCACTACATACAATCTAAAATACACAATTTAAGATTAATTTTACCAACTCTAGCATAAAATAAATCTATATTTAACATTGGAAACATGTACATACATTATTATGTACCAATTTATGATCTATGCACAGTATCGTACTATTCTGTAATATGAAGTACAATCATCGCATGAAATTTGCACATTTATATCGAAAGAGTACAGCGAAAATAACGTAACAGGTAATTTTCTTTATTTGTAAGAACATAATATTGGATATAATAAATTATTATTTTATTTTAACACATAACTGCACATATCTGTGTTTGGAAGAATAAAAGTGTCATTATTGGAGTGATTATTTAAACTCCTTCTGTTTCCCACATTTAAAATTGGTTTAGATTTGTGCCATTTTGTCAGTATATTAAAAAAAAGTAAGTTCAAACGCGTACTTGACATCAGTAGAATACTCAAAATTCACAAACAGTGGAGTTGGCTGGTTTTGGCAATAAGTCGACGATATACGAGAATAATCTGTTCAATGCTCATACTATTTAACTCACAATTTTGCTAGAGGCGATTTAAAGGAATGTAAAGAAAAAAACTGTTAAGACCAGCCCTGGATATCGTTCTCACTCTCTTCAATCCGATTAGATTAATTCGTCTGAGAGAAGCCGAGAACAAACAAAAATCAGAGTTGGCAGTTAATATTGGTTTTGACGCTTCGAGTCGTTGTCGTTTGTTTCTCGTATTTATTCAGCATATTCATTCATTAGATACGTGATTTGACTGTTATTCCTGCAAGCAGCAGTACACGCTGATTTGCCAGAGGGGAGAAAAGGTGTAAAGACAATGGAGGAATTCGCGAATATTTAAAAATGTACATAAACTAACGAAGTGTGTCCCGCGAGAGGACAATCAAGAGGTAGGCTTGTTACGACTTTTTCGTTAAAATAAAATTGACATTTGGATTTTTTAGCTAAATAACTCAACTATGGAATTAAATTTAATCTGCGCATCTTCTTCGTCCTTATTTGCTTCTAAAGTTGGCAATAACTTACGTAAACTATGTCATGATTTCCTTCTTATGATTTACTTCTAATATTTCTTGTGCCTAAGGAAGTCTGTAAGATAAGTTTTGAAGAAATAAGATTGGTCGATAGATATTTAGAACCTAAGTTCGTGATCTGTGCGTATTTAATTCAGATTCAACGAAGGAGGGAATATGTGTACCATAGAGAAAATTAGGAAAAAAAGTACTACAGTAGGCGGTACAGTAGACTAGCGTGAAGCTTCATTCCACAGAATAATAAACAATCAGAATGTCCACTCTCAGATGCCGCCTTTGAAGTTTTTCAGCACGCGCGCCATGTTTTAGAAGGAAACAAATAACACAGACATATGATTTGTGAGGTTATGTAGTTGTTTATATTTATGTTTAATTATATTATATTTATGTTATTATATTTAACAATGTTAATATAATTGTATAGTATGTCTATGATTGCCGTAAGTCAATTAAACCGGGTTAATTTTTCTATGCACACCACATAAACAACACTGGTTCCCTCTAAAACATTGCGGAACGTCTGCGCGAAGGAAATTCGCGTACTTAATTTTCCATGGGGAGTAAGCATTCTGATTGTTTATTATTCTGTGTTCATACTATGTTTTCCGTATTTTTTACATATCGCACATCCAATTCAACACCGCATTTTTTTTTAAAATTGCGTTTATTGCGGTATTGCATTTTTAATACTTTAAAGTATCAAGTGAAATATGCCGACAACTGACAAGGTCATTAGAAACAACGATTTTTGCACATATGGCGTTAATTAAAATTATATATCTTATGTTTCTATAGCGCTGTAACTGTATCATGTATCAATATTGCACAATTATGTTTCAATGCAATACCGCTACATGTTGCGAGTTCTGGTGGTATTTTACAGAAACGTTTGCAAAAAAATTGTTTGATTAGTTTAACATAACCTTTCAGTTTAAAATTATTTTAGTGACAACCGTTCGTTTTTTTTTGTTATAAAAAACAATGAATAAATGATCTAAGTTAATTGTTAAACTTGCTAGATCTATATTCCAACCTGAAACTTGTTTGCTATTTAACTGGGAATAAGCCAAAATTAAATGTTAAAGTACGTTTATTGACGTTTCAATTTCCACTTCGAAAATCGTTCTCAAAATCGTATTTTGAGAACGATCTCCGAAGTGGAAAATGAAAAGTCAATAAACGTACTAAAAATTGTGTTTCATTAAATTTGCAGCATGAAACTAAAATGGCGATATGTGATTTGACTTCTTCGGTAAGTAGTAATAACATTACTTAAATTTCTTTCATACGTCATAAAAAGTTATTTTTAAGAAGTAAATACCGTATTTCGTGAAATCTAAAAAATGGTATGGGGTCAAGATTTAAAATAATTTAAGGATTTAAGGATTTTATGACATAACAAATTATAGTTTAAGCAGCCTAGTTTTTATTTTCATGGATACTCAATATTTGTAATAATATTTTTTTATAGGGTGTGCATTTTTAAAAGTGCCCATTTTATTTGCAAAGTTTGTTGTTAATTGTTATTATTAGTTAATAAATGCCATCGAATTTGATCCAATTGTCAATTTATGACATTGAATTTTTTTTAGATTATCCAGAATCCCGAGTCCGCTTTGGTAGATAATTTGCGTAAAACTGCTTCAGATTTATTCAATAATACAGATGTATTAAATTGGCTGAATGATAACTAACGTTACTTTACACGACATTTAATGTTTGAGAAATTATGTGCGCATTCATTTCATATTTTTACAGTTAATATTTTTTCTGTTACGGTACTGTAATATGACCTAATTTGGGTGCTGTATTTCAATCTTTTAAAATATATTATTTCCTGTGAGTTCGTAAAACCCAAACTGGCTCTCCTTTATCATGTTAACGTACGCAGAATTGGGCTTTTTCTTTGTATTCTATGTCAAAAAGGATTGAAACAAGTGGTTGATTTATGGCACTTGCATCTGTTGACCACCCAACGATCAGAGGGCGGTTTTGCCCTGGTAGCGATCTCAAGACGGACACTTTTGCCACTTCTTCGTCACGAGTGAACGAAAACACATTGACCGGTCTTGTGCTGAGTCTTGGCGACGCGGCGTCCCTCGTCCCGGGCGGCGGTACCACCGACCAACTCATGCTTGTTACGAATTCATCAATCGAATCAGACGTAAGTCTATTCTTGTATAAAACATTGATAATGAGTAAACCAGTTTATTTCTAATTTATTTCTACTTTTACAATTTATAATTGCTATTTTCACCAATTTTATGTATCAACAATATCACATTCTTTCGTTATAATTATTTATTCAATATAATTTAAACCAGCGACTTCTCAAGTTTAATCATTAAACATTTGTTCCTGATCGAGCCGAATTATAAATAATTATAACTTTGATTCAATTAATTTCATTGTTTCAATTAATTCATTTTAATTAATTGTTTTTTTTTGTGTTTCTTTTCATTTTAAATCTAATTCGGTCCTTCGACATTATTTTGTTTTAAATTTTAATTAAATTAGATCATATTACGTAGCAATTTTTAAATTTATTTCTATTTTTATAATTCATAATTTCAGTAGGTAACATACTTTTATATATATTTTGATTAATACATACATTAATTATACACATATATATGTATATATATATATATATATATATATATATATATATATATATATATATATATATATATATATATATATATATATTGGATTTGAAACTTCCGCGGGAGCTATATGTGATTTCAGTTGTTTTCCGGGTTTGACTCCGCGTTAAGTAATTTTGGTTTTTAGAAAAACCATTGTTTTGACGACGTTTCGGCAAGGTCACACTTGCCATTGTCAAGTCAGATTAGTTCTGCTTCGTCTTGATGTTTCAGGAGAACTGATTTCTCGGTCGCTGCTCGCTAAGTTTAAATACCTTGAAGCGCTTCTTGTTATTGGTCCTGTGCGCAGAGTGGGCGGGGTCTTCTTCGCTATTTTAATTTCTACGTTTTTCTGTAGAATATGTTTCCACGTATTTGGGAGTCTTTGGGCATCGTCTCTGGTATTTAAATTTTTTGGATGTTTTTCGATCTCTATGGCTTCCCTGATTACACGTTTGGCCTTATTTTCGATATTGGCTAGCATTGTTGTTCCATTTAAGTCGATTTTGTGTCCTGTGTTGATGGCATGTTGTGCTAGAGATGAAGTTTTCTGTTTTCTTTCGATGGCGTTTCGATGTTCTTCGCGTCTAACTTGTATCCTTCGATTTGTCTGTCCGATGTACGATTTATCGCAGTCCTCACACGGGATTCTGTATACACCTTGATTTTCCAATGCAACTTTTGTTTTTGCCGATGGTAATATGGTTGCGATTTTTTTGTCGGTGTTAAAAATAGTCTCTATGTTGTTTTTACTGTTGAAATCATATATATATATATATATATATATATATATATATATATATATTACGGCATAAAGTGGAGTCCGCCCATGTTAAAATTCAGGTTTAAGTGAGCTCCGTGGTCAAGTGGACACCGATATACGGAGCTCACTTGACCATTCCCTAATATTGGTTCTGTCGATTCGTTAACATACAGAGGTTCATAATTTTTAAAAAAATTTTGGAGCCCATAAATACCCCTGTATCATAAATGTATATCGTGTAGTTCACGTGTATATATTATAGGGGTCGTTCAGGTATTTTTCACTGTATATTTGAACAATTAGTTTATCGGTTTAAGTAAGCTCTGAGAGTTTGGCAACCGTGCGATGATAGCGTATATTTTCAAAGTTTACCCTGAACGGTTTATATGAGCTCCTTATTTTTATCTACTTTTTGTAGGCCGTGTAATGCCATACGCATTACACTGTGTAATCAAGGATATCTTATTACCGGGTATTACTACGTGCTAATAGGTACAAGGTACAGGTTATTTAAAAAACAGGTATATAGATACAAAAGGACTTGGGCTTATTATTTAATGGAATGGTCACTTGCATAGAAAATTTTATTTTCTCTGCATTTTTAAAAATGTTATTTTTTTACTTAATATAGTTTTAATAGTTCAATGTTGAAGTCTACGTTTTTTTAATTGTAGAAGTTTCGTACTATTTATATTTTTTTTACGTGACTTTGTCTTTGTACGTTTTATAGAAGCATCCCAATAATAAAAACTGTTTTTATTTCATTCAATGTTCTGCGATATCTTGTATAAAGTTTTTTTATTATTTTAGTTTTGGTCTTATTTGTACTACATAATATGATATCTTGATAGAAGGTTATCTCAAAATAAATATGGTTAAGTGATATAGATATATATATATATATATATATATATATATATATATATATATATATATATATAATAGATATTTTTGTGTAATAATGGTTAATTTGTAGGGCGAAATGACGTTCGCCTCATTTTTAGCTGACAAATATTATTTCTGACCTCAATTTACCTTTTAGTTTTAAACAATGATCTGTGAATAATCACGTGCAATACAAGCTATTTTCAAGGAATTTATAGATAGTCTAGAGTTCAACGATTTCCTGACATTATTGGAGGTTTAGTTTTGTGAAAGCGTTTGTGTTAGGGAAATTGAAGAAGCACATATGAGTTTTTCAGGCGTTTTGGCTGAAAATTGATTCATAGTTTATTTTTATTGTGCAATAATAGGTGTATCGTCTGTATATTAGAAGTCCTAGTATCTATAGGTATGGGTTAATCGTTTGTTTATACACTGTAAGTGTCTTTATGCTATCCCAAGCGAGACCGTTCTTCATCTGCTATTCTTACCATCGAGTGATACGAAAAATATTCTATTGTGTAGGCATACACAGATAATTTTATCGTTTGTTATCTACGATGATATCATATAATTTTTGGAGAAATATCCTGTAATTTAAGGTGCCGTAAGCGGAATTTATATTGAAAAATACCACCCCTGATACCCGATATTTTTCGTACCCGTCTTTGCTGTCTTGAGTAAGATTTAGTATTTGTAAAGTACGCGATCTTCCCTATCTATAGCCACTCTCGTCTTATAATTTGAGATTTTTTTTAATATCGGTGAAATCATATCATCGTCTCTTGTGCAAAAGTATTTTAAATAGCTGACAAAACAAAGATATTGGCCAATAGTTTTTGTGGTCGTTGGAGTTTTTGCTAGGTTTAAGTAAGGTAACAACTTTGGCTCGTCTCTAGACTTTGCGTATCTGCATAATTTGAATACAGCCATACATAATTTGAAGCCATTGTAGTGTTTTGGTTCAGATTTCGAAATTAACTGTGTGTTCAGATCCTCAAGGCCGGTAGTTGTATTATTTTTCATTTAATATGTAGATGGTGGATTCAATCAAGCTGACTGTTTTTGTCCTTTCTTATTTTAAGTTTTTCTTTGCTTCTTTTACGACAGAGATAGCAGATCTATATCTATAATAAGGTTTTCAGCGATCAGTTTAACACCAAATATCCTAGGTTAGGCCCTATATGTGTTTCCTGCACTAGAAATACGCCTAATTCATGTTTAGCGCATATGTCTGATAAGTTTAAGCAAAGTAAAGTTTCTTTATCTCTAGATATACCCTTAACATATATAGGCATATGTTATTAGAATAGTTAGTAGTAAAAAGAACAAATTTGACAAAATAAATAAGTTTGTGATATCGGTTGCAACTCATGCATGTACAGATAGATCATAAGTAAGTATAGATAATAAGAAAATAGACAGCTAAAATAAGTGTAAAAAATTCCAACTACATACACCGGTGCCATTGTTTAAGTGATGGGTTTATCACAGATATCAAAGGTTACATTTTAATTCAAGGTTCTATTTACATATTTTCAACATGAAAAGACATGTTTATGCTTTTATTTTTTTAAATCTATTATTTTCTCTTTCTTGCAGCTATTTTAATGTTCTTTATTAATTGTCTTGTTTCTGCAGTAGGAATATATGTGTACCATGATAGGTTGTTATTTTATTTAATGTAATTACTCTTTGCTTTTGCCAATTGCTTTCTTACTTCCTCAGCGATTGGTCTTTTTTTTCTCATCAATAACCTCATCCTCTCTCGATATAGCTATTCTAAGATATTTAGATTTCACTATATGCTCATATCATTTGGTTTTTATCTCAAATTTGGACCTATGATGAAATTTTTATATCTTAAATCTAGTGCTTTCATATTAAACTGGAATAAAATACTTAAATACTAGCCAAATTGACAATAATTTTATAGTTTCCATTTTATTAGTACTGATGGTACATGATTAGCATCTGTTGGTACTATATATCAATTTCAACACGTGGAAGTGAGAGCAATCTCCTGTTAGTAATTCCAGTGTCAATTATGACAAAACCCTTAATTGGATATTATAGGGTATTCAATATTTCAATCAACGGTATTTCAGAGTGATTTTTTTTAAATTTTTATATATATTTGCAAAATGGAGAAGGAAGTTCAGTACAGAGCCGGTTAAACAGCTAATCTGTCAATTTAGAAGTAAGAACAAGTACCAACTTGCTAAAAAGCACACCCATACACAAAAGGGATGATAAAATGTACTGCACAAACTGTAGTGGTATGAGTTACATATAAGCTATATATTAATAATTAGGATATACAGTATTTTTTCTAATACACCTGGAACGATTGAGTAAATAGGTGAACTATCAAACAGGAGACTATTAGTGTAGAATTAGAAAAACTTAAAAAATCGTTGATCAAATATTCTCTATTAGGCAGTTAATGAGAAATGTTGGGAATACAGAAAAAGATATTTATAGATTTTAAACAAACACATGATATAATTATAAGAATAAAACTATGAAATACCATGGCAGAACAAGGCTTACCTAAGAAATTAATTAATTTAACAAGGGTGAAGGACGAAAACTGGACAAAGTGCTTTAAAAAAGACGAACGAATTAGCGTAACAGCTGTTTTAAAAACTAAACAATATGAGACGAATTGGAGATATTATATTACACAAACTAAACCGCTTGGATACAAAAAATATCAGGAAATAATGATACGACAGAAAAGACTAATGACATTACAGCTAATTGCTACATAAATAGCAATATAATGCAAATAGATGATTTTGTATATAAGACTAATAATATATTATAAATTATACCTATATAGATACAAATAGTAAAATAAAACTACAACTATTATACAATATAGTAAATACTTATTTAGATAAACGTAAAATGTTCCACTGAACGTTAACGATAAATGTTTCAAATAAAGGTTAAAACATGCTTTTCAATTCGCGGTAAAAGACTTAGTAGAATTCAACACACAAGATAAATTCGTAACAAAATTGATATATCAGTACACGGTACCCGATACAGCAGCAAATTAATTTTAACAACAAATATGTAGGTTGTACTTTACCCCATTGGAATCATAGCATCCGCTATGGAAATTGGTATCTTTTTTAACATACAGCAACCACATGTGAAATTACGAAAGATTAATGTTGAATTAGGAAAACTCAATTAACCATTGATGAAATATTCACTCTTATATACTTAATGAAAAATGTTGGGAATAAAAAAAACATTAAGCTAGTTATTTATAAATTTTAAACAAACATTTAAATATGATATAATTATAAGATTGTGAATAAAATGTTATGGAAGAACTAGGCATACCTAAGGAAATTAACTGCCAACTTACTTTTAAATGTACAGTAGCCTCAAACAAGAAGATGCCATGTCTCCAATCGTGTTTACCATTGTTTTGGAGATCATCGCCCGGAAACTCTTATACCGAAAATCTCACAGTTTAATATCAAGGTCCTCACATTATACGGACTTTCGACGATGAGTTTAATATAGTAGGGAGTATAATCATTATTAACAAAAAACATTAATACGTTCAATAGAAAAAAGCGCAAAAAAGGGTCTTCCAAATCAACGATGATAAAAAATATATGGCATCATAAGAGAACTACAAAACAGAATAGGACATAATATTTCATTAGACCAGTACAACTTTGAAATGGTTCATCGGTCTAAATATTTGGTATTTAAGAGCACTTTGAACAAAAACACTACAGAATAGGATAACAACAGAACACAAGCTGGCAGTTCCTACGTTTTAAGCAAAAAAATTAAATCCAAAATACATCCCGCAATACCAAAAATAAGAATCTACGTATGTAAGTGAAACACGGGCAATGAAAAACAAAATAAGAGCCGATTGAGCGTCGCAGAAAGAAGAATTCTTAGAGAAATATATGAATCTGTTATGAATAAGATTACAAACATTAACTTTGGCGTTGAGATTTAGTTTCTTGTACAACGTTGCAATCTTTATCTTTGACCTTAGCATTAGTTCCCGGTCGTAAAACACTTCTGGGGGATTTTCTAGCAATCCTGATCTAATTAATACCTGAGTTTTACTTGCATTGTTTTATACATTCTGATTTTAGTAGTTCATATTAGACTTCTGGATTTAAAAGTGTTATGAGAGTTATATATGAGTTATATTAGTTTGCTACCTGATTTTTTCCTTTTATCTCTTATTTGACAAGGATATCGCGATATCTAAAACACTCCTATCCTTCAAAATTATACGTTACTCCTATTACGTTACGTTACTCTTGTTACGTTATATCGTGTCTTTTGTTTGTTAATGAATATTTAGTTGGTTTTCTCGTTACTGACTATTATACAGTTTTTTTTTGCTGCTAGTAGCATTATTGTATAGTATACTAATATTTAATGTATATATTAAATCTGGATAGTGGATAGATATTCTTTACTTTCTCGGAGAAATTATATTCTAACTCACAAAAATCCTATTAAATTGCCAAAACCGCCCTTGCATGTTCTATTTACTTATGAGAGGCAGCAGCAATATCAGTACCATAATAATGCGTATAGTCCTGGACTGGCTAATCGTTGGATAATAGAAGCATGTATGTAGCAGTTTTCATGGTTTGATGCCTGCTTGCTGAAATCGGGGAGCAGATATATCAGAACCAAGGTAATGACTATAGTAATTGTTGCTTTACCGGCAAAATATTAAATACCAGAAGGTATAACGCTAGCAGTCTCACTGCAGCCTCGATGGAGAAGGCAAAGTGAGACAACTTTATTATTATTAACCAACATTATATTTTCTAGTAAAATCATCATGATTTTACAGCAAGACAAATTTTCCAATGTTGGTAATTAAAACATCATGTAAGTACCACCAGGTTCCCTATGTTGGTATCCAACAAAATCCTTGTAATAACGATACAGAAAACAAAACTCCAGAGATATAAAATAAATAAACCAGATATCTAATAAAATACAGATTCTTGATTCCAATAGTTAAAAAATTAACCAACAGCCTACCCAAACAGATATAACGTCCATTTAACATGTAATCCGTTAACGGTCCAAGGTACAAAGCAGCTCCTAGCATACTGCTGATGATATAGATTTGATAAGAAACTAAAACATAGACGAAGTGAAAACCAAATACAAGCAAATACACAGAAGAGACCAATTAAATAAACCTAGATAAAACAACTAGATAAAAAGTCAACAACTACAATTTCAAAAGTATAGAAGACTTTAAATATATTGGATCAATAACCACAGTTAATAATACCGCCACTGGAGGAATAAAGAGCATAATATAAACTTTAGACCTATTTTAAGACCAAAGAAGACTTAAAACTTCAGCGGCATTTTGACTGACTGTACAACTTTTTTCCAATTTGTTCGGTCTTTCATCAACATAGGGTCAAATAGAATGTTCATTTTGCGGAGATCTGCTTGGATGTTATCTCTCCATCGCATTCTGGGACGTCCGAGTAGTCTTTTGCCTGTGGGAATCTCCTCCCATACCAATTTTACAAGTCTTTCGTTATGCAATCTGTACACGTGCCCTGCCAATCTTAGTCGCTATGATTTAATTTCTTGGACTATATTGGCGTCGCTGTAGAGAGCTTTTAATTCGATATTAGTTCTGATCTTATACTGGTTTGTGGTGATGTCATGGTGAAGTTCAAAAATGTTTCTAAGTATTTTTCGTTTAAAGCGTCTGAGCTTTTCTTCGTTTGCTTTGGTCATGGTCCACGTTTCGCATTCGTATGTTAATACAGGTCTGACGATAGATTTATAGATTTTGATCTTTGATTTTCTTGTGAGATTTTTTGATTTTATGAGCTTATACAGTGCAAATAGACAGCAGTTTGCAGATTGGATTCTGTATTTTATTTCTTCAGTAACATCGTTGTCAGCTGTGATTACGGCCCCCAGATACTTAAAAGTACTCTTTCGAAATTGAATTTGTTGACCGTCACATTTTGTCCTATTCTGTCTCTTCATGTCGTTCTATTTATACACATATATTATATATTTCGTCTTATCTTCATTAATCTTCAGCCCTACTTCACTTGTTGCTCCTTCCACCTATTTGGCTTTCTTCAAAAGTGCAGATCGCAGGGTAATTATCGCCCACAAGTAGCGTCCACTTGGCAAAATAAATTCTATAAAACCCCATTTTTTTAAGGAGAGCTGTTCCACTTGCC